>CM066033.1:675377421-675479025 GCA_033557465.1 Ichthyophis bannanicus
TACAATGAGGACACTGTCTCAATGGATCACCATTTGCATTGCCCACTTCTTACTCTCAAGTGGGCACGCGACCCCCTGGCCTCCATCCAGGTCCCCCCCATTTTCTGGGCAACAGCAGCCCAACCCTGGCAAACCTTAATGGGGTTCCCCCTACACCACATCTACAAGCCCATGACTTCCCTTGCTGCACACCTTTCAGAAGCACTACTACCTGGATCAACTGGATATTGAATAGCATCTCTTTTGGACGATCCCATCTGGGATGCAGGGGCCCCCAAGAAAAAGGGCATCATTCCCTTGGTTCAGGGTAGCAACCAAATTCATTCAATTTGTTGTCCTCTGCCTTACCATTGTCAACCGGTCAACCAGTGTATTGCTCATTGCACCGAGCCAAAAGGTTTTTTGATTAGGGTGCTTTGGTTAGGTTATGGTGCCTATTTCAACTTACGTTGTACGCTGTTTGCACCACCAAGGTTCTTCTCTGACCCTGTTGTGAGTTACCCACACAAGACATGGTGGTTTTCTTACATTGGGTTCCTGTTCAGGACCTTAAAATCAAATCACCTCATTGCATCTGGTGTTGTGTCTAATTACCAGCACCATCCCCTACTGCATCATGGAGTGGCCCACAACTGCTGCTGGGGAGGCCTCAGGTGTGACTGATGCATCCTGCTTGTCCATGGAGAAAGCAAATTTACTTACCTGTAATGGGAGTTCTCTGTGGATATCAGCATTTTAGTTTACACCTTCCCATCCACCTCCCTAAAGGACAAGGGTGACAAACCAGCTCACGTGAGACGTTGCCATGACCCACAACCCAAATCTGAGCAGCAGAATTGGCATAGGCTGGGTACAAACTTGAGCCAGGTCAGGGTGGGCCAGGGATTGGGGCAACCTCGCCGCTATGCTCAGAAAGACTTGCCTTTCTGAGCTATAGGAGAGCACGATTCCATATCCATGGCATCATGGATGACAGTCACCAGATGTGGCTGACTGATCCTGCTGTCCATGGATAACTCCTATTACAGGTAGATAACCTCACTGTATCAACAATTAAGGCAGCAGATAACGATGAGGAGTTTATTACACCACAAATACATAGACGCCTTAAAATAACATTTTTGCCATGCTTGGCTCTGTTGCTCTCTTTTCTGGTCTTACTCCAATATCGCCTTTTTCATTTTTGGTCATGCACATATTTTCTACAGGGTGGTTCACAAAACGCACCCTAGTTTTAATTACTTATAATTAATGCAATATGTCACAGGGTATCATTTCGGGTATCACAAAATTTAAAGAATATGAAATTTTGACTCATGTATAAATATTTTTAACATGTTTTCTTTAGGCATTCAAAAGTCCAGTTGCAGATGTCAACAAAACTTTCCCCATAAATCCCTCACCAATTTTATTCCCAGCTGGGTTTATACTCCTGTAAACATTCAAAAACCCACCACCCTCCTCTGGATGTTTCGATCAGGCACATACGAAGTGCCCAGGACCAGGCAGTACCAAAGCAATCAGGATCCTTATTGTGAGTAAATTGGAGAACCAACTTACCATAATAGGGTTGAACATCATCCATGTTTGTCCAGGACTGAAATTTGATCATGAGAGTCTTTTCAGATTAATGGTTTGTAATGAAAGTTTCAGTCTGACATTTTGGAACAATGCCCCGTCTCACTATAAAGATGCCCTCATAATTTCATAGAGGTTTTCTGAGGTCGCATGTTCAAATTTTCTACATATTTACCTGGCATGAATTCCATTTAGGTGGTAATGTGCTTTGTCAGTAATCTACATGCTTTGCATACGTCGAGGATTATCTGCTAGACATTGCCCCAATGGACAGCAAAGGTTGGGCGGCTTATTTTTTTTGATCATCACTAAGATATTACTTTTATTCATTTTTTAGTGTAGGTCATCTAAATCAACTCTGTAAGCTGCCATTTGATTTACACCAAGTTGTTCAACTGGTTGTCTTGCAAATTTCCCCAAATTAGGAACAAGTGCTTCCTGTATATGTGCAATATTCTCTGGCATTCCTACTGTCTTCTTCTTGCCATCAGTACCCTGCTTCAAGTAATAACAGCACTAACTAATCTCTTCACAATTTTTTCACTAACAAGACTTTTCCCTAAAACACACTTCCCTCATGTGTATTATTTTGTTCTCTTCTGTTCCATGGCTTAATAGAAGATACTGTTTAGGGACAACATTATACAAATTCTCTGGTGTCACTTAATTTCTGAAGCGTGAACAAATGTTGTGAGGAACAAACTTTAATAAATATCATTAAAGCTAGATTGTCTTTCTGTGCACATCTTGTAGATACCACTAAAAAATGTGCACTGCATGGGAGGGCACTCCATTAGGGCTTGTCGCACTGCCCTACAAGCATGGCTGTGGCATCTTGTAAAGTTGTGCTATAGACATTAGTATCTATGCAACAACTATTGTTTCAAGAGGTCAGTATGGCCTGGAGGATTCCCTCCCCAGGCTGCAGAAGAAGAGGGGATAGCGAGTGAATACAGGGCTAAGGTTCCATCCCTTGATCAACAGGAACAAGACAGTCAGCATAGACACAGTTATCCTGCATCCCGGACCTAACAAGAGACAAAAGCCAGTATGGGCTGACGATTCCCTCTATGAAAAGGTAAAGCAGAGAGCATGGAGTAAAACGGGGGGGGGGGGGAACCCCACCCACTTCCATGACATTTTTGGAGATGTGTACTGTCTTCTTTTATTTTGATACTTTTGGGGAATATGTAGCCTTTGTATTTTTTGTCACAACGGTCTTCAAAAACATCCTGCCCCAAACATACTCTTCAACTGTTTGAAATGCTACCAAATGTTTTAGGATGCCTGCATTGAGCTCAGATGACAATCTGCACAGCAAGACCTACCCTTTATCTGCACACATACCATCCTTCCCACCACCCCTGCCCTGAGCCTTTCCCCTATGGGACTGGAACTGTGAAGGTATGGAAACTAATTGACTTGGTAGTGGTGGTGTTCGTGACAGTGGAAGTAGGCAGAGCAGGCCACTCACCCTGCGGGTAGGACTGGAGAGCTGCAGATAAGTCTAACCATTGGACACTTTTAGTCTTTCCAACTTAATGTAAGTTGCGGAAGAATTATACAAGAGGTTGAGAATGACTGCTTGTGGGCAAAATAGCTCTACAATAATTCTACAGACTGGGAAAAAACTTGGTAAGTGGGAAAAGCTGGTAAAAAGATGCACAGAGTTTAAAAAAAAATATATAGGCCAAATTGGGCCAGCAGTTCCAAAGAAATAAGCTCCCCCCAAAAAGCAGGCCATTGCATTTCTATGGGAGGAGAGAGCTCCAGCTTCTGTAGCCCAGAACTCCATACAGTGAAACAGAAAATGATGGTAAAAAAAGACCGCATGGCCGATCTAGTCTGCCCTTCCATATCCACTACAAAAGTCCCCACTTATCCTTTACAAATTTTCTGCATTTGTCCCATGCTTTCTTGAATTCACATACATCCTTGTCCTCTCCACTGGGAGACTATTCTACGCATCCACCACTCTTTCAGTAAAGAGGTAGGGGAATTGCTCCTTTCTAACTCACGCACCCTGTTCTCAATTCTTCCAACCCCCCAACCTCAAAATATTGCCCTATCCCCAAAGAATTACTTCCTCACAATTGCCCTGCCAAATGCCCCATGAAAAAAGACCCTCACACAACTGCCCCACACCTCAAAAACACAACCTCCCAACTTCCTCAACAGCCTGAAAACAACCTAACCTCAAAAACCTGCAACTGCCCCCTCACAACACATACTGCCCCACCCCAATAAAGTATCCTTTAACTACCTCACCCACAAAATATACCCCTTCACAATTGTCCCATCCTTAAAACACTTCAAATACCCCACCACTCCATAAACTCTCCATGCCCAAAAAAATGCCCCCAGCACTGTCCCACTACTCCCATAAACTACCCCAACTGCCCCATTACAACTACCCAACCATCCCACAAATTGTCTACCCCCTAATATACACCCTTGCCACTGCCATACCACCCTGCAAACTGTCCCATCCCTAAAAAATACCAGTTACACCACCACCCTGCTGTTTTCCAAAAGTATCAATAAGATTAGTAAGAACAAATATTTTTCTCTATATTTCTGTTACTCTTTGGTTGTCTAATACTAATCAACTTATAATACCAAATATTAAATGGAGGTGAGCTTGTGTTGCATTGGGACGACCATTTAAATTCTGACTGCACATCACTAGATACCCATCATCAGCATATAATTGGAAAAAGATAGCTCAGTTCATTACATTGTTAAAACAATTCACAGGCCACACTTCATTGTTCTTGAGCAATGGTACAAACAGCACTTCATTATTCTTATGTCTCTGCTAACCTTTAAACTATTATTCACAGTCAGGGCTGGCCCAACCATTAAACAAGCTAGATGGTTGCCTAGAGCAGCAGCTTCTGGGGGAAGAGGTGCAGTGTGGCAAACAGCAGAACATTCAAAGTTAATAACTGATTCTGACAGAGAGGGGGGGTGGGGGAGCATAAGGCTTAAGCTTTGCATGAGGTGCTAACACCTTGAACCAACTCTGGGACCAGCCCTGTGAACAAGTCCAATTATATTAATTCTTGTTTATCATGCAATGGCAGGTTTATATGAGTCCGCAAACACTTCCTCTACTTTTAACCATGTGCAGTATAATAAAATGTGCCCAACACCATCAAAACAAGTTACTCTATGAAGTCCAGACTAAAGATGATAATATATACCCATAGTTCTCTAATCCTCCCTCCTGTGATAGTACTTCATTCCCCAACCTGTGTGAGAATACTTGCAATGTAACCAGCAGCAGACACTTTGGGTAGGATCCACCAATGGGATGGTTGTGGGGGCAGAGTACTGGAAGGCTGCTGTAGGCACAGGAAAGGAGGTGCTGAGCTGGAGTTTATGTACTGTAGAAGTGATGTTTTTGCATGGGTAGGAGACAGAAATGTTACCCCTCCCCAAAAAATGTCCCAATACATTTCTATGGGAGAAGCCTTCCAACAGCTGCAAAATACATACACTGATAACATGCAAAAATACATACACTGATAACAGGCAATCATCAACTGCTTCGAAGCAGTAGCCAATTGGCTATTATCACAAAACTTACAGATCAATCACAGTAAAACAGATGTCCTATTTGTCACAAAGAACCTCAAATTCATACCTCCTTCATCACTACGTGTCAACAATGTAGAGTTGAAGTCCAAATCCACAATCCGTTACCTCGGCATCACCCTGGACCAGCACCTGAACATGACAACGCATATCAAAACATCACAAAGGCAATATACCATAAAATCAGAACTCTACGCCACCTTCGACACTACTGGACTTCACAGACTATCGGACAACCTTCCAGGCACTAGTCCTTCCACATGTCGATTTTGCAAACATCATCCTGCACGGCCTCCCACAATCAACTTTAAACCCCCTCCGCTTAGCCTTGAATGCAGCCGCAAGAGTCCTCTCCGGATCGTCAAGATCCGACCACATAACACCCATCATGAAAGAATTGCATTGGCTACCTCTACATGCCAGGCTCCAATACAAATCATTGGTCCTCACTTTCAAAGCCCTAAATAACTACCCCCCTACACCAATCAGCAAACTAATTCATGGCACCCCAGAAAACAGAAAATCTACTGCACGGAACACATTAGCAGTCCCTAAGTTAATGACTAAGTGCACAAAAGCTACCTCCAACAGAGCCTTCTCATTATTTGCCCCTTCAAACTGGAATGCACTCCCCCACGAAATCCGTGGAATAAAAGCCTCATCCTATTTAGAAAAGCCATAAAGCTACACCTGTTCACAAAATGCTACTCAGAAACCTCCAGCGATAGAAGCACAACTAACAACCTGCAAACTTCCCCCACACACCAGTCGCCCCTGCACGTCAACACCACAAATAATACGTAGTCCCCCAAACCCTACCAACCTTCACAAAACTAATGCAACACCCAGTTACATTAGAGCATTGTACAGAGTTTGAGTTAATAGGTATTGAGTTTTCCCCGTTTTCTCCCCCATGTTCAATTCCCTGTTATTTGTAAACTCAATGTTATTTGTATACATTGCAGTATTCTTGTTCGATGTACACCGCGCTGATTTTAATAGCGCGGTATAGAAGAAAATGTTAAATAAATAAATGAGGGATCTAGCTAAGCTTGAAGAAAGGTCTAGAATTTGTAACTGGGATTTAATGTTAAAAAAATGCAAGGTCATGCATTTGGGTTGCAGCAATCCAACGGCACAAAATAATATAGGGGGTGAAGTACTTTTGTCCATTAAAGAAGAGCAGGCCTCAGCGTGGTTGTGTCTGATGATCTTAAAGTAGCTAAACAGGTAGAAGACAGCAAAAGCTAGAAGGATGCTTGGGTGCATAGGGAAAGGAATGGCTAGCAGAAAAAAAGGAGGCGATAGTGCCTTTGTACAAGTCTTTGGTGCGACCTCATTTGGAATAGTGTGTGCAATTCTGCAGACTGCACCTTCAAAAGTATATAAACAGAATGGAGTCAGTACAGAGGGTGGCTACTAAAATGGTTAGTGGTCTTTATTATAAAGCATATGAGGACAGAATTAAGGATATTAATATGTACAACTTAGAGGAAAGGCAAGATAGAGGTGATATGATTGAGACATTTAAATACCTCTGTGGCATAAATGCACAGGGGGGAGAGACTCTTTCGATTGAAAGCAAGTTCTGCTACAAGGGGACGAGGAGAGAGGTGATAGAGTCAGGAGTGATATGCAGAAATATTTCTTTACGGAAAGATTATGGATCCGGGGAATAGTCTCCTAGTGGAGGTGGTAGAGATGAGGACAGTTATCTGAATTCAAAAAAGCATGGGACAAACAAACAGAGGATCTCTAAAAGTAAAAAGGGGACTGTTGTAGTTGTTGATATGGAAGGACAGACTAGATAGAAACACGATGACAGAAAAAGACCACATGGCCTATTTTAATACTGTGATTAAGGAATTGCACCTTTCAAACTGCCCTCCCCTCTCCTCTCTCAATCTCAGCCACACAGAAAGCAAACAAATATAGATACATACACATACAAAATATACACCCACATATGCAAAACACAGATAAAGCGCACATGCTCAAGACACAGATAGGAGAGCACGTGCTCAAACACAGGCAAATGCAGAGGGGTTGGAAAGAACATCATGAGCCATGCTCTGCATGCTTTCCCCACTTGCCCAAAGAATTTAGCCATCCTTCTGGCTTCTAGACATTAATGTAAACATCTGTAGTCTTGAAAAAAATCCAAACAGCTGGCAACTCTAACCTTTTGAGCATAAATCAAAGCCCTATTCATAACCAAGGACAACTCATTTTCTCCTCCAGTCACCCTCACACTAAACAACACTCAAATACAAGTTCAACCAGAAGTAAAATACCTTGACATCATCCTCGATCAACACCTCACCTTTAAACAACAAATAAAACTGCCAAAGCAGTTTACTTCAAAGCCAAAACCTTGCAATGCCTCCAACTGCTACTCGATCCTCCAGCCTTCCGCTCAGCACTCCAAGCAATAATCCCCTCCACCACCTCGATTACTGCAACACTAGCTACCAAAGCTTTTCACAAACCACCCTATTCTCACCATCCACAGCTCTACATACAACGGCACGTATTCTGCAAAGAGCATCAAAATACATTCATATCACACCCATTAAGAACTCCACTGGCTTCCAATAACAAGCAGAATACGTTAGGAATACAAGACCATCCTCCTACCCACAAAACTATTCACTCACACTCCATTACACCATGCTACAGTATTAGCACAAGGGTTGTTAGAATCCATTCAAAAGTGAGGATCTTAGACTTCAGGAAAACTAACTTTGCCAAGATGGGCCAATACCTCAGGGAGTCCTTAGCAGTATGGAAACAGCTGGGGATGTAGAAAAACAGTGGGCAAAACTGAAAAGGGATATTTTAAGGGCAACCACCCTTTTTGTTAAAATGGTAAAGATAAAAGGAAAAGACGACCGCTATGGCTTTTGAAAGGAGTACCTGAAAAGGTGAAGAAAAAGAGGGAGGCCTTCATGAAATACAAAAGATCACAGAGAGAGGAAGATAGGCATCTACAGTATATTTGGAAAAACTTAAAGAGAAGCTAGCAAAGAAGTCAGGAAAACAAAGATTCAAAAAGAGGGAGAAATAGCCAATGCAATAAAATGGAGGATGAGACATTTTTCAGATATGTGAGAAGAGGAAGGGCAAAAGTGGTATTGTCAGACTCAAGGGTGAAGGGGAGGAATATGTAGAAGCTGATGAGGATAAAGCGGAATTGCTTAACAAATATTTCTGTTCTGTGTTCACAGTTGAAGAACCAGGAGCAGGACCTCAGAAAACACCCACAAACAGGAATAGAAGCAAGGGGATTCTTGAAGAATTTTCAGAAGACTGTGTTCACGAGAAACTAGCTGTACTTAAAGTAGACAAAGCGATGGGACCGGATGGGTTACACCCTAGAATACTGAGGGAACTTGGGGACGTTCTAGCAGCTCCACTGACTGCCCTTTTCAATGCCTCAGTCAGGAGTGGCGCCAAAGGACTGGAGAGAGAGGCTCATGTGGTGCCTTTACACAAAAGCAGAAGTAAGGATGTGGTTGAAAACTACAGGCCGGTTAGTTTAACTTCAGTGGTAAATTATTGGAAGCACTGCTGAAAGAGAAGATAGTGAGGTTTCAGGAGTCCAGCGATTACAGGATCCAAGGCAGCATGGATTCACCAGAGGCAGGTCTTGTCAGAGAAAATTGATTGATTTCTTTTACTGGGTGACCAGGAGTTGGACCGAGGGAGAACCCTTGATGTGGTCTATTTAGATTTTAGTAAAGCCTTTGACACCGTTCCTCACAGACATCTTATAAACAAACTGAGCACCCTAGGGATGGACCCTAAAGTTACTGCTTGGGTTAGAAATTGGTTGAGTGAGAGGCGACAAAGGGTACAGGTAAATGGAGCTCACTCTGAGAAGATGGATATTACCAGTGGTGTGCCCCAGGGATCCATCCGTGGTTCAATTCTTTTCCACATCTTTGTTAGTGATATAGTGGAAGGGCTGTCGGGTAAAGTTTGCCTTTTTGCGGATGATACCAAAATCTGCAATAGAGTAGACACCCAGGAAGGTGTAGATAACATGAGGAGGTATCTAGCTCAGCTTGAAGAATGGTTTAGGAATTTGGCAGCTAGGACAATGTTAAAAAATGCAAGGTCATGTATTTGGGCCGCAGCAATTCAAGAGAGCAATATAGTATAGGGGGTGAAGTACTTTTGTCCTCTAAAGAAGAACGGGACCTAGGCGTGGTTGTGTCAGATGATCTTAAAGTAGCTAAACAGGTAGAAAAGGCAACAGCAAAAGCTAGAAGGATGCCTGGGTGCATATGGAGAGGAATGGCTAGCAGAAAAAAAAAGGAGGTGATAGTGCCTCTGTATAAGTCTTTGGTGCAACCTCATTTGGAATATTGTGTGCAATTCTGGAGACCGCACCTTCAAAAGGATATAAACAGGATGGAGTCAGTACAGAGGGTGGCTACTAAAATGGTTAATGGTTTTCATTATAAAGCATGAGGACAGATTTAAGGATCTTAATATGTACAACTTAGAGGAAAGGCGGGATAGAGGTGATGATTGAGACGTTTAAATACCTCCGTGGCTAAAATGCACAGGGGGAGAGCCTCTTTCGATTGAAAGCAAGTTCTGCTACGAGGGGACATTGGATGAGGGTGAAAGGGGATAGATTTGATATGCAGAAATATTTCTTTATGGAAAGAGTGGATCTGTGGAATAGTCTCCCAATGGAGGTGGTAGAGATGAGGACAGTATCTGGATTTCAAAAAAGCATGGGACAAACACCGAGGATCTCTAAAGAAAAAAAGGGGACTGTTGTAGTTGTTGATATGGAAGGACAGACTAGATAGGCCATGTGGTCCTTTTCTGTTGTCATTTTTATGTGTTTCTATATCCAACAAACAGATCCAGACAAACATCCACCCAAAACACACTCATCATCCCCCACACAAAAACCAAATATAACCAAACCTGCAAATGAGCCTTCCAACTATATGCCCCATCCATCTTAAAGACACTTTCTGCCACAATAAGAAACATCTCTGACATCCTCACCTTCCAAAAACAAACTAAAAAACCACCTGTTTTCAGAAACACTTCAATACTACAACTATCCTACTACTTCTAATATTCTTTACTGAAGATGTTTCAAACAAACCTTCACCCACTGTATATAGTTAACTGTTCCAATTCTTACCCAGTGTTCACTGTATATAGTTAATAAGTTCTATGTAAACCAAATGATGTTCTACTGTTCCATGTAAATTGCTTTGACCTGGTGAAAAGCAGTATATAAATTTTGCTAGATAAATAAATACAATTGTGAGTGGGGGAGGTAATTTTATAGAGGTTGTGTATTTTAAGCATAAAGTACACACCTACTTTGTAAATAGTTAAGCCTTAAATCATTTGCTGTTGAATAACTGTTAAACAATAAGGTGCACATTACAAAAATATATAATTTAAGTGTTAATTTTACTGCACTGAGTTATCTGAAAATTGTCACCTGGTAGAACAATGGTATAAAAACAACCCCCAATAAATAAATAAATGAACGTACCTATGTGGCCACATATTGTTTTGCTTCAACTTCACTTCATGCAATAGAAAAAAGTGTAGTTACTCACCTGTAACCAGTGTTCTCTGGGAACAGCAGGAATCAGTCCTCACATATGGGTGATGTTTGGCATTGACTGAACCAGTGCTCTGAACACTCTCCAGCTTTCACAGAAAGCCTTTGGGAGTTAGACCATGCATGTGCAGTCACCTTCCCGCCCAAGGGTGCCATCTCACCTCAGTATGACATCATAGCTTAACCAAGCCAAAAAAGAAAACTCCTCCAAGAGGAGGGAGGGCTGTGAACACCGATTCCAGCTATCACCAGAGAACACCTGTTACAGGTGAGTAAATACGCTTTCTCCAGGAACAAGCAGGAAGTCAGTCCTCACATATGGGACTCCCCAGCTACAGACTACCTAAAAAAACCTGTAATAAGCCACAGCAACTGAAAAATTGAACCGTGAATGACAGCAGAGAGCACCAAGTAGCCACAAGACCTCAGGGACAACTACAGCTTCGACCATGGAATCAATTTTCCTAACCTGGACACACAGAAAGGCCAGATGTTAGTAGTTCCACTATTCCCCAAACAGATGATGGAGTACCGCCTGGCTGAAGGCACGGTCACACTGGGAGTTCTCCACCAGGCAGTATGCACTGTAAAGGTGTGAGCCAAGGACCAGGTGATGACCTGGCAGATCTCCAGCATGGAGACAGAATGAAGGTTCACCACAGAGGCTGCCATAGCCCACACATTATGGGCTTTGAACATATCGCTCGAGAGACCAGTCTGTAGACAGGGTGTGCTTAGAGACCACAGAACCAAGCTAGTTCAGGTGGTAGGAGATGAAGAGATGCTAGGAGCAGCAATGGGCCTTAGTCCGCTCTAGGTAGAAGGCCAGTGACCTCTTGCAATCCAAGGTCTGTAGAGCAGCCTCCGCCCTGCTCACATGAGGCCGAGGAAAGAAGATGGGGAGAAACACCACCTTGTTTAGATGAAAGGCACTGACCACCTTAGGGAGATACTTGGGGCATATATGGAGGACCACCCTGTTATGACACCTGGTTTGGGGGGGGAGGGGGGGGAGCCACCAATGCCTGCAGCTCACTAACATGGTGCACCTGCGTGAGTGCCACAAGGAAGATCACTTTTCAGGAAAGGTACTTGAGGTGGCAAGAAGCATATCAAAGGACAGAGCCATAAGCTTCCCAAAAACCACATTCAGATCCCATGCTGCCACCAGTGGGCGAATGGGCCAAGTGAGCAAGAGACCTCTCATGCAGAGGGCCATGAGAGGATGGGCAGACAGGGGTTGCCCATCAATGAGATGATGGTGCACTGCCAGGGCACTGAGGTATGTCCTGAGGAAGTTAACACTTCAGGCCAGCATTGGAAAGGTGTAGCAAATACTGCAACACCACTGGCACTGAGTAGGAAAAAGGGTTGAACCCCTTGTCAGTACAACAGATGGAGAACCAGCACTACTTGAAGGCGTAGGCCCGCCTGGTGGAATCCTTACAGGATGCTAGCAAGAAATCCTCAATGTCCTTGGACAAGTGGAAGTGTGCCAGGGTCACCCTTTCAGCAGCCAGGCTGAAGGCTCTGAAGCTGGAGTACATAAGAGCTCCATCCTATCAAGTCCAGAGTGTAGCCCAGGGGAACTGGGCATACTTGGGAGAGGTGGAGAAGCAGGGGGAACCATGGCTGCCGCAGCCACCTGGGAACAATGAGGATTGGGGTGGCCTGGTCGAGCTGAACCTTGAGAAGGATCTTAATAAGGATTGGGGGGGGGGGTGTCAGAGGGTACACAGAGGAGGTCCTTTGTCCACGAGATGAGTACCGCATCAGCCATCACTCAAGAGGGGGCTAGCATCCTGGAGCAGAAGCACAACAACTGGGTGTTGCTTTGGCTAGTGAAGAGATCAACTGAAGGACAGCCCCACATCCGAAATATGCAGCTGACTACCTGCGGGTCCAGTCTCCATTCTTGCAGTTGAAGGACCCTGCTAAGCCAGTCCCATCAGCAGATTGTCTGGACTTGGAAGATACACTGCTCGGAGGAGCATCCCGCTCTCGCTTGCGAAGGTTCAGAGGCAAACAGCTTCCCAGCACAGGAAATACAGTCCAGTATCCCCTTGTTTGTTGATATAAAACAACCACCACATGGTTGTCTATCTAGACCAGAACAACCTGGTTCTCCAAGTGGTGTCGGAACACCCGTAATGTGTTTGCAACTGCTCAAAGCTCGAAGAAGTTGGTTTGGTGGAAACTAATATCAGGCCATCACAGTGGGGCCCCTAGCCCAGTTTGGAGGCATCTGATGAGGATCTTTTGAAGCATCAGGGCCTGAAAAGGCACCCCTGCCATGAGGTGCAGCGCCTGCTGCCACCAGATAAGGGATTCGGAGATAGGTGCGATTACACTGAGCCTGTCCTCCAGGTGCCCCATTGCCTGAGTCTATTGAGTGCAGAGAGTCCACTAGGCCCGATGCATACGAAGCGAGCATCAGGCGTGATGTGCACCAGTTGAGGCCATGTGCCCCAGGAAACACAACAGGAGGTTGGCTGAGGCTGTCGAGCAACCCTACATCTCCGTGGTGAGGACCACCAGGCACAGAGCCCTGTCCAGAGGAAGGCAGGCCCTGGCCTGGATAGCATCCAGGAGATCCCCTAAGAACGCCATACGCTGTATCGGCTGCAGATGAGATGGGGTAGTTGATGACTAAGTCCAAGTGCTTGAGAATGAGAATGGTGCGACGTGCCACCAGATGGACTTTGTTGGCGGAGCCGCCCTTGACAAACCAGTCGTCCAGGTAGGGGAAGAAACACCCCCTGCAGCCGGAGGTAGGCAGCGACCACTGCCAGGCATTTTGTAAATCACTCTTGGGGCAGAAGCCAGTCCAAAGGGAGGAACCTGTAATGGTAATGGCAGCCTTCGATTGCAAAGCAGAGTTACTGCCATTGGCAAGGAGAAATCAGGATGTGGTATAAGCATCTTTTAGATCCAAGGCGCATATCCAAACCTCCTGCTGGAGGTAGGGCAGCAATGTTCCAAGGGAAAGCATTTTGAATTTCTCTTACAGCACGAACAGATTGAGATCTCGCAGATCCAGGATAAGCCGAAAGCCGCCTGTCTTTTTTGGAACCAGGAGTAGCAGAACTTCTCACCCCTCAGGTGGGACAGTTCAACCACTTTGGCTGCGAGGAGGCCTTTGAGCTCCTGCTGAAGAAGGCCTCAATGAAGAGTCAAGGGAAGTTTGCCAGGAAACAACAAAGCAGGTGTCTGCTCAAAATAGGCAGTAACAGTCTCTCACCACCTGGAGGGCACAGGCATTGGTGGTTATGGTGATCCACCGGTCGGCAAAGAAGGTCAGACACCCTCCTGTATGCTGTGGCCTAGACCTTGTAGGGGGAAGAGGGCCATGCTCAAGGAGTCAAACCTCTCCCCCCCCCCAAGTTGTGACTGTAGCACAAGCTGGGGTTGGGGGGCCTTAGGCTTATGAGGGCCATGCCCCTGGCCCTTGGTCTGCTGCCCCTGCTGGGGAACAGAGTAAACCGGTTACTGGGGTTAAGTTCCATAAGCCTTCCTCTTCTTTGAGTAAAAGGGCTTTTTCCCCCAAAGTTTTGTGTCAGGAAGAGGTTTTCCGAGAGAGCCTCATTCTGGTCATATATTCTGACTCCAGCTCTGTTGGCTTGTCTGTCATGGTTTTGGAAGAGGTTCTCCCCCCAACATGGAACATTGACCAACTTGTCCTGGACCCATTGCTCCAGGTACGATGATTGTAGCCATGCCAGGCAACAGGCACTAATGCCCACCGCAGCTACTCTAGCCATCAAAGGCCGCCTGAGTAACATTTCGAGCACTCCTTGACAGTCAACATCAGGTCCGGAACCACTGAAAAGGTTCCTCGAACAGAACAGTCGAAAACCCAGCCAGTTCCCTCAGGTACATGCCCATGTATAACTGGTATGCCTAGATACCAGGGCTTGATGCTCGTGGCCCAAAACACTTTTTACCAAAGCCATCCATGGTGCAGGCCTACCTGCCAGTGGGCACCAAGGAACGTGTCTTCTGGCTCTTGGATCCTACAAATGGCCGATTCCACTACCATAGAATTTTGTGGTAGCTGGGGCTTTTGGAATCCAAGGCTCTTGTGGACTTGATACATGGAGTCGAGCCGCTTGCTTACAATGGGTACTGTAACAGGCGACTCCCACATCCTGAAGAACAAGCATTCCAAGGTAAGGGGGAATGGGCACCATGAATGCCTCCTTGGGAGGGGCACTGTACTGCAGGATCTCGAGACCCTCCACCCGAGGCTCCTCCTTGGATTCCATTGTGAAGGCTTTCGCCATGTCCCGGACGAAGTCCAGGAAGGAGAGATCCTCAGGTGTGGACCTCCAATGCTCCTGTGGCAGAGAGGGGTCCGAGGGGACATCCCAGTATCACTGGATGTCCAAGGACTTGTCATCGTTTTCTACTCCGAGTCAGAATTGGAAGAGACCTCGAGAATCCGACAGGCCTTGTGCATACACACGGCCTGGGGTGTCGACAGGGTCCTGGCACTCCAAACCGGAGACACTTGTGGGCAAGATCCAAGGCTTCAAAGCAGGACCAGGACCAATGCCAGTTGTCAGCCTGAAGCACTGGCTGGATCTCCTTGTGTGACGCTCTTGCAGTGGAGCAGCCAATCACCGGGCCAGAGCATTGGACTTCACTGCTGGGCTAGGAAGGCAGAAAGACTGCATTCCAAGGCTGCCATCCTGACACTTGAGGCTAGAAGGCTCCGCAGCCACCAGCATGGGTACCGAGGTTTTCGGTCCCAATGCCGTCTCCATCGATGGGGTTTCTTCATTGACGATGGCCTCGGAGGACCGGTGTCAATCCCCCAATGCCGATGGAATCTCCTCCCACCATGGCAACTTTGAAGGCCACTCTTGGCCATCACCGTTGACATCACGCTGAGAACTCCAATGCCAGTGACTGAGGGTCTAACCCCCGGTTCTGGCCTTGGCCTACTATGCTGGCCAGGGCAGTGCAACCCTTCCAGGGACAGCCCTCTGAGGATACCCCGCTCTGATGCCCCATGACCTCAGAGCTCAGTGGGCGCAGACCGCTAGGTGATGCCAAGGCCTCATTAGTGGCCCCCGGAGGCGTCTATTCCATGCTCGAAGCAGAGGCCGAAGAAGTGATATTGTGGCTGAACAGCGTTTCCTGCTGCCTTTCACAATTCCTACGACACTTGCTCATCATTTGAAGACAGAGCAAGCAGAGGCATCATGATCGGTTCCGAGACGCCACAGGCAGCAGTCATGGGGATCTGTGTGGGACATAGTGTGCATGCATCAGTCACACTGCTTAAATCCACTAACCGAGGACATAGTGTGGAAAACGGTACCCAAGAGATCAAACCCCAAGATCCTGGTTAGGGAGGGCATGAGAAAACCCCACACACCAGAGAACAAGAAGAATGAAAAAAGAAACCAGAAAAAAATGCAGCACAGAGATGGCAGTGGTTCCAGGAACTGAGGTGACGGTACGCAACCAAATGAAAAAAGAAAAAACAGATGGCAAAAATAGCTCCTTTTTCCGGGGTGCAGATGAAATGTCAAATGGGCTCTGTGGAAAAAAAAAAAAAGACTGAGGTAAAATGACACCCTAGCATGGGAAGGTGACCACACATGCATGGTCTAACTCCCAAAGGCTTCCTGTGAAAGCTGAGGCGTGTTCACCGTGCAAGCTCAGTTGGTGCCGATGTCACCCATAAGTGAGGACTGATTCCTGCTTGTTCCTGAAGAATACATGATTCTTCATCCAGGAGTATTCAAATTAGTTCCAGTACTGCAACTGGACACAGGCAAGTTCTATTTAACTTATTATATGCCTTATTAAAGCTGCTTTTAGAAACAAAGAGGCACATTTCACAATAGGATATCCGAGTGCAATCTGGGATGTCAAAGCCAGAACGTCTGGAAAAAAAAAAGCCAGACACTTGCAAGTTCAGGCATGATTTCAGAAACATGCTTGATATGGATGTCTATGTAGACTTCTCCAGGATAGCATTTCGGAACTAAGATGTCTAATAGCATAATGGTTAGAGTAGTGGCTTAAGAGCAGGATGGCCAGGATCATATCCAAGTGCGGACCTTTGTGATCTAAAGCTAGTCACTTAATTCTCCATCTTCTCTACAATTTCTGGATGTTTTAAGGTGAAAACAAGCACTTTTTTGATGCCTACTCGTGCCTGAAGCAGGTATAAACGTGGACGTGCCTGCAGAGGTCTCCGACATTTCTGAGATTGAATGGGGGATGTGTAATTCCACTGATCCTCCCCAGACACACCGCCACCACACTCCCTTGCCTAATTAGGTATCCCTGAACCCGAGACATCTGCGAACGTCGTCATTTGTGGAATGGCTATGAAAACATCTCTCTGATTTTGACATCCACGTGCACATCTTCAGCTGTCCAAATGATGACTAAACCTTTTAAAATGACCCTCTAAGTTGATTTGGGATATAAATACAATCAAGACTATTTGGTTTCTTATTCTTAATTATTTTGAATACTTCTATATTTGTTCTTTTATAGTGAAAGCATGGAACATGCTGTGTACATTAGTAGAACAAATTCTTACAATTGTATTTTTTAGACAACAGAATGCGAAATATGTGGGATTCTAGTCCCACAGGTGCTCCTTGTGGTCTTGGGCAAGCCACTTAACCCTCCATTGCCCATGTTCCCTGTAAGTATTATTGTATGTCTCTCATATCCCCTTATGTTAAATGTATCCCCCAATTGTGTTGTGACCACTTTGATTGAAGGATAAGGTGGTATACAAAACTGTCTAAATAAAGGGCATGAAGACTATTTTTTTATTTTACCAGACACTGTATCTAAAGTAGCACCTTTGTACCTGTACCCTGGAGTTGTAGAAGAATTCCTCTCTATTCTGATCTGGCTCATTCATCATTTTTATAACAGCCCTGGTGCCTTCCTTCCTATTGCAGCATTATTTCAGACAAGGTCTTGCCCCAAGCTTGAAACAGATTTCCTTGAATTCTTTTTCTTATCACATTCATATCCAACTCATGCCCCTTCCTTCCCTCCCTCCCTCCCCATGGCCTAAAGTCAAAGTCTTTAGCCCCTGCTATTTAATTACTTCACAGGTTCCCTAGTTTTAAAAACAAAACAAAACACAACTGAATCCTGTTAGGAAGACCATGCTAGGATGCAAGCTAAAGAGATAAACCTAGCAGATCACTGCTTGCCATGCAAGCTTCCCTCACGCACACATACTGTCTTGCCCGACTATATGCTTTGGCCCTGGATGGACAACATGTAGAGGTTAAGAGATTTAAATTTAACTTCCCCAATTCCTACAATCCAAGTCTGCCATTAAGTGTACCAATTTTGGTGGTGCATTTTTTTGTACTGTGATATGGAAACACAACAGGAAAACACCACACAGCTGTCTTTCACCATAGTGCTCCTCTAGATCCAAGTTAAGGACAGAAACGGACAAATCCAAAAACATATTTAATTCTAAATACAAACCACACGTCCTGCTGTACAATGGCATATAAAAAAAAATCTGATGTACAAATTGTCTGAGACATCTAGCTATTCAGAAAGGGAAATCAGTTTACAAAATATACAAAACTTCATAGCAATAGATAGTAAATACTTTAATATTAGAAGTCAGTACCTACGATAGCTTCAACAGTGAGTCATGAGAATTACAGCATTGTTTTGCTTTATAGAATCTAGACCCTCTGATAAACAAAAACAACCTAGATTAAAAAAATAAAATATTAATCAGTAACAGACCAGTAGCAAAATAAAACTTTATTTTGATTTATTATGTGGTTCTAGATGCAAATTACTTAGTGTTTGGCCCCCAGGGCTTCTCCCCAAAGCCAAGTTCCATAAGCCTTTATTACAAGGATCAAGCATTTATCATTCGGGCAGTTCCTTTCAGAGATAGATAGCTAGAAGCAATCCCTTCAGTTAACCTCAAAGTCTGAATCCTTCCAAAAGTTAAAGTACCCCTTTTTTCCACCCTTCCCTAAAAACTATGGGCCCGATACTCAAAGGGAGTTAACATGGTTAGCAGGTTACTCCCTTTATCCGGTAATTCAGCAGCACTAACAGTGCTGCTGCACGCCCCGATGCCAACCAGTTAGCATCAGGGCATTCCATGGATGGCACACACCCATAACCGGGAAGCGGCAATATTGAGCAGCTGCCCAGTTATGGTAAGTGGTGAAAGTAAGACACAGCAAAGGCTGGCCTTACTTTCACCGTGGAAGCTAACTGGGCAGCAGCTGAAAATTGCCACTCAGTTATCTTCCTGCTAATCTGAGCAACCCAGATATTCAATGCCGGTGCCAGATATAACTCCAGCGTTGAACATACGGGTTTCAAGTTTGGCGGCAGTGACTAGCCGCATTAGATCAGCTAGCCGCCACTGCCAAATAACAGGCCCTGTGATATTACTTCAATTTCCAAACTGTGTGAGAATACTTGCAAATAATGTGTGACATTTTTGTATTTTGAAACTTTTACAGTTTAACTACGCCCTGGCTAGGGGCTTATTTGGGCAAAGTTGCTCTTTCTGCCCTTGTTGTATAGGATCATGAACTGTGAAAAACAGCCAGAGTTGCATTTTTCCATTTATTAGAGCAGTGTTACCAAACCAGTGTGCCTTCAGATCTGATCAGGTGTGGCATAGAAAAAGGAAATCACTGCCTGATGCTCAGGTCCAGACCAGCACATGGGCTCTGCTATAGACACCTCAAAGCAAACAGGAGACACCAATAGTGGCTTCGAAATGCACAGCGTGTGCAGTCACACAGCTCTGCACAACGTGCTTTCAGCACAAAGCAAGGCCTGGTGATCCAAGCCTTGCATGTTGCCTGTTAATTTCTACTCTCCTCTTCAGGGATCCTGTTGTACCTAGACACAGCACGAGTCCCAATGTGGGAATTAACACTAGCATATACAAGCATTGATAGCTGGGCTCTACTCTGTACAGGACAGACACTGCATGATGCAATACATGTTTTCCCTCTTCCCCCTCCTAAATCTCCTCCTTTGAGTCCTTCCAGTTTCTGGTGGGGCTTTCAGTGACTCCTTAGCTTTTCTTTTGGCCTTGCATCCTCTCCTATGTCCGTTTGAAAATGTTAGCGTTCCTTGGGCTTGCAAAAGTTTAATTTGGATAAAGAGCGGCCAGAGTCTACTAGTGGTGAAGGCTTCAGCATTTGGAAACCAAAATAAACACACTAGAACCATGAGCAATGAGTATTTTATGCTTAACTGCTAATATAGCACCTCACAACCCCTGTACTGTGAGCATCATCTATGCAGTACAGAAACATTTAAAATAGCTAAAACTCAGCTCAGAGTTTAGATAAATGAAATTTTCTAGCAATTTATTAATTTAAAAAAATGAAGACAATACTAGACTCCTTTATGCCAAAGTTATACAATAAGACAGTAGCTGACTGCTTGATTTCTGAAAGACTGTCCCAGGGTAGTGAGATAACATAAGACTTTAGCTACCTGACTTGCTCTTTTGTCCTCTCCTTCCATAATATGGCGTATTACCCACCTGCTCCTACTCCTAAGCACACACAAATGAGTCTTTGTGCCACTGTCTGTAGGTTGTTATTTTGAAAAGTTGATGACTTAAAAACAAAAAGCTGAAAAATACCCTAAAGCCAAAAAAAAGGCAAAATAAATTAAATTTAAAATTGCTACTGATGGAGGGACAGTAACAGCCATAATTCCAACAAAGGCAGATTGGAAGGGAGCTGAAGGGAGGGCATTGCATGTCAGTGGAAGGGGATTGGTGTTGAGCTGAAATGAACTGAAGCATTGGGAAGCACTACAAGCCCAATTGGGCTAGATGATAATGTGCCACCATCATAGCTAAAGGAGTTCTCCTAATCTGCATCTAAAAGGGAATGTAAAATAAATACAACCTGCATGTTTAATTTAAGTACACATCCAAGTACTAACATAGATAGGGATATGGATGAATGCAGATGCAAAAGATTACTCTGATGACATCCGTGATGGAAGGAGCAAGGACAGAGGGCTGTGCATTTCTTCCTGGAAGAACCAGGTGAGGAGCATTTAAAGGAGAGGCTCTGCACAATGGCTCCCTGAGGAGAGCTGCAAGGGAAAAAGTACAAGGAGAGGCCTCACAAGGAAGGATCATTTTTAGAATTGGAAGATTCTGGTCAGAGCTTTTCTCCTTTGGGCTACCCATCCCCTCCCCCCAAAAACCAAGTATTTCCCTTGTAGGCACACAAAGACTGGAGACCCGGCACTAAGGTTTCAAGAGAGGTAATAGAGGGATGCTGTTTATCCCCACTTATTGCTGGAGAAAACTGATCCACAAGGGCGGAATGATCTCTTCACATTAAAGAACATGCCTGGGACATGCAGCAATCCCAGTTTTAACTTTCCATTTCCATCATGCCAAATGCTGGCTGGATTTATCAGCAACTTCCTGTTAGTGTTTTAGCACAAGAAAGCCTTTCTTCCTTACCTCTGAGTAGTCACTGTGACAAAGCTTTCCAAGTTCACAGTTTAAACATTCAGGTTTGAAGACTTATTTTAATAGATAAATAAAGACTTGCTAACAAAATTAAATTATAATATCCATTTTTCCCCATTCGGCACGCATGGTCTGCAATGTTTATCTATCATCAGTCTCATCCTTGCACAGAAATGGCCTCAGCTTAAATCCAGAGGCTGAGGCAGAAAGGGCTCTTTTAAATCTTTGTGCATTCAGAATATACCTTTACATAACAGGCCCCCCACAATTTTATTATTAGTGGATCTTCTCCCAAGATTTACTTTAATTCTAAAAGAAATGAGGTGGTGTTCAAAGTCTGCTCATACACTTGCTACTCACAAACTGAACTCTTCTAGTCCATGCAATCAAGGGAGTTTTAAACTACCAAAGCATGAGTGTAAAATGTACAGATGTTTCAATACTAAGTTTGAGGGTGCTGTCCATAGTACCTCTTTCTGGTGTAAGAGTGTCAGCATGAGTTGTGACAGAACAAGAATGCAGCAATAACTCACCTAGACATGTAAACATAAAAGGATTTCCCTGTATATCACCACATAGCTTTCAGCCAGTCAGTCATTCTAGTTGCCCTCCCCATGGAGACAAATGATCTGCTGGAAACATCACCTCTGTAGTGCAGAGAGCTTTCCAGAATCTGGGGGAAAGAAACCTAAAGCACATGATCAACATCATAGCATTTAGAGGTATTACATGTTGGTGGAAAGGGAAAAGTTGGATCACACAGCCAACTTTAATATGTGGCCCAAAATTTGGTGCAAAGGCAATTTTAGATACATAAGAAGTTGGGACCAATACAGAGGTCAGATTGTAATAATGATTTTCATCTTTCAGTGGCAGAGAAAAGGATTCCAAGTTAGAAATTAAGATTCTGTATTGACGTTATGAAGAATGAGCGCCAAATATAAATGAAAGGATTCATGATACCACCCCTGAAAAATGAAGACAATGAGGAAAATAAAAGTAATAATCTTAATAGCTCACTCTTGATCAATAGGTTGGATCATCATAAGAACTACTACAGTGGGTCAGACCAAAGGTCCATCAAGCCCAGTATTGTTTTTCCCAACAGTGGTCAAATCCAGGTCATAGGTACTTGGAAGGGTGCCAAAACGTAGCTGGATTCAAGGGGGCTGATATTCAGTAGCACTTATCTGGACAGCAGAACCTGCTGTCCTGGTTAAGTGTCACTGGTGGGATATTCAGAGGCTCTATCCAGATAGTGCCTCTGAATACCCTTACAGACCACCTTGGCACTATCTAGATAGTGCTAGGGCAGTCCATGGGTGGAGCAACAAGGCAAATTTTCCGGAAGGTGGCAATATTCAGTGCAACTATCCAGGTAACTCAGGACAGTAAAAAGATTATTCTAAGCTATCCAGATAATGGCACTGGATATCATCATTATATGGATGGTAACAGAACTGAACAGATACTGGTGCCGAATATCCATATTAAAAATAAAAAAGCTGAACCACCATAGTTAAATATCACCCTGCACATTGCTTAACCCCAGGGATAAGCAGTGGCTTTCCTCAAGTCTACCCTACTAAAAGATTACAGCCTTTCTCCAGGAACTTGTCCAAATCCTTTATAAACCTAGCTATGCTCACTGCTTTCAAGACATCCTCCAGCAACAAATTCAAGAGCTTAATTATGCTCCAAGTGAAAACGTTGATGTATTGTCCTTTGTCCCTACCAATCAGTCTCTCCCCCTTATTCTCCCTATTCTGTTCTTTTCTGTTCCGTTTCTTTGATTTTATGGCGCTCCTTTTCTTTTCCTTTTCTGCAGCATTTTAATTTTTAAATTTTATAGTCTTATTGTAAACCGCCCAGATACTTGTGTTGTTGGGCGGTATATTAAGTATAAAATAAACATACATTTTCAGATTTGTTTTAAATGCACTACTTAGCAGTGATCAGAAATGTACACAACCACCTCCAGGTACGGTCACACCATGGAGTAATACAGAGGCATTATGATATTCTTAGTTTTATTCTCTATTACTTTCCTAATAATTACTAACATTCTGTTTGTACTTTTGGCTGCTGCTGCTGCACACAGAGATTTCAACATATTGTCTACTTGGGTAGCGACTACCAATGTGGAACCTAGCATCGTGTAGCTACAATTTGTATTATTCTTCCCTATGGAGTCCAAAGGAGGAACTCACCCTTGCAGAGAGGAACCAAAGACACAATCTGGAAAACTGGAACAGATCATACAAAATTACTCAAAGATGTTCAGTCACAAGAGTATTGTGAGCAATTGCATGAGGACCTCAGGAGACCACACATCCAAATAGCAGACAAAATTTAATATGGAAAGCGCAAAGTGATGCACATAGGGAAGAATAAGGCACAAGGGAGTACGGTGAAGTAAACCAACCCCTCTGTATGTGGAACCAATTTTTATTAAAAACCCCTACATCGACAGTGTTTCAGCACTGTGAGCCTTCGTCAGACTGTCATCCACATTAAATGCTTATAGCTGTATAAGCCCGCTGCTGTACCAAATTGACAATACTGAAAACTAACTCCACCAGCAATTTGCTTAGTTTTCAGTATTGTCAATTTGGTACAACAGTGGGTTTATACAGCTGTAAGCATTTAGTATGGATGAGTTTGAATACATATAAACCCTGGATGTCAGTGACGTTTTTGATACCTTCCTGTACAGAAGGGGCATGTTTACTAGACCCCATGCTGGTAACACATATGTGGGCCACGTTACCAGCACAGGGCTTCTAGTTAGCTGCAGGAGGCATGTATATTTGTCCCCTTGCAGTTAGCACAGGCAAGCAGTGCTCTAACCTGGGGAATGAGCCGTGGGTGCAATTAACAACACTCACTGAGGTGGCATCAGTTGCACCCACACTACCAGCATCAAACTCGGTTAGCATTGGCAACTAACACCAGAGCTAGCTGTAGCATGCTGGGAACGCCCATGTCCCACCCAGTTGCCATCCCATGCTACGAGGATAGTGGTTTTTAGGGCGGGTGTCCCACACTATTTTTTTGCATGCTGCTGAAGTCACACACTAACACCATGCCATCCTGGTAACAAACTTTAGTAAACATGCCCCACAAGACTCAAATACAGTGAGCAGCCTGAGGGGGGTGGGGTGGGGGGGGAAGGGGTGTGTTAAAGGGCGGGAAACCGAATTAGTAGAGGGCCTTGAGGTTTATTCTTGGGGCCAGTTCTGTTCAGTATCTTTATAATGTAAGTGGTATTGCACAGGCATCAGAAAGAGAAGTTTCACTTTGTGGATGACATGAAAATTTTCAAGAACAGACACACTGTAGGGACTAGATGAATGAGAAAGGACTTTAAATAGCTTGAGGGGTGGTCAACTGCTTGGCAATTAAAATTCAATGCAAAAAAAAATACGCAAATTCATGCATTTGGAGTGCAGAAATCCAAAGGAGCTGAACATGATGGGGTAAAAGGCTGATGTGCACCAAGCAGAAGACTTTGGGGTGATCATGTCTGATATCTCAAGACAAAGAAATGTGACAAGACGGTGGCTAGAACCAGAAGGATGCCAGGCTGCATGGAAAGAGTATTATAATAAGCCAAAAAAAGGTGATAACTCTGTAAAGGCAGCTAGTGAGGCATCACTTAGAATACCGTGTTCAATTCTGGAAGCTGCATCTCAAAAGAGACAGAGGTAGACTAAAGACAATCCAGAGAAAGACAACCAAACTAATGCTGGGCCGCAGCAGAAGTCAAAATAAAACTTCAAGAACTGAACACACTGTTTACTCTTTCAAAAAGTACAGGTGCCAATATTCAAAAAGGTTTATCCACAGCAGGTGCTGCTAACCGGATAAACCCCGTTGAGCCGATATTCAGTGGCACAAACCATCCAGTGCTGCTATTAAGCCCACTAACTGGATAGGTAACTGCATAAAGTTAGAACATGTCAATAGCTGTCCTAATGTTATGTGTTTTTTCTATCTGGACAGTGATTGAATATCGCCACTAACCAGACAGCAACAGAGGCTGGTGCCGAAACTGAATATTCAGTGCCAGATGCTGGATATTTATTGGCACTGTTTCACTTTTGACCGTGACAGCCAGATACTTTACAAATGCTGACTGCTGCAGGCTGAATATCGGACCCACAAAGACTAAGGAACCTGTCATGAAATTACAAAGTAGTACAATCAAAGCAAATAGGAGAAATGTTTCCTCTCTCAATGCAAACTTTGGAAGTTGTTGCTGGAAGATATGCAAAATCAGTTAGGGTAGCTGGGTTTAAAAAGATTTGGACACATTCCTGGAGGAAAAGTTCATAAACCGTTATTAAGGTAGACCTGGGAAAAGCCACTGCTTATCTCTGGGAGTAAATAGCATAGAATCTGGCTACTTTTGAGATATGCTAGGTACTTGTGACCTAGCTTGGTCACTATTGGACCTTTGATCTGACCCAGAATACATTTCTTATACACTTCAGTGAATATCTAAAAACTTGCTATTCCCCATAAAAGGCCTCCTGTTATCCAATCAGAGTGCCGATGGCTGCCTCTAATGAAGATTTTCTGCACAAGAAGTACCACCTCAAAATAGAATGCTCTAAATGTAAATATTTCATTAAAAGAAGTTTCTCAACATTATTAAAAATCTGATGGTTAAAAAAGAAAGCAAGGATTAGAAACCTTCCCTCTCATGATATGTAGATCACAGAAGCTAACAACCCCCCCCCCCCCCAAACTCTCTGAAAATATGTCAGATTTTGATTCAGAGGTCAGCCTTGATGCTGGTCCCTTGCATACAACACTACATCTCTTATGGAAATAAAACTTTCACATGCAATGTGATGAAGGCAACAGATTTGGTTAAAGCTTCCATGAGCCCACTAACTACAGATATTCTTTTGTGATTTGTTAAATAAAGGAAAAGACAGGATAAGATGCAGCACTGATCCCTTTCTCTACGGGTAGAAAAACCTGCACTGTCGTTACCCGTGCTACCCATGTTCTGTGGTGGGGTAGTGTGTGTTGAGTGTGAGGGACGTTTCCACTGATGCTGCCCATACTGTATCTGTTCTGTAGTTATCAGTTTCTTGAGAAGCACAAAGTTGTTAAAAACTATTTATGAACTAATTTTGTCTCATTTTCTGGGATGAAAAGCAACACTCAGCAAAGGATGATAAACTGAAGATAAACCAAGCAGACAGACCACAGTTTCTAAACAGTGCACCATAACTAGCTTATCTGTTAATTTAGCATTGCGCTTATTTAGGTTCCTGGAAAAGTTTATTTAAAGCACAACTTGTGGAGGGTGCCTAACCCTTATAAACCGTTCATTTTTGGAACTTCTTAGAGCAGTCAGCTGTCTGCAGCTTTCTCCACTTCTTTGGAATGAATGATGTACATGAACGTCTGCTCAATGGTGAAGTCAGCCGGGAGGCTGCCTCTGTGGATGCCTATGTGCTTGCTCATAAGGTTCAGAGTGGAGCTGTAATGGCCACACACTGTGCAGCGGTACATGAGGGCACCAGAGTGGGTCTTTAGATGACACTTGATAGTGGACCGCCCTCGGAAGAACTTGTGACAAACTTTGCACTGATAGGGTTTCTCTCCAGTATGGATCCTTCTGTGGTAGTTGAACTCGCTTGTGTGAGAAAACCTCTTGCCACAGACCTTGCAGCTGTACTTAGTGTGTGCAGCCTGTACCTGCAGGGCAATGTCCTCACTCAGGAACTCTCCAGGCACTTTCCGTTTCTGTAAGGTGGTGTGCTGGTCACCAAAGCCCCGCCGCTCTTCCAGCCCATCGCACTTGTGCTGGTTGATGTGGTAACGGTAAGCCACATCGGATTTGAAGCTCTGCCCACACAAATGACAACAAAATAAAGAGTTGTCCATGCTCCGATGGATGGTCACATGTTTTTCCAATAGGCTGCGGTCCACAAAACTGCTGGCACAAGCTGCGCAAGAGAAGACTGAAATGTCCATGTGAGATAGCGTGTGCCACATCAAGCTGCACAGGTTGGGGTGCCGCCGATCACAAACTCCACATGCCTGAGCCTTCAAGTTTACATGTTCCAGAATGTGCCCACGAAGTGTGTGGAAGTCTCTGAGCAGCATCTTCCTACAGGCAGCACAGGTCAGTTCTGTGCTGGTCCCTCCATTGAATGAGTTGATTTCCCCTGGCAGTGGGTCACAGGGGCGCACCACTACATTATGGTCACTCACGCCATCTTTCCGATGGAGTGCAAGCTGCCACTGGTTGAAAAACTTGGTCTCACACATATCACAAGAGAACAGGAATATGCCCACATGCGAAAGGACATGGGTAACCCGAGAGCTATGGTCATGGAAGTGAGTTTTGCAAACTTTGCAGTTGCCTGTCTGCTGATCTACATGCTCCCGAGCATGCTGCCTGATCAGCTGCAGATTGGGTTCCAGCACCTTCTTGCACACCTGGCATGGCATAGCCTTATTCTCCCGCCCAGCAGTGGCCTCCCCAAACACCAGCTCATCTTCACTGCCATCACTCAATTCAATAACTTCCCCAGTTGGCCCCAGGTCTTCCCCAGGATCCTCAAAATGCAGTTCCTCTTCCTCTAGCTCATCCAGCTGTAGTTCATCTATTGACCCAAAGTTTTGATCTTTGCAATGCTCACCAATACTGGTGCAGGAGTTATTCCCTGCAGAGGATCCCAGTGGTGCATCAGCCACAAAGAAACTGCTTTTACTGTAATCCCCATTGTTCTGGATCTTGAACGACTGGCAGGAGCTTGCAGTAGACTGGATGCCCAAAGTGACATTACCCACACTTGTCTGAGTCGCCAGATTTGGAGGAGAGGGGAACGGCACAGGCTCATCCTGTTCAGTCTTTGTAGGAAGTTGAAATGGTAACGGCACACTCTGACTAACTTCACCCACTGGGTTTCTATCCTCTCCTTTGTAGCTACCCACTCCATCAAGGTGCATGATATAATTTCTGTCAGAGCTGAAATGATCACCACCACCACGAGTCTCACTCACAGAGGGGCTTGGGTTCATTGAAACATTGCTCAGGGCACTTGAACGGCTCTCACTAGATGCCAAAGAGTGCTTGGCCACAGCTGAGCTTTCCAGGTCCGGAAAAGTTGCATGGCAGGCCTTAAGGAGACCTTCCATGCCTAGCTTTTCAGCCACCTCATATATAACGCCCACATTAATAAGATCTGTAAAGAGCTCAGAGGTATAAATAAAGTTGAGGATTTTCTCAAAGTTGGCTGGGGTGATGAAATCCACCACATAAGTCCTAGCTGCATCAAGGCCTGTGCTCAGGAAGAGGTTCTGGAAGTAACTAGCAGCACAGGCAAGTATCGCCTTGTGTGCTGCGTATGAGCGGTTACCTACCACAATGGTGACATCACACATGGTCTCCGAGAGCCGGCACTTGTTTAGCTCCTTCAGCAGATTGTTGGGATGGTCAGTGCTGTGCAGCTTGATCCTCATGCCCATGTTCAACTTCTCTGGGGAATAGTCCCTCAACAAGAAAATAAAGAGCCCCTTAGTGTCTTCACAACCACATAGTCATGTTGTCAAGAGATGAGTGTGAGGAATTCTATCAAAAAGAAAACACAAAATTTAATAATGCATGTATCCATCAATTAAGCTGGATGATTTATTTTTAGAGTTTAATAAATACTGAATACTTGCAATTAGGTGAGAGCTGATGCAAGCTAATAAAGAGGAATGCATGGGCATTTTAAGTCAAACAATACGTTATTGATTGGTATTCCATAGATTAGTTTTCCTGTCTCTAGCCTAATGGGACAAAAATGCACCCCTCTTCTTTCCCTCCCCTCTCCCCCTCGCATTGTTTACATTTAATAAATCATCCATCATGCGGGTTCAGAGAAAAACTAATACATATGTCATTTACACATTCAGCATAACAAACAAAATACAAGCATACATCAAAATATACGCCAACAACATTTACGATAGTTGGAAGCAGATTGAGTTTGATGTCCCAATGTCTTCTTCCAATTTAACTATGAAATAAGTGAGGATAATACACTTATTCAGTGGTTCCCAAACCTGTCCTGGAGGACTTCAGTCAGTCAGGTTTTCAGGATATCCATAATGAATATGTATAAGAGAAACCTGCATGCAGTGGAAAAAGTGTATTTAAAGCTACACATGAACATTCACTGCCAATATCCTGAAAACCTGACTGGGAGAAGTGGTCTAATGGTTAGGACAAGGTACTTCAGGCTGGAGGGCCGGGGGTTCAAGTCCCACCTGGGGACAGCAATCTCAGTCCGAAGGGACTGGGATTTCTAGTCCTATTGGCACTCCTTGTGGTCTTGGGCAAGCCACTTAACCCTCCATTGCCCATGTTCCCTGTAAGTATTAGCATATGTGTGTCATATCCCCTTGTGTTAAATGTATCCCCCAATTGACCGCTTTGACCCGGTGAAAAGCAGGATATAAATACAGCTAAATAAATAAATTCCCTCAGTACAGGTTTGGGAAACTGCTGCACTCATTTATTTGGGCTCCTATCACACCAAGTCAGTGACCTTTTTCTAGGAGATACTGGTGTAATTCTAAAGTTCTCTTTGGCACACAATGCACAAGATCATCAAAAGGGCTCATGGTAGGTTGGTTCAGTATCAACCCACCAAGAACATGTTGTAAAAAAACCAACAAAGAACAAAGGAAGGGCCAAAGATGCAATAGGGTATGCGGTGACATGATGGGAAATCGGTCAAGTCTACCCAACAAAAATGTCTCTTTTCTATGCAAGGACACAGCTTTCCAGGAGCTTTGTGTAGTACTTCCCCTCTTTCCAGGCATTCGCCCTTACATAGCCATCAGGGTAGGAAGGGGCCAAAGCTGAGGCCAGCAGATGAGGAACTCTGCTCCAATTCACTGTGCTGCTTCCATTGCTGGGTTTTGTTCTTCTTCTCCCTCTTCCCAGGGCTCGGGAATTGATAGGGTTATCAACTTTTTGAAAGAGAAAAGCCACCACCTGTGGCTAACCCTGCTCTGCCCATGTCCGCTTCCTGCCCCAATAAAAATAATTGGAGAGGGCAACAGTGCAGACTTTAGCGTCTTCAGGTTATGTCAATGGGGAGGGGGACAAGAGGTTGAACTCTGCAGCACCTGTTCAGCCACAGTCCCCTTCTCAGGTCCCTCCAGCATACATCTGCTCTCCCATATGGTATTAAATCCAAACATATATCCTGCATCCATCAAACCCCGCCCCCTGGCCCATTTTCCAACAATCTGTGCAGAGCAGAGCTAGAACCTTCCCCCATAAAACTAACCATATGAGAAAAAGCCCTCTCAATACAAAGCATATTGTGAATTAATCAGGGCCAGACCCCAAGCTGATTCAAAGTGTTGGTATCCTAAGCAAATCTTAACCCATACGTGCCCCTTGGCTGAATCCCCTACTCTCTGCCAACCCCCAGAAGCAATCACCTAGATTGCCTGATGATTGGGCCGGCCCTGGGATTAATACAAAAAAGTCATATGGAACCAAGAGCAAATAAATCTACCATGCCAGTACTAACTTCCAAAACTCACATAAGGACCCTGCCTAGAAAAAGGCAGCACTGTAAATACTGCAGTGGGCCCTAAAACATCAATAAACTTATTAGGAAAGCTGAACAAGCCAGATTACTAAACATTCTTAAACAGAAATACCATACTAACAGAATATCCAGTCTTAGTCAAACACATATTACAGAAAGGCTTTCATCAATAACTGACCACAAAGCGAAAACAGACATACATAGACAAAAATTAAAATAAAACCTCAGAAAGACAGATGCCAAATGCAGTGCAACACCAGAGAAACATAAAGAAATGCATTTCCCCCTATATTGTACAAGTACACAAGAGACAGCAGATGTCAGGACTGTCATTAGGAGGGAAGCAACCAGGGAAATTACATATTCCAGGCAGACCTGCAACAAGAAAATACAAGAGCGCTGCGCGGGGCCTGTGCTTAGACCATGTCTTACCCTGCCCCATCTGTTGATGTCTGACATTAGAGGGGTATTAAACAAATAATCTATAAGGCCTCTCTTCAGAGTGAACTAAAATCAAGACTGAAAGCAGTTAAATTCACTCAATTTACTATTTTATAACCACAGTTCAATAATGTTAACTTGCCAATGGTCTCAGATAAACGGTAAAGTTATGACACTTATTTATGGGTAATCAGCCTCTCCCATGTAGTGTCCGTTCACATCAATGACCTCAGGCAAGTATATTTTAAATTATTTATCTAATATATTGCTCTTTTCTTATTTTTATAAATGTTTTTTTCTTATTTTAAAATAGCTTTCACCATTCTACTGATCTTATGTAGAATGGCGTCGGCAAATGCCCCTTTTCATTCACAAAGGAAGAACCCCAACGCTTCAATCTTCTAAGCGCTCCAGCGTTTCTCCGATTGGGTTTTTCGAGGGGATAAAGTGCATTGCTTCTTATCAGGGACCATTTAAATGTTCATTTTCTTCAGTAGTCTTATATTTCATTCTTTGTTCTTTAATAGTCTTCCGGTTTCGTTAACTCTAACCGGTCACGATCTTCTATCTTTACTGACCTCAGATTTTTGGGTCAAGGGTGCCTGCGTTTGTATGTGCGGACATAGGACACCTGTGTGTGATGCAGAGGTGGGGTGCCTGTGTGCGTGGTGGGACAGGGGGGTGCCTTCTGTATATGCACATTGTTTCCTTTTACTTACTTCCCATGCAATCATCCCATCCCTTCCCTCCCTACGCCCACCCCTCGACTCTCCCCTTTAACCTCCCTCTCTTGCACTTACATCTGCCTTTCTTTCCTAGAAGTGCTGAGGCAGCCAGGAGAACCGGTGTCTACACAGCCTGTCAAACAAACAAAAAAAAGGTTACCAAGTTTACTGCACAGAAGGCTGAATAAACGGAAAGTAGGTTTACTGCCCCTTTAATTTATTCAGCCGTCTGTGGAGCAAACTCGGTAACCCTTTTTTTTTTTCGTCAGACTGTGCAACAACGGTTCTGCGCTTCTGCCCGGGATCCCCGCAGGCTGTCACCGAGGGATAGCGGCTACTTCTGCCCTTAGGATCCCCGCGGGTAGTCGCCGGCTCTCCCGGCCGCGGGATCGAGGCTGCTTCTGCCCGCGGAGATCCGGTTTCTGCACTTTCTTTAAAATAAACTTTTGACCGGGCAGAGCCCGGCGGTCGGCAGAAAAAGAAAACCGGCTCTTTATTGGCCGTTTCTGCCAGCCGCCGGCCTCCAATTTGAAAAATCGGCCGGGCCGGCCTAAAACCGGTCGGTTGCGGGAAAAGAGGCCGAAGCCGGGCGCACCTCGCTAGCTAGGGGCCGGAATGGTGGGAACTCGGGGATACCGCTCCCGAAGCCCGCTTATTGCGCCGCAGTTCTTACCCAAGACACGGAGCCGGCAGCAGAGGCGGCGCCATCACCCCCCTCCTCCGCCGCCGCACAGAGGCTCCGGCCGGCAACGGCAACTGTGGCCACTCAGGCAAGAGGGTGCACGCACCCCGCGCCTCTATTTGATATATACACACATAGACAGTAATGGGGAGTGGGCCGCCCTCTGCAGGGACCCCTGACGACCGGAGGCTAAACTACAGGGAGAAAGTAAACTGCTTTCACATAACTGTACTGGCGATGGCATGACAATTTTACATATCTTGGAAAAGTAAATACATTCAGGAGGTCATTTTAGAAAGCTTGATATATGTTTATGCATATCAGTGATTAATGTATTCAAATGACTAGTTTGTTGTGTGTGCTACTGAGTTGACTCTGACTTGTAGTGACCCTGTGGATAACTGTCCATGTTATGACATCGCCTGAGTCTTCTTGGCAAGGTGTGACTTTTCCGAAGTAGATTGCCAGTGCTTCTCCATGGACAAACATGAATCAGCCACACATGGTTGATGTCATCCTATGGTGCCATGGACGGAATAGCTCAGAAGAGTCTTCAGACATTTCTGAGCATGTGTTAGCCACCCACCACTGTGCCCACCCTCTTTCCACCTCAATCTATTCTATCCACCCAGCCATGTGGACAGATTCTCCACTCTCTTCTATCTACTTATTTATCAATGTGCGAATATTAATACTTTCTTTCTAATGTTGTCCCCTTATATCTTCAAGATCTCATCAAGCAACCCGTCTTGGCTGCTATCGGTGAGTCTCCCCTGCTCTACGTGGGGCCTATAGCTGCAGAACCCACCTCTGCCTGTGGGCCATGTGCTCAGCCATGGACCGCAAGTGGATTCACAGTGAACTCCCCACTCAGCTGTGGATGCCCATAGGGAGACCTCCTAGAAGAAGCTTGCTCTCACAGAACATCAAATGCAGACCAGCTTGAGGAGCACCACGGCTGGTTGCCCCTGCTGAAGGCCAAATGCTTACATGCTTGAGGAGCAGCACCTCCAGAATAGAAGCCTACCGAAGCAAGGTGCAAGCCGGGCAAGGGATGTGCCTGAGAAAGGCCTCCATCCCCGGTCTGGCTTATCGGGAGGACCCTCAGTGATGTGCCCACCTTGCTAAGCCGGGAAAACTGCTCCATCTATGCCAGGTGCACTGGCCGCACCGTGCCAAATCCAAGATAACGCCTTGGCTCCTCCCTATCGCTTGGTGCTGCCTATCCCATTGCCATTGGAAAGCGCCATGGCAGTGGGGAACGATGTGCCGATGGGGGATGAAAAAGTTTTTGGAGCGCCTCAGCGACACCACTTTCGTCATCCTCCAGGCACCGACTGACATGGGTCCCCTCAGGAAACAAGAATGACCCCGAAGCCATGTTCAATGTCTGCTGCTGTTTTTCGGCACCCCAGGAGAAACTTTCTTGGCCTGTCGAATCAGAATACCCTCTCAATTCCAGCCCATTTTTGTAACACAATCAAAACTACAAGTTCAAGAGCATTTTTGTTTGTAGCCCCTACTCTCTGGACGCTCTCCCAGACAACCTAAGACTAATAAAAGATCTACAAACGTTTAGAAAAGAGCTTAAAACGTTCCTCTTCATTCAACACTTTAACCTCAACACCTCTATTACTCCCTCTCGAACACCATGATCCCCCCCCCTACCTCTCTCCGCTATATACTGGAGAAATACAAATACAATAAATACATACCCTCCTGAACCTCTTTCTCACTTGATATAGCTTAATTAGGTAATTACTCTTCTCACCCATTCTAAATCTTTCTCTTTATGAAACTCCATTTAATATATTTCTCCCTTATCCCGTCCCTTCCCCACTCTACACTGTAAATAGCTCTGCCTCAGCATCCGCTATTCTGCTGTATACGTGAACAGCTGATTTGTAAATAGTACCTTGCAATATAGTTTGATATGTTCTGTGTTCTTTGTAAATGAGTTCTGTTCATTGTAAACCGCCCCTGATCACTGGAAGGGGCGGTATATAAAAACGTTTAAATAAATAAATAAAATAAAAACCCACAGGCTAATCAGACTGCACTTAGCGCTGGATGGCGCCGAGGCTCTGCCCCATTGCTGAGCGCCACCCTCCACACTGCCACTGGATGGCCCCGTGACAGGGGAAATGATGCGCTGATGAAGGAAGGAACAAGCCCTCAGAATGCCCCAGTGCTTCGCAGTGCCGTCATCTCCACCGGCGCCAACATGCTGGCTCCTCCCCAAGATGCACTGCTGGTCTTTTCCTCAGGTAAAAAAAAACAGCAAAGGGCTTGATCCCCTGAAAAGGTAGTGCCAGTTGGCTTCCCAGCGCAGGAACCCTCGGGGATGACGGGCCCTGAGGCAGATCAAGCCCAAGGTAGTGGCGGTTTGGTTTTCCAGTGCAGAGCCCTTGGGGCCGGCGGGCGCTGAGAAGGATCAAGCCCAAGGCGATAGTGCGATCCCCATTGGCACTGCTTCATGGATAACCATGAAAAAATATATTTTTTTTTTGGGAGGGTTGACAAGGTCCCCATCCTCGATTCCACTACGGATCTGTAATATTGGTGCCTGCACCAAACCCGTATTTCGCTAACTTGAGGGCCCTTTTGGACCAAAAGGCTAATCACTGCCTGGCAAAGGCCAGATTCATATGGCAGCTAAAACCCTTGGCCTGCACGGAGCTTGGAGATCTGCCTGGCATCAATAGGGTGTCAGGGGACCCTAGAAGTTGCCTCTGGGGCCAGGGGCCAGTACCCTAGTGGAGGAGTAGCCTAATGGTGAGGGCAGCAACCTGAAGGCTAGAGGTTCGAATCCTTGTGACCCCATGGGACAGGTTCTCGTGCAACTAGACCATTTGAACCACAGTGGAGAGGCTGCTGCTGTGCCAGTAGGATGCCACATTTATCCCCATGAGAAAATTATACCCTACTCTTAGGACAGGGTATATGATGTGAATCTCAGTCCCCTCAAAATATGCTGCCCACAGATCATTTGGGAACGCTTACGATCAATCATAACTATGGGTCTGATTAAGGTCCTGCAAGCCCAGTATCAGAGTTGCTATGGGATCTAGGAGCCTTGTCCACACCATCAAAATGTGTATGGCAGAGGGAGACTTCCAGCCAGACCAGTAAAGGGACTCAATCCTTCCAAGGTGATGCCAGTTCAGTTTTCCAGCAGAAGCCAGCAAAAAAAACCCTCTGCATCTACCCATCTCTGGAGCTGAACTATCTCCAGCCATAGTGGTGTTACAGACATGCAGGAGCAGCCTAGTGGTTAGAACACTGGCTTGGTGCCCAAGAGCATTGGGTTCAACTCCCACCAGCACTCCATGTAGTCTTGTGCAAGCTGCTTAACCCTTCATTGCCTCCAAGGAAAGGCTTGGCAATCTGCTTCTAGTCATACCAAGAGCCACCAAGCACTCCTTGGCCAACATGAGGCAGGAGGGGAAAGTGTGGATTCAGGAACCTGTGCGGGTGGGTGTCCCTTAGAGGTCCACCGTGTTAAATGAACAGTATACAAAGCCAGCTTGGAGTTTCTTTCCAAGCTTGGAGTGGTCTACCATACACTGAATACAGCACAAGCAGGTCTCAAGTCTGGACATCTCTCAGGGCATTCATAGCCACTGACCAGTCCAAACACTCTGGGCCATCCACAACCAATGGCCAACCAGTACATGGTGCTGCTGCACCCAGCAAGCAACCTGGAGCATAATGTTCCAAAGTTCCCTGGACCAGTTCTCCCCAACAGGGCCAGTCCATTTTTTGGGTTATCTACCTTCCCATCATAAGGTGCTGCCCCTTATTCCAGCCAGGATGGAGTTCACATAGTGGCGCACATCAGCTGCCCACCATCGTGTTGCCACCATGCCAAGGACACTGCCATAGCGTCTAACCCCTCAATGTGTACTGGGAGATTCAGCCCAATCAAGCCCGGATCCATGTGCTACCTTCTCTCGAGCCACTCCCTCAGAACCCTTACCCCTAGGTCTAACACCTAGGACCCATTCTAGAGGCACGGCCTATGGCGTGGAACCAAGCGAGGGTGGGACCACATAGTAGTCACAGCACCCTCCTCCAATAGCCCCAGGAACAGTAGCAAACTCTGGGGTTCTGTGTTCTGACCTCCAACTCTAAATCCCTGCCCGGCGCTAGTGTCCCTATCTTGCGCACTTTTTCTTGCTTCCACTCCTATGATCCCAACCCATGGGGGCATAGTCACAGCCCTGAATGGTTCTTCACTCACAGGAGGGTGCATGGTGACACAATGTTGACCACTGACCTCGCACTATAAGACTCGCACCTGGCCCATCCGAGCAGTTTATGTCTGGAGCAGCCAACCTCCAAACCCAGTCAGGGTGGAATCAACCCCATGGTTTCGAGTAGAAATTAGGGAACCATCAAAGCAAGGTCCAAAATCTATCACTCTTTTCACCAATGCCAATGCCTACATCTCCCTGATGGGGCTTGTGTCGAGAAACCCAATCCTGATTCCACCTGGAGGGGCAGGGATGCCGTGGCTCTAGTTGGTTCTTTCAGCATCATAAATGGAGTGGCCTGAGTTGGTCCCTTCAGCACCATAGAGGGAGTGGCCTGATGCAGCATACAGCATGGTACCCTGACCTGGTCCCAGCAGCACAGTGCCACGACAGTCTCCAGGAGCTCGGCCCAAGATCGTGCCTGCATAATTATCATGGAAACCACCACAACCCCAGAAATGCAACAAAATGGGCCAGTGTCGTGGGCATTCGGACAAACCCTAGCTTAAGGAATGTTCTCCCTATTACCCTACTGACCTGGCAACACTCCTAACTGCAGTGATCCAAACTCCTGGTTCTTCCACTGCAACGGCCAGGTGGCTTACCAATGTAAGTGCCCCTCCTTCACTCAAGACCCGCAAGCCAACATCCTCCCGCAAGCCCACATCCCCACTAGGTGGTTGCACCACTCCTGAACTCTTTCCATGAATGCAAAAAAATTTTTTTTTGATCAGATGGGGAAACGAAGAAGAACATCCAACTGGGATGTGGCACTCATGCTCTATATCGATAACTTCTGGAGTATGAAGCTTCCCCCCACAACTACATAGGCGAGGGTTAAAGGGGCCCTGCCAGTCAATGGAATTGGCAGAGGTTTCTAACCCTTCCCCAGGCCCTCTATCTGTTCGTCAGCCCACACCATAGAATAGACTGTTGTCTGGCAGCAACCAGCACTTCAGAGGGCCCAGCTGTGGTCCCCGGGTCCTCAAGCAAGGTGCATTTGGTTGGATTCTCCCAATTTCCAGGCATTTCTCGATCGTCTGATGCCTGGGAACCTCAACTGCTTGCCTGCTTCGTACAAAAAAAAAAGTCCCGCCCCACCCTTCAAACGTCATTCACCGAAAGGGGAGTGGCAGAGGATCTAGAGGCATGGCTCCTTGGGAGTGGAGCCTGACACTGCACACTCTGGGGCCCACTTAATGACCACTACAAACCCACATGACACAAGGGAACTGGCCAAGATACAGGCATTAGTTGCAGGCAGTGCAACTAACCAGAATTAGGGAACCGCCTACTTGGAAACCCCATGGCCAGCAGTTCTAGCCTATCCCAAGTCATCTTTTGCAGAGTGCATCTACCTGATCTCAGGAGGACCATGTAGTCCACAAAAATGATAGGTGGTCCCTCATTTCATGGGCGAGCTTTCAACCAGCTCAACACAATGACCAGCCATCTGGGTGTAACATACATACATACATACCCACAGACATACCCAGCACAAGCCATACTCCTGCTCCTGGCAGCTGAAAGGTAGTTGCTGCGATGGTGAAACACAATCGTCAGGTTGCCCACAAAATGCAACATCTCTTGGCCCTTTGGAACACAGTCATCTGTTTTGTCCAGGAACGCAGCCAGTACCATCACCATTCTTATTGTTCATGGTACATAGCACTATAAGGCATACACAGTGCTGCCTACTCAGGCGAAGTAACTCTAGCATCCAATTTCCGCCTAAGGGGCCATGGGAGATACCCAAAGCACACTATCACTCTCTGATAGAGTCATGGCAGTCTTGCCCGCTGCTCACCGGCTCGCCTTGGTCGAGCCAAAGGAAGTCTACCTTTGCACTACATGGATGGCTACACTGGTTAGCTGGTCCAACGTGACACCTTCATCCTACCGCATACCCCACTGGCTGTGAAGGAGAAAAAAAAACCCTCCGTCACATTTCCATGACAAAATCCACAAGATCACCCTCCAATTCCCCACAAATTTAGCTACTTCCCCTCCTCCCCCTCTTCACTCTCAACTCCCCCCCCCCCACACACACACACCTCTGCTACCCTCTCTTCCTTTCCTGTGATCTCTGAAGAGGAAACTGCACACCTTTCTGCCTCCAAACTCACCACCTGCTCCTCTGATCCTGTCCCCACCCGTCTCCTAAGTCCCATCTCCTCCACTGTTGTCCCTTCCATCTCTCATATTCTCAACCTATCGCTCTCCACTGCTACTGTCCCCGCAGCCTCAAGCATGCTGTGGTCACACCTCTCCTCAAGAAACCTTCAATTGATCCCACCTGTCCTTCTAATTATCGACCCATCTCCCTCCTTACCTTTGTTTCTAAACTACTTGAATGTGTGGTTCACCGCCGCTGCCTCAACTTCCTCTCCTTTCATGCCCTCCTGGATCCCTTACAGTCTGGCTTTCATCCTTTACACTCTACTGAAACAGCTCTTGCCAAAGTCTCCAGTGACTTGTTCCTGGCTAAATCCAAGGGCCTTTGCTCTGTCCTCATCCTTCTTGACCTCTCTGCTGCTTTTGACACTGTTGACCACAACCTTCTCCTTGATACCCTGTCCTCGCTTGGTTTTAAGGGCTCTGTACTATCCTGGCTCTCCTCCTATCTCTCCCATCGCTCTTTCAGTGTTAGTTCTGGCGGCTCCTCCTCTTCTGCTATCCTGCTCTCAGTTGGTGTACCCCAAGGATTTGTCTTGGGTCCACTCCTTTTCTCTCTCTATACCAGTGATGGCTAACCTTTTTGAGCCCGAGTGCCCAAACTGCCGCACAAAACCAAAGAATTTCCTCAAAGTGCCAGCACGTCATTTGCATAAGTGGTCTTATTTGCATAAATATTTGCATAATGTTACCATACACTAACTTTTAGTAAACATGTCTCTTAATGAGTGTATGGATAAAGAAAGACTAAAAGATTTCTACATTACTATAATCCAGTGCCAACCGCCAGGCACATTAGGAACTACTACAAACGCTGCCCATTTAGAACCCATAGCAAACCCGCCGTATCCTGACAGCATTACCAGGACTCACAAAGCACCATACCCTACCTATCAAAAGGCAACACTGCAAATATTAAACCAATACATTTCAGAGAATACTGGGGAAAGAGAACAAGTGGCAACGTCAAATAGGAATTTCCTCTTGTACCAAACAAAGCGCAGATGTTAATGATGCACATTTCCCAGAGCTGACATATTCCAGTTAATAAATTCAAAATAAAGAGATATCTTTCTACCTTTTGTGCATTTTTTTTCAGTTGCAATTGGTCCAGCCACCTTCTTCTGGTTTCTTCATGTTTTCTGCTAACTCTCCATCGTCTGCTGTCCATTTGTCCTTTCTTCTCTCTTCTAGTTTTTTTTCCATTCTCTCTCTCTCTCTCTACATCTGCTTTAACATACTAATCTTTCTCCTTTTGCTCTTTCCTCATTCCTATTTCATCCACACAAATTTTACCCCTCCATCCTCAATCCCCAATTACTCTCCCAATACCTGGCCAATTGTAGATTTTTCATCCCTCCTACACAAAATATTTTTCCCCTCTCCATTTTACTCTCCCAGCCCCATCCCATTCTAATCCTCCCCCAACATCAGCTCCCTTCTAGTTCCAGTCTCACCCAGCATCCATTCCCTTCTAGTCCCTGCATCAGCCCATTTCCAGTCCAAGTCCCTTCATCAGCTCATTTTCAATCCTAGCCCCACCATCAGCCCATGTCAAATCATAGCTCCCCTCCACTCAGCCCAATTCCAGTCCAAGCCCCCCCATGAGCCTACTTCCAGTTCTAGCCCCTCCATGAGTCCATTTCAATTCAAGCCCCCACCACAGCCCATTTCCAATCTTAGCTCCCCCCAACAGCCCATTTCCAGTCCTATCCTAGCTGTTCCATCAGCCCATTTTCAGTCCTAGCTCCCTTCCCTCACAGCCCATTTCCATTCCAAGCCCCCTCCCCATCAGCTATTTGCAGTTCAAGTCTCCCCTTCCACTCAGCCCATTTCCAGTCCTAGCAACACCCCAACCCATTACCAGTCCTAGCCCCCCGTCAATTAACTTCCAGTCCTAACCCCCATCACCCCATTTTCAGTTTAAGCCCCCCCCTATAACCCTTTACCAGTCCTAACCCCCCATCAGCCCATTTCCAGTCAGCCCCCCATAGCCCATTGCCAGTCCTAAACCCCCCCATCAGCCCACAGCCCATTACCAGTCCTAACCACATCAGCCCACCTCAAGTCCTAACCCCTCCCCATCAGCCCATTTCCTGTCCTAGCCCCCCCCATAACCCATTATCAGTCCTACACCCCCATCAGCCCACTACCAGTCTTAACCCCCCCCTCTCCCATTACCATTCATAACCCCCCCCCCATCAGCCCACTACCAGTCTTAACCCCCCCATAGCCCATTACCAGTCCTAACCCCCCCATCACCCCATTTCCAGACAGCCCTCATCAGCTCATAGCCCATTGCCAGCCCTCATCAGCCCACAGCCCATTGCTAGTCTTAACTCCCTCCCATAGCCCACTGCATCTTAACCCCCCTCCCCAGCCCACTGCCAGTCTTAACCCCCCCTCCCTAGCCCATTGCCAGTCTCAACCCCCCTCCCTCCCTCCCTCCCTAGCCCATTGCCAGTCTCAACCCCCCTCCCTCCCTAGCCCATTGCCAGTCTCAACCCCCCTCCCCCCTCCCTAGCCCATTGCCAGTCTTAACCTCCCTCCCTCCCTAGCCCATTGCCTGTCTTAAACTCCCTCCCACCTACCCTAGCCCATTGCCATTCAAACCCCCATCCCTCCCTCCCTAGCCCATTGCCAGTCTCAACCCCCCTCCCTCCCTAGCCCATTGCCAGTCTCAACCCCCTCCCTCCCTCCCTCCCTAGCCCATTGCCAGTCTCAACCCCCCTCCCTCCCTAGCCCATTGCCAGTCTTAACCTCCCTCCCTCCCTAGCCCATTGCCAGTCTTAACCCCCCTCCCTCCCTCCCTAGCCCATTGCCCGTATTAACCCCCCCCCTCTCCCTCCATAGCCCATTGCCAGTCTTACCCCCCCTCCCTCGGCTCATGGCAATAAAAAAAAAAAAAAAGCTGCCCGCTGCCGCCGCCGCGGCATGGAGTGTCCCGCGGGGCTCCCTCTGCCCGGCGGGACTCTCCCGGCGCTGCTCAGCCCCTCTCTGCCGGCTTGCAGAGACGCAAAGGGAGAGAGAGTCTCCCTCGCGTCTCTCTTAAGCCCGCAGGGGCAGATGGGAAATTTCCCATCAGCCCCTGCGGGCTTAACAGAGACTCGAGGGAGACTCTCCCTTCGCGTCTCTGCAAGCCGGCAGAGAGGGGCTGAGCAGCGCCGGGAGAGTCCCGCCGGGCAGAGGGAGCCCCGCGGGACACTCCATGCCGCCGCGGCGGCAGCGGGCAGCTTTTTTTTTTTTTTAATGTGCGACCTTCCCGCGTGCCAGCTGCAAGGCCTTCGCGTGCCACAGCTGGCACGCGTGCCATAGGTTCGCCATCGCTGCTCTATACCCAGTCCCTTGGTGCGCCCATCTCTTCCCATGGCATTCAGTACCATCTTTATGCCGATGACTCCCAGATCTACCTCTCTAAGCCTGAAATCTCTCCGGCAATCCAGACCCGGATCTCTGCCTGCCTTTCTGACATTGCTACTTGGATGTCTCACCGCCACTTGAAATTAAACATGGCCAAGACTGAACTTATTTTTCCCCCTAAAACCTTCTCTCCTCTTCCGCCTTTCTCAATCTCTGTGGATAACTCTCTACTCCTTTCTCTTTCCTCGGCTCACAATCTTGTGGTTGTCTTTGACTCCTCTCTCTCCTTCTCCACACACATTCATCTGATAGCTAAGACCTGCTGTTTCTTTCTCTGTAACATCAACAAAATCCCCCCATTCCTTTCTGAACACACTACTAAGATGCTTATCCACTCCTTAATCACCTCCTGACTACTGTAACCTCCTCCTTGCTGGTATCCCTTTGAATCATCTCTCTCCCCTTCAATCTGTTCAACACTCTGCTGTGTGGCTAATCTTCCGCCAGCCTTGTCATTCCCATATTACCCCTCTTCTCAAGTCATTTCATTGGCTCCCTATCCATTTCCACATCCAGTTCAAACTTCTGCTGACCTATAAATACTTTCACTCTGCAGCTCCTCACTACCTTTCTTCTCTTATCTCTCCTTATATCCCCCCTCGGGAACTCCGCTCTTCTGGCAAACTGCTTCTATTTGTACCCTTCTCTTCTATTAATACCTCCAGACTTCGCTCCTTTCATCTTGCTGCACCTTACGCCTGGAACAAACTACCTGTGTCTGTATGCCAGGCACCTTCTCTGACCCTTTTTAAATCCAGGCTGAAAACTCACCTCTTCGCTGCTGCTTTTGGATCATGACTCACCTGATCTCCTTGTTTCTTTACCTTTCCCCCTTGTTTTATCCCTCTCTACACCTTCTGTGTTCTCTGTCTTGACTAGATTGTAAGCTCTGAAGAGCAGGGACTGTCTCTTACATGTCTGTGCAGCGCTGCATATGACTTGTTGCGCTATACAAATGCTCAGTAGAAGTAGTAGTAAAAAAACAAATTGTAATACAGTGCTGGATGATGATCCCCACAGGTTGGACAGCACTCAGCGGGTTATTGGAGAAAAGCTGAAAACAATTCAGAATGAAGCCAGAATTTATGATGCAGGTCGAACAAAGCCCTCAGGGTGTCTGAGTGCTGTTCTAGCTGTTCATGAAATGAGGGTCAGAAACTGCAAAGATGTCTTACATATTGCAGCATGGAACATATGAAACACGAATTGGTCAAGAATGAAATGGAACATGTACAACTCAGTCTGTTGGGTGTCAGAGAACTGAAATGGACTGACTTTGGGCACTTTGAATTTGATAATCACATAGGGCCCGATATTCAGTTGGGCAGTGCTATGTGCCGCGTCGGCCCATAGCCCACCCGCCATCTGTCTAAACTGGATTTTCAATGCCGGGATGATATGCGGCCCCCGGCATTGAAAATCCTGTTGTCACCGCAGGAGCTAGCCGGGTAGCACCGATTTTCGATGCTATCTGGTTAGCTCCATTGCCTTAAAGATAGGCATGGAAAACCTTTGCATATCTTTAAGGTGCTGAGGTCTAACTGGGTAGCATCGAAAATCGGTGCTACCTGGTTAGCCACTTCCTCCACCCCTGCTCCGCTCCGGAACGCCCCAAACACACCCTGATGCTAAGTGGATAGCATCTGGGCACGTTAGGGCCTTAACTGGGATTATCTAAAGGCACTACCCGTGAAGGTATCTTTGGAAAATCCCGGCTAAGGCATTTACATGGGTAACATGGGCTGTTATTTGTGTAACTGCCTTCAAAAATCAGAAATGAAAGATAAGAAGAAGTGGTGTTACATTTATAATTTTAAAAAAAAGTGCCCAAGAGCTGTAATGAAATACAGTGCAATCAGTGAAAGGGGTCCACAGGGGGATGGAATATTTTCCTCCCCAAGTCTTGCTGAGTACTTTCATGTGCTGACCCGATTTGTATAAAATCTATACCAAATCTCAACAAGGCAATACTACAGTAACAATATTGTAGGCAGAAAAAAGGAAGATACATATTGGCCATATGGCACCCAGGATAAAAAGGTGTCTACCCGCAGCTTATGCCCTAGGGCTAATGATGGTAGCGATACTGCAAAGCCTGGAAATGGGAATAATGAGTGAGGTGATCAAATTTCAGACATAAAATTATTCAAAGTTGTTAAAACACAAGAGGATTGTGAAAAATTGCAAGAGGACCTTGATAAACTGGAAGAATGGGTGTCCAAATGGCAGATGGAATTTAATGTGGACAAATGCAAAGTTATGCACTTAGGAAAGAACATCCCAAACTACAGTTACACGATGCAAGGTTCCACATTAGGAACCTCCACCTAGGAAAATGATATAGGTGTCATCATTGATAATACATTGAAACTCTCTGCCCAGTGTGCAGTGTTGGCCAAGAAAGCAAATACAGTGCTAGGAATCATAAGGAAAGGAATGCAGGATAAAACCGAGGATACTATAATGCCTCTGTATTATTCCATGGTGTGACCGCACCTTGAATATTGTGTGCAATTCTGGTCACAATATCTTAAAAAGGATATAGCAGAATTAGAAAAGATACAGAGAAGTGCCATCAAAATGGTAAAGGGGATGGAAGGATACCCCTATGAGGAAAGGCTTAAAAGGTTAGGCCTCTTCAACTTGGAAAAAAGACGGCTGAGGAGAGATATGATAGAGCTCTATAAAATAATGAATGAAGTAGAACGAGTAAGCATGAATCGTTTTCAGCTTCAAAAAGTAGAAAGACTAGGGGACATGCAATGACGCTAATATAACCCATTAAAGACTAATAGGCAGAGAGCTTGTAGTTTAAATTTAATAGTCACTCAGGGCCTAGTATCAGCAAAATACTTTTAGTTTAAATTTAAAACACAGAAGAGAGCTTTCTGGTTAACTTTGTAACCCTGCAGAGAGCTTGTAGTTTAAATTTAATAGTCACTTTAAAACACAGAATAGAGCTTTCTGGTTAAATTTAGAACCCAGCAGAGAGCTTGTAGCTTAAATTTCATAATAAGTCAGAGCCTAGCAGCAGCAAAGAGCTGTAATTTAAATCAAATCAGAATATAACTTAGCATAAAAGGCAAAACAGGGTCAGTACTCTTTGAGCACAAATAAAGTCTTCTAGAGACCCTTACAAAGAGGCCTTCTACCTAGGGGGCAAGAGACCAGTGAAACCTTTTCAATAGGTGTTAACACCAGGTGGCAGGTCAAAAGGCCATTTTGAAAGACTCCTTCTATCCAAGCAAGGACTGTTAATCACCCAGGAAGTTGGTCACAGCTTACCTCAGCAGCACAGGACAGGGTACTCTGTAGCAGCCCTCTTTTAATAAGTGTTATTTCCCTCCCTCCCTCCCTCCCCAACACCCACCCACTCCTGGGATAATCATAGCTTTATAGGTACTTAACACATCTTAAAGGAAAGGAGGTGCTCTCAGGTGAAGCTCGTTATCCAAATCAATCATATACTAAGGGCCTGAGATTAATTAAGCTTCAGGTGAACAAGGTATATTAAACGTATTAGGTACAGTTTTATTAGTACACATATCCATAGCAACCCTTCGTAAGTAAAGAACTTAGATCTAAACACAAGCTTAAAACTAAGATGCGGACAGCAGTCCAGCAGCGAGATGGGGACTTTCCAATCTTTTGCATTGAGTGTCACATGTATGATTTTCTCCCAGTTGGTGAGAGGTCTTACGTGTGCACTAGGTGCAAGGAGCTCTTTGCTCTCAGGGAACAAGTCCATTCTCTAGAGGCTAGAGTAGCAGACTTGAAAAACATAAGAAGGATAGAAAGGTACATAGATGAGACCTACAGGGATATAGTCCTGAAGTCCCACCTCCAGTCTGGCAGCATCCCCGTTGCCATGGAGGAGAGAGGTCACGTGAGAGGAGAGCATCACCCTGGTGTGGCAGGAAGTGATCCTGTAAAACTAGGACCTGTCCTCCAGGTGATGTAAAACCCTCTCACACCGAGGAAGTTTCTACAGGGCCATGTGCCCATGAGGGAAGGGTTAGGACAGCCGTTATAGTTGGTGATTCAATCATTAGGCATGTAGATAGCTGGGTGGCTGGTGGACGTGAGGATCACCTGGTAACATGCCTGCCTGGTGCGAAGGTAGTGGACCTCACGCGCCACCTAGATAAGGTCTTAGATAGTGCTGGGGAGGAGTCTGCTGTCTTGGTACCTGTTGGTACCAATGGCATAGGAAAATGTGGTAGGGAGGTTCTGGAGGCTAAATTTAGGCTTTTAGGTAGGAAGTTGAAATCCAGAACTTCCAGGGTAGCATTCTCTGAAATCCTTCCCATTCCATGCACAGGACCCAAAAGGCAGGCAGAGCTCCGCAGTCTCAATGCGTGAATGAGACAGTGGTGCAGAGATGAGGGTTTTGGATTTGTTAGGAACTTGGGAACATTCTGGGGAAAGGAGGGGCTCTTCCAGAGGGATTGGCTTCACCTTAACCAGGATGGAACCAGGCTGCTGGCATTAACCTTTAAAAAGGAGATAGAGCAGCTTTTAAACTAGATAATAGGGGAAAGCTGACAGTCGCCCAAGAGCGCATGGTTTGGAAGAATGTATCCTTGAAGGATACTACCAAAAGCAGAGAGGTTCCAAAAAAGAGTAAAATAGCCCAAATGCCCTCGTGTATGGAGCAGCCACAGCTTAAAGATCCCAAATTACCCATATCTACCAATAGCCAGATTAATATGAATAAAATACAGTTTCTAAAATGCCTGTATCCAAATGCTAGAAGTCTAATAAATAAGATGGGAGAGTTAGACTATATAGCACTAAATGAGAGGTTAGATATGATTGGAATATCACAGACATGGTGGAAGTAGGACAACCAGTGGGACACTGTGATACCTGGGTACAAACTATATCGTAATGATAGAACTGATCAAATTGGTGGAGGGGTTGCGCTCTATGTTAGAGAGGGCATTGAGTCAGAAAGGATTAAAGTTTTGCAGGAAGCAAAATTTGCTCTAGAATCTCTATGGATTGAAATTCCATGTAAAAAGGGGAAGGCGATGGCAGTGGGTGTGTACTATCTACCACCGGGCCAGAATGAACCAATGGATGATGAAATGCTCAAAGAAATCAGGGAAGCTAACAAAAGTTACAACACTGTAATAATAATGGGTGATTTCAATTACCCCGGTATCGACTGGGTCAGTGTCACGGCAAGACATGCTAGGGAGATAAAGTTTCAAGATGAAATAAATGACTGCTTCTTGGAGCATCTGGTTCATGAATTGACCAGAGGGGAAGCCATATTGGACCTAGTCCTTAGTGGAACACCAGATCAGGTGCAAGAGATAAGGGTGTTGGGGCCACTTGGCAATAGTGATCATAGCATGTTCGCATTTGATTTATTTAGTGGAGGAGGGATAGTAAGGAAATCCACAGGTAAAATCTACCTTTTAACTTTCGAAAGGGAGACTATGATAAAATGAGGAAAATAGTTAAGAAAAAACTAAAAGGAGCAGTTGCAAAGGTTAAAGGGCTTGGGTGTTGTTGAAAACTACTATCTTGGAAGCCCAGATCAGCTGTATTCCACACTTTAAGAAAAGTGGAAGGAAGTCCAAAAAACTGTCAGCATGGTTTAAAGGTGAGGTCAGAGAGGCTGTTGTTGCCAAAAAAGCATCTTTCAGGAAATGGAAAAAAAGAGCCAAACGACGAAACCTGGAAAAGGCACAAGCACTGGCAAGTCAAATGCAAGGCAATGAAAAGGCAGGCAAAGGGAGAATTTGAGAAGAAGCTTGCTGCAGAAGCAAAAACGCAAAATAAACACTTTTTCAAGTACATTCATAGCAAAAAACCTGTGAGAGAATCAGTTGGTTAATTAGATGATAGAGGGATTAAAGGGGCACTAAGAGGTGACAAGGTGATAGCGGAGAGTCAATGAATTCTTTGCTTCGGTCTTTACTGAGGAAGATGTAGGGATGTTACCCATGATTGAAGTGGTATTTAAAGGTGCGGAAGAATTGAACGAAATATCGATACATTGGGAAGATGTATTACAACTATTACATACACTGAAGAGTAGCAAATCACCTGGGCCGGATGGTATACATCCAAGGGTGTTGAAAGAACTGAAATATGAGATTGCAGACCTGCTATTAGTAATCTGTGATCTATCATTAAAATCATCTGTAATACCTGAAGATTGGAGGATCGCCAATGTAACGCCAATTTTTAAAAAGGGTTCCAGGGGTGATCCAGGAAACTGCAGACCGGTGAGCCTGACGTCAGTACCGGGAAAAATGGTAGAAACCATCATAAAGAACAAAATTACTTAGCATGTAGATAGTCATGGCCTAATGGGAGACAGCCAACATGGCTTTAGACAAGGAATATCTTGTCTTACTAATCTGTTATCTTTTTTGAAGGTGTGAATAAACAGGTGGACAAAGGTGAGTCAGTTGATACAGTGTATCTGGACTTTCAGAAAGCCTTTGACAAGGTCCCTCATCAGAGACCTTTGGCAAAACTAAAGAGTCATGGGATAGGAGGCAGTGTACTATTGTGGATCAGGAACTGGTTAAAAGCAGAAAACGGGGTAGGGCTAAATGACCAATTTTCCCAATGGAGAAAGGTGAATAGTGGTGCACCCCAGGGATCTGTGCTGGGTCCGCTGCTTTTTGACATATTCATAAATGACCTGGAATTTGGAATAACGAGTGAGGTTATCAAATTTGCAGATGACACAAAACTATTTAAAGTTGTTAAAACCCAAGAGGATTGTGGAAAATTGCAAGAGGATCTTGATAAATTGGAAGACTGGGCATCAAAATGGCGGATGAAATTTAATGTGGACAAGTGCAAAATTATGCACCTAGGGAAGAACAACCCAAACTATGGTTACAAGATGCATGGTTCCACATTAGGAACCACCACCCAGGAAAAAGATTTAGGCGTCATTGTGGATAATATGTTAAAACCCTCGGCCCAGTGTGCAGCGGCGGCAAAGAGAGCAAATAGAATGCTAGGTATCATAAGGAAAGGAATGGAAAATAAAACAAAAGATATTATAAAGCCTCTATACCGTTCCATGGTGAGACCGCACCTTCAATATTGTGTGCAATTCTGTTCACCGTATCTTAAAAAGGATATAGTGTTATTAGAAAAGGTTCAGAGAAGAGCCACCAAAATGGTAAAGGGGATGGAAGGATACTCCTATGAAGAAAGGCTAAAAAGGTTAGGGCTCTTTAACCTGGAAAAGAGACGGCTGAGGGGAGATATGATCGAAGTCTATAAATTAATGAAAGGAGTGGAACGGGTAAATGTTGTGATGAAGAAGATGCTAGTGAGCCTATGGAGATAGGAAAAAACTAGTGCATGTACCTTTAAAGAATGTGACAGATCTGCAATACACACACTGCAGAGTGCAGCTAGAGGGAGTAAGCACAGAGAGTCTGAAGTTAGGTTGCCACACCCAAGCTTCCTGACATAGTTACAAACTTAGGGGATGATCACACACACCTGGGGGGAGTGAGAGAGACCCTGACAGAGAAGCAGCTTTATAAGCCTTGCTTAGAAGGAGAGAGAAGAGGGAGAAGGTGACGAAGCAGCACCAAGCAAGGCAGCTAGAGTGGCTGTCGTTGCAGGATAAGAAAAAGTTCCAAAGAGGCCAGCAGTCCCAAGGTGGAGAGCTCCAAGGAGAAGCCGTCAGGAGAGGTACCAGGAAAGCACAGCTCAGAGAGAGAGAGAGAGCATAAAAGTCTTCCCACGTCTATGCCGGACTGGCAGTCTCAACGTGTTCAGAGGTGGATGCCCAAGGCTCAAGCTAGGAGGCCGAAGAACCCAGCCTGGAACAGGGAACCATCGATTAACACCAGAGAGGAACTTAAGCAAGGAGTCCAGGAACTGTTTAACCGCAGCTGGAGAGAGGTTTGTGAACCTAGCCAGAAAGTAATAGCTCAGAACCCAGGTACTTGTCTTCCACAGCAGGTAGACCACTGCTGGAAGGAATTACAGAGATCCCCAGAGAAAGTGTATCCTGGGAGACACGGGGAAAGCTCAGAGCAAGTTGATATTTCTTCAGAGCAGGAAGAAATACAGATAGATCTTAGCGAACAGGATTCCTTGCTGCCTGAGTTTCCCATGGATTGCACATTATGTTTGACTGAAAGCAGGGAGTCCTTAACTGAGGAATAGCTTTCAGGATGTGCGCTTTTTGAGTAACAGAGTAAAGAAGTCTGACCTTGTTGAAGGTAAGAGCTTGTTTAATCAAAGGCATATTGCCTAGCACCTGTGTTTGGTGTTACTAAGGAATGAAAGGATAAAAGAGAACATTTTTTTACTAAGCTGAATGAAGAAGCTTGTGTTTGGTTTTATCTGCTATGTTTTGGATTAAAACGCCTGCACAGAAGTAATGACGGTGAAACACATGCAACCTGAGTTTTGTAAATATCTTTGGAAATACTAACTGGAGAGAATATCCTGATGCTTTATGTTGAACCTTGTGACATTGGGGAAATAAACCTATATCATTTACCTTCATACTGGTTTGTCATGGCTATACTTTTAAAAGGGAAACTACAACTCCCAGCATGCCTCAGTGCTGAAGATAGTTTTTCAACCCGTTTATGAAGGACATAATGTCCACCCTAGCTCTTTAGGCATGTGGCCAGGGGCTGGGGTGTGACAACGTAGATCGATTGTTTACGTTATCAGAATATAGAAAGACTAGGGGACATGCAATGAAGCTACAGGGTAAACTATTTAAGACTAATAAAAGAAAATATTTTTTCACTCAACTTGTAATCAAACTCTGGAATTTGTTACCGGAGGATGTAGTAAAGGCTGTTAGTGTAGCTGGGTTTAAAAAAGGTTTGGACAAGTTCCTGGAGGAAAGGTCCATAAACCATTATTAAGAAGGGACCCAGGATATCAATGCTTGACCCAGTACAAGCATTGTGGAACCTGTGTCTTTTGGGGAAACTGCTAGGTAAGTATGACCTAGATTGGCCACTGTTGGAAACAGGATACTGGGCTTGATGGACTTTTGTCTGACCCAATATGGCATATCTTATGTTCTTATGTTCTTATAATATGTTTTTGCTTAATGGGTACTGTCATGGTGTAGATCTAGCAGAACCTATGGAGATAGGTAAAACTGCAGAGAATGGATCTGACACTGACAGCTCAGAGAAGCACATGCCCAGAGTTGCTGTAGGCAACGTATACAAACAATGTCACAAGGTGGGAGAAAACGCCCAAACAGCAAGCAGGCTCAGGATTCATTAGATAATGAAGGGCAGCTGAGAGGGGGCGGAGTTCAGGCAGACACTACGACACACGCACATAAAACTAACTCACCTGAAGTTAGGGGGAGCAGAGCTGAGGGAACCAGATGTGGTGGAGCCGAGAGGACGAGTGGTGGAACAAGCTGTGGATCCAGGAGAGCTGAGGGAGCTGAGAGATCCTGTTCCAGAACAACAAGGGACAACCACAGAGACTGCTCCAGAGAGCAGTATACAGACAAGCACAAGCTCAGTGACGTTTACCACGAAGGTAGCAGAGAACATGGTCTTGGAGCCAGGCTTGGGAAAGCCGAGGAAGCTAGCCACCCCAGCTGCAGGCACAGAAGGGAAAAGGAGTTCTGGCCTGAAGATGTTTTCATGTCAGAGGAAAAGCTGAAAGGAAAAGGCAGTAGGAACCTTCCGTCCTGGCCAAGCCCTGTTAACTCAGCTGTACCGAAAAACTCCGGTTTAAGGGAGCTAGAAGGTAGGCTGTTTAATTCTAATATAAGGAAAGCTGAATGCAGAAGTTTTCCCTGCAGTTGTCAGAGTTTATGGGGCCCTCAGAGAAGAAACTATAGAGAATGTGGTAATCTTCCATTCCACTCTGTTACTGAGGAGGAGGGGAAGTCTCAGTGCCGTGAGGAGAGACTGTTTGGCAATAGCACATTTTACAATCCGAAAGAAGGACAGTCTGAAGGGGAATGTGAGGAAATGCAACTTGATATTCATGGGGAACAACCCTCAGATGATTGCATGGATTGTACACTCATTATTGCTGACCATATTACCTCTTTATGCTAATAACAGGAGTGAAAGAGAGAAACTTACCTGTTTGTAAAAAGGACTGTTTTGAGCTACCTATTGTTCTGTTCATAGAAGCTGAAGATAGAAGCAATATTTTGGGTTCCTGTTTGTTTCCTTTCTTTTGTACCAGAAGTATGGTCTTTTTGTCTTTGTTTCCATTGATATAAAATCCACCCGGAAGGGGAATAAAAGTCCTGTCTAAAGCCTTACCACCCGACTGAAACTCACTTCTTTACTAGCTTGTGGGACTACAACACCCAGAGGGCAGTGCAGGGCCCTCTACACCACTCCCCTTGCTGGTTTAAGATAAGCCCCAGTGAAATACCCATGCTTTTGCCTCTGGGGACCTTCGCTGGGTGACAGTACTCAGATAGTAAAAGCTATTTGTGTAACTGGATTTAAAAAGGGTTTGGACAAGTTCCTGGAGGAAAAGTCCATAAACCATTATTAAATCCACTACTTACCCCTGGGATAAGCAGCATGGACTCCATGTGTCTTTTAGTGAACCTGACAGGTACCTGTGACCTGGATTGGCCACTGTTGGAAATAGGATACTAGGCTTGATGGTATATCTTATGTTCTCATGTATCCTTAAGGCAAAGGATAGTGGTGGTGTAGATGAACGTAATACCAAGGTTCCAGGCTTTTCCTGTAGAGGTGTACCAGAGGGATATTGGCCACCCTGCAGAAAGAGATATCTCAGTATGGGAGGGAAAAGCCTAGCAGCCTTTGCTCCAGGAAGGAAGAAGGGTGTTCTTAGATGGGAAGGGAAGGATATTACTCAGTTCTGTCACCTGAGAGAGAAGATAGGTTCTTATCATTCTGTGAACCTCAAGATAAATATAACTTACCAGGTGGGGATTTCCTACCAGTAATGCTGGTGCAGTACTTTATGAGAGTAAATTCCATGGGCTGGGTAAAGGTGAGGAGGTGAAGGAAGTAGAGGACCTCTGGAGCTCCATGACCAGTCTGAAGGGGACAGTCATTAAAATCTAGAAATATCTAAGAGGGAAGAATTTTACTAAATTTAACTTTATGCTGGAATGGGAGAATGACTTAGGGGAAAAGATTTATGAACTGGCCTAGAGGAATATTTTTAATGAAGAGGGTAAGAGCTTAATTAGCACTCTGATAAAGGAAAATGCTTATATAGAGATGGTATTTGGCCTCAGCTAAATTTAAAACATTCTACCCTAGGATTTTGGATCAGTGTTGGAGGAATTACTTAGAAGAGGTCACGCTTTCGCACATAGCAAACCATCAGCTAAGCCCTGAGACAGATTCCACCTCACTCTGCTGAATCGAGCCTGATCGGGGCTGTGAGGGGGGAGGTGCACCAGGCATTTAAATAACAACTGCCAGCAACCGGGGAACATAGCAAACCATCAGCTAAGCCCTGAGACAGATTCCACCTCACTCTGCTGAATCGAGCCTGATCGGGGCTGTGAGGGGGGAGGTGCACCAGGCATTTAAATAACAACTGCCAGCAACCGGGGAACATAGCAAACCATCAGCTAAGCCCTGAGACAGATTCCACCTCACTCTGCTGAATCGAGCCTGATCGGGGCTGTGAGGGGGGAGGTGCACCAGGCATTTAAATAACAACTGCCAACAAGCAGGCCCGCGCCTGTCGGGCCCGCGCCTAAGGACCACGCCAAAGGGCCCTTTGGCGTGGCCCTTAGACGGAGCACTTTGATGGAGACTACATTTCATAAAGTTATGTCAACCAACTCTGTTTAAATCAATAATATCGAAACTGCAAGTAACTAATATCATAACTGGTGTCAATGTTATAACCTCTCATTCAACTGTTATGCTGAAGTTATCCTGCTATCACTGTAACACTGCTGTTTATTATAGCTTCTCCTTCACACTATAAGCTGTAATTATCCTACTATCATTGAACCACAGATATTAACTTTATAGCTGCTCTTCCACCCTGTAAATCTTCAATTATCCTCTTATAATTGAAACACCAGTATTTAATGTTATAGTTTCTTATTCTCCCTATAAGCTGCAGTTATTCTGCTATCACTGAAACAATATATTTTTGCTATAGTTATTCATTCTCCATGTAAGCCTCAGATATCACTGAAACACTGATATTATCACTAGCATCTTTATCAAGTTTTGTCACTGGTATTAACCACTGATGTTAATGTTATAGCTTCTCTTTCAATCTATAATCTCCATTTATACAGCTATCATTGAAACCCTGGTTTTAATGCTACAGTTATAGTTTTAGTTTGTCATTTTTCATAAATTACAATTATACTGCTATCACTGAATAGTTTCTCTTTCACCCTGTAAGCTGCAATTATACTACTATCACTGAAACAATGGTATTAATGTTAAGTTACTCTATCTCAATATAAGCCTTAGTAATACTACTATCACTGAAACTCTAGTATCATCACTAATATCATTATTACAGGTAATATCACTAATATTAATTAACAACACTATTCTGTTTTATTGGAACTCTACTAATTAAAACATAAAAAGTAAAACTAAATACAAAACAAACAATGCATAAACAATTCCTTTCTCCCATCAAAACTATACTTATTAGTATCACAATCCTGACACTGATAAATCTAATAAAATCCATAGATAATAAGAATAATAGACCAATCCCCATAATACAAAGCATATCAAAACTTGATAATCTAACAAACCCATTCAAAATAGGAACCAACCTTAGATCCAGACAATCTAGACTTATATATATAACAACAACAAAAATATGCAACACACCACACCCACCTCATATACAAAACTACACAATCTTACCTGCCAACTCATTAATGCAAGATCTATGAAAAACAAACTACCAATTTTTATAGACATTATCAAAGATGATAAACCAGATATCCTTTGTATAACAGAGACCTGGCTCAAAGATACTGATTCAGTATTCTTAAACCAACTAAAGACACCTGAATATGAGATCTTCCATACTCACAGAATACAAAAAAAAGGAGGAGGAGTACTTATAATATTAAAGAAAAACCTCAATGCAAAATTAATATCATCTAATAATATAGACAATGTTGACATACTCACCATAAAAATTAAAAACATAAATATATCACTAATATATCGACCACCAGAATACTACATAGATAAAATTTACAACTTAATTGAATTACTAGCATCATCCACAGACACAAATCCTGTAATACTTATGGGAGACTTTAACCTTCCATCAACACCCAATAATCATTCTAATCACTTCTTAGAAATGATAAATAATTTGGATTTTCACCAAATAATAACTGAACAAACACACAATAAAGGAAAAACACTTGATATGGTCTTCCTACCAAACTCTATATACAACCTATATAACTCTGAATCCCTCTCAAACATTCCAGTCCCCTGGTCTGACCACTATCTTTTAAAATTCAATATAACCTTCACATACAACAATCATACTAAAAAACCACAACCTCCTCAAACTAAAAGATTCAGAAAATTCAATGAAGAGGAATTTTTAGATCAAATAATACCACACCTTACACAAACACCCACAAATCTCGAAGAATCTATCAAAACTGGAACAATATAATCTCCAAAGCAGCAGAAAATAACCCAAATCAATCAAAACAAAATATAAACAATAAAATTGAAAAAAGACATACTCCATGGTTTAATACATCTATCAAAACATTAAAAAGACAACTAAGAAAAGAGGAAAGGAAATGGAGACAATCAAAATCATTAATAAATTATGAGAATTACACTAAAACACTACAAATTTATAAACAAACAATAAACAACTCCAAGCAAAATTATTATTCTAATATAATATCAAGAGCCACTAATTGACCAAGAGAACTATTCTGTATAGTACAGAAATTAACAAACAAAACTCTAAATAATGATGAAATATCAATAGATATCTCCCCACAAGAATTAGCTCAATACTATAGCAACAAAACAAACCTACAAATAACACCATCAAATATTACTCAACCACAAATTAAAACACAATTAAAGCAAACTACAGTTGATAACTGGACCAACTTCAACTTAATATCAAAAACTACTCTCAAAACTACAATAACTAACATTAATACAACAACTTCATACCTTGATCCATGCCCAGTTGATTGGATAAAGAAGACTTTCCCAATACTCTCTTCTTTCATTCTACCTTTAGTGAATCTATCCTTGCAAAAAGGCTATTTACCACCATCCCTCAAACATGTTCAAATACGTCCTATACTTAAAAATAACACATTAGATAAACTATCCCCAAAATCTTACAGACCTATATCAAGTATTCCTTTTATGGCTAAACTTATTGAAAAAATTGTACAAATTCAACTACAAGATTTTATTGACACATTAAACATTCTTGATGAACATCAATATGGCTTTAGACCCTTCCATGGAGTAGAAACCTTACTAACGATCCTTTATGACACAATATTAAGAGGTATTGATAATACTAAACAAGCCTTTATTCTTGTTTTCCTTGACATATCAGCTGCCTTTGACAGTGTTGATCACTTAACAATGTTAAACAGACTTCAAAAAATTGGTATAACATCTACTGTTTATAATTGGTTCAAATCCTATCTATCAAACAGAACCCAAAATGTAAGAATCCACACCCAAATATCTAACACCTTCAAACAAACTCAAGGTCTTCCGCAGGGATCTGCTTTATCTGCACTATTATTTAACATTTACTTACAACCAGTTTGTAACATCTTTAAACGCCACAATGTCTTTTATCATATTTACGCCGATGATATAATGTTCTACCTCCCATTTGAAATCCCACACCCACCTCTCCAAAAAATAACAGAATGTTTTAATGAACTAACTGAGTGGCTCAAAGAACAAAATCTACTTATCAACTTTACTAAAACAGATATTTTATTTATCACTAAAAATCAAACATATATACCCCCAAACACGATTACACTAGATACTCATGAAATTAATATAAAAAGAAGTAAAATATTTAGGTGTGATACTTGACAATAATCTAAATATGGATTCACATATAAAATATTTAACTAAAAATATACATTACAAACTCAAAACACTAAAACAACTAAGACCTTTGATTCTTCTACAAGATTTTATTAACATAATTCATGCTATTATTACCCCACATTTCGATTTTGCAAATACAATACTTAATGGTATTTCGAAACAAAATATTAAAAAGATACAAATAACTCAGAACTTAGCTGCTAGAACGATTATGAATATAAGCCCACTTGAACATATTACACCAATTTTAGCTGAACTTCATTGGCTACCAATTTACTCCCGAATCAAATATAAAATTCTTGTCACTACATTTAAACTTATAAATAAACTTGCACCATCTGCACTAAATACACTGATTAACATTGACATTGATAAACGATCTCAAAGGAGCAGAAACATAAATACTTTAACAATACCAAAAGATTTTACAAAAGCCAGAAAACAAACCAATAAGAGAGCTTTCTCACACTCTGCTCCAATACTCTGGAACAATTTACCTGACAACATTCGCCTACTGTCTGACATAAAAGAATTTAAAAAAAATTAAAAACTCACTTATTTACATTACACTATAATACACTCCCAAAACAGAATTCTCAAAGGGATACAGGCTAACATTTATTTTTAATATTATATACCCTATTTTCAAAAATAAACGACACTAATACACTAATTTAACCATACTACACACTCATTTACATGATGATTAATAATTTAACTAGCAATGTATATATGTTCTAATATGTTATACTTGTAATGTTACAATTTTCCTTGTAATTTATAATTATCTGTTCTATGTAAAATGTCCTGGTATATCTCATACCAATTAACCTACTGTTACATGTAAACCGCACTTGAAACATGGGAAAGAGCGGTATATAAATAACTGTTAAATAAATAAATAAATAAATAAATAAATATTATAGGGTTTTGGACTGCAGTGGTGATTAAGGTAAAGAAATTGTCAAGGGTCGGGTTGAAAGTGAAACCGAAGGCTCTCCTTCTGGGAATGGTCCCTAGAAACATAGTGAGGGAAGATGAAGATTGATAAAAATGGGATAGTTGCTGCAAAATGTATGACAGCGGGGCACTGGAAGAAGACTGAGGCTCCCACATTGGCAAACTAGATTGGGACAAATTGAGTGTATGGAAAAACGTACGGATATATGAAATGGTAGATCTAATGTAGGGGGAGGGCAAGAAGTGGGAAAGTCTAGCTGAGCACTTGGGATTAGAAGACATATAAGGGAGAGGAACTGACCAATCAGTACCATTATGATTGGGTAATTCTGAAAGATTTAAGCCTTATATAAGGTGGAAATTCGATACCCCTGGGGGGAGAAGGGTAGATAAGGAGTTAATATACAATGGAGAAAAGGATTCAGCAGTGTCACTGTTTGTACTGTTTTACAGGTTCTGTTTTATTTTTTTTGCATTCAGCATAATGTTAATAATTTCAAATTGAAATAAATAAAATAAAAAATAGTTTCTAACCTTTGCTGTCATTAACTTGATTTTATGGCCTATGACTCTTTTTTTCATTCTCTGTTTTTTTTTCTTGTTTCTTTCTCTCTCTCTGATGTGTTTTGTTCTGTTTAATTTGATCTCTTCTTTTTGTCACTTTTGTTACAAGTAGATATTTTAATACTGTCTATTCCTTCTTTTCTCTTTTGTGCTGTCTTTTCCTGCTTCTCCTCGTCCTGCCTGCCATTCCTCCTCCCCCTTTGGCCTCTTTCTTCTATGCTGTCTCCTCCATTGCTCATCTCTTTCCTTCTACATTATCATCATGGATTCCCATCTTCTTCCGAAATCTGAGATCTTCTCTCTCTCATCTCCCATACTCACTCCCTTACCATAGATCCTTTGCTATATTGGGTCAGACAAAAGATCAGTCAGGTCCAGTGTCCTTTTTCCAATAGTGACCAATCCAGGTCACAAGTGCCTGGCAAGATCCCACACATTAGACAGATTCCATGCTGCTTATCCCACACCACAAACTCAATCTACATAGACTACACACAAAATGTGGTGAACAACAATCCTTCTAATCTTAAAAATATTGTTTATTACAAATTATTGTTATATACTGTACATATAATTTAGTATACTAATGTGCTAAAAATCCCCTCTAGCTCATACCATACAATATCCTCATACATACTCTAAGCACACACATTCATCACTCAGGTTAAAACCAAAACACACAGGGCCCAATTCTGATCCTGGCGTCCAACTCCTTTGTACATCCGGGCTGAGCCGGACGTACAAAGGAAATCGCAATTCTGATCCTTCCCATGCCGCCCCACACATTCTCTTATACTCATCATCAAATTGATTCACTATTGAACTCAATAAAACCCTTTCCACTCTAAATCCTGATTTAACCCCTCAGGTGCCAGGGTTTCCCAGTGGAAAATATATTCCTGTTCCTGCCAACATGGCATTGGAACCGGCCCCCTATCTCCTTTCCAACTATCTTTTCAACCACAAAGAAACATAATTGATTGAATGACCAGCCTGCTTGAAATGAACCACCAGTGTAGCAGACTCAACTTGATGCCGGAGGGCCGAACAATGCTCAATAATCCGGATCTTAACTGGCCTTGAAGTGTTGCCAATGTACAATTTTATCACAAGGGACACAATCGCATATACCACCACAGATGTAATGCAATCATAATGTTGTTTTAACTGATGTTTAAAACCCCAAACAGGATACACAAATTCAGTGATTTCTAACACAAATCACTGAATTTTATAGACCTCTATCATCTCTTCCGTCAGTCATCTCGCCTTTATTTTCGGTTGTCCTTCTCTGTACCTTTTCTAATTCTGCTATGTCTTTTTTTGATGCAGCAACTAAAACTGCCCTCCATCAGCCCATTTCCTGTCCTAGCCCCCCCCCCCCCCCCCACTCAGCCCATTTCCAGTCCTAGCTCCCTCCCCTCACAGCCCATTTCCATTCCAAGCCCCCCTCCCCATCAGCTATTTGCAGTTCAAGCCCCCCCTTCCACTCAGCCCATTTCCATTCCAAGCCTCTGTCCCCATCAGCTATTTACAGTTCAAGCCCCCCTTCCACTCAGCCCATTTCCAGTCCTAGCAACCCCCCATCCCATTACCAGTCCTAGCCCCCCCATAGCCCATTACCAGTCCTAACCCCCCATCAGCCCATTTTCAGTCTTACCCCCCCCCACAGCCCATTACCAGTCTTAACCCCCCATCACCCCATTTTCAGTCTTACCAGTCCTAACCCCCCATCACCCCATTTTCAGTCTTACCCCCCCCCCCACAGTCCATTACCTGTCCTAATCCCCCCATCAGCCCATTACCAGTCCTAACGCCCCCATCAGCCCATTTCCAGTCAGCCCCCCGCCCCCATAGCCCATTACCAGTCCTAACCCCCATCAGCCCACTTCGAGTCCTAACCCCCCATCAGCACATTACCAGTCCTAGCCCCCCCATAGCCCATTACCAGTCCTAAGCCCCCCACCAGCCCACTTGTAGTCTTAGCCCCCCCACAGCCCATTACCTGTTGTAACCCCCATCAGCCCACTTCCAGTCTTAGCCCCCCATAGCCCATTACCAGTCCTAACCCCCCATCAGCCCACTTCTAGTCCTAACCCCCCCATCAGCCCATTTCCAGTCCTAGCCCCCATAGCCCATTACCAGTCCTAAGCCCCCCATCAGCCCACTTGTAGTCTTAGCCCCCCCACAGCCCATTACCTGTCGTAACCCCCCATCAGCCCACTTCCAGTCCTAACCCCCCATCAGCCCATTTCCTGTCTTAGCCCCCTATAGCCCATTACCAGTCCTAACCCCCTCCCCCCCCCCCATCAGCCCAGCTAGGTTAAAAAAACCACAAACCGGCTCCTGCTGCCACTGCCGCCGTGGCAGCGGCAGAATCGAGCATCCCGCGGGGCCCCCCTGCCCTGCAGAGTCCTCCATGTGGCCTCAGCGCGGACTTTTCAGAGCCGCGCAAAGGGAGAGTTTCCCTTTCTCATGGCTCTGTTAATCCCGCCGCGGGGTTGATGGGAAATCCCATCAGCCCCAAGGCGGGATTAACAGAGCCGCGAGAGGAGAAGCTCTCTCTCTTCGCGCGGCTCTGACAGCCGACGCTGAGGCCGAATGGAGGACTCTGCAGGGCAGGGGGGACCCCGCGGGATGCTCGATTCTGCCGCTGCCACGGCGGTAGCGGCAGCAGCAGCAGCAGCCGATTTGTGGTTTTTTTAACCTAGTTGGGCTGATGCAAGATGTTTTTTGCATGGGGCCCCCTGAAACGCGGGGCCCTGTGCAAAAAACATTCTTGCTCAATGGACGGGCCGGCCCTGAGTGTAGCTTGAAAAATGGTTGAGAATTTGGTAGCTAAGATTGATGCTAAACAAATGCAAGGTTGTGTATTTGGGTTGCAAAAATCCAAGGAAGTGGTACAGTATAGGGAGTGAAGTACCGCATCGCATGAATGAGAAGCAGGACCTAATGGTGATCATATTGGATAATCTTAAAGTGGCCAAACAGGTTGAAAAGGCACTGGCAAAAAACTCGAAGGATTCTTGGGTGCATAAGGAGAGGAAGGAAAAAGGAGATGACAGTGCCTTTGTAAAAGTCTCTAGTGAGAACTCATTTGGAATATTGTGTATAGTTCTGGAGAGTGCACCTTCAAAGGATATAAAAAGAATGGAGTCAGTCCAGAGAGTGGCTACTAAGATGGTCAGTGGACTTTGTCATAAGGCATATGGGGATAGACTTAAAGATTTCAATATGTATACATTTGAGGAAAGGCGGGAGAGGTGTGATTATGATAGAGACCTTTAAATACCTCTATAGTATAAATGCACAGGAGGTAGCCCTGTTCCAGTTCTGGAATGAGGGGTCATAGGATGGCGATGAAAGGGAATAGACTCAGGAGTAATCTGATAAAATATTTCTTTTACAGAAAGGGTGGTGGATACGTGGAACAGCATCTCAGTGGAAGTAGGGTAGACAAGAACAGAATCTGAATTCAACAAAGCATGGGACAAATACAGAGTATCTTTGAGTAAGACGAAGGGACTATAGAACAAAATAGTTCTCACAGATGGGCAGACTGAATATACCATATAGGGGTATGTTTACTAAAGTGCGGTAATCGTGAATAACGCGCGTAAAGTACGTTTAACGATCGTTCGCACATCCAAACGCGCGTTCTGACGTGCGAACGATCGTTAAACGTACTTTACGCGCGTTAACCGCAGTTAACGATCGTAAACCTCCGCGGCGCATTAAAACAGCGCAGAAGGTGGAGAGTGGGCGGAGAGAAGGGGTCAATGGGCGGAGAGTGGGCGGGGAGAGGCTTCCCTCACACTAACGCACTGAATTCCTGAGCTCAATTCCAACGCAAATGAAAACCTGTCGTTAAAGGCATATTAAAGGGAAGAGAAACCATTTCTGTCAGCAATGTACAGCAAAACCGGGGAAACCCACAAAACGTGAGCAGTGTGATACATGTGCACAGAACAAAATTTCACATAAAACGTTAAAAATGACCACAAGAAACATTGTAAAAAGCATAATTCAGCTGGGCAACATTGATAGCAATGGGCAACAAGGAACAACATTCCCTGGAAAGTACCAAAAAATAGAAATGATGTGTGGAAGGGTCTACGCTCCGCAGGCTCTTTCAAAGATCATTTCATTGTAATGGAGCTGTGTAATGTTGCCCAATGATATCATTGTTGCCCAGCTTGGTTATGGGTGCGTGCCCCTTTTTTGAGGTCTTTTCTGAGGTTTATGTGCACCTTTGTCTCCATACAAGGTAAATAAGGCCACAGTAAACTTGTGCAGGGCAGGGTTTCAGACTCATCAGGCCGGTTTAACTAACTCCAGGGACTGCACTGTCTCTGTGGCCACAGTGTGGTGCAACAGACACAGTCAGTGCCTGTAAGATCAGAGGGTCACAGGTTCAAATCCCAGCTGAGGCTCCTGCCAACCCAGTCTCCATAGTTTTACCCACCACTAAACAGTGATAGTAAAGACACCCCTTTATTGCAGAGAACATACGCATGGTTCATACATCTATATTTTACCACACCAAACACAGACACCAGAAACAGGCGCATTACCCAGAGCAGAGTCTCGCAAATGCAGTCCTGGAGGGCCCCACACCATTCATGTCCCATGCTGCCTCTAATAAAGATGCCTGTGCTGCATATCTATGCACCACCCCCATGGTATGCAGATGTAGCTCATGCATATTTATGAGGGACAGCATGAAAACCCGAACAGTGTTTGGAACACCAGGACCGGAGTTGGGGAACTCTGCCGCAAAGCAGCAGCCAAAAGGGCCAGACACACCCACACCCACACCCACAGGCCCCATTGGCCAATGCCTCCTGGAGAAGCAGGACATTGGGCCCTGCCTGTATCTCCCAATACTAGCAGTTGCATACCTTAGCAATGCCATCCTACACCTGGGTATATGGTACAAAGCTATCAAACGTTTCCTGTGATAACTGGCAGATATCAATTCCTACGTTAAGCACATTTTGCTCTGTGAGCTCCACCAAAACAAGCATTCTGATGTCTGTGGTGTGTGCTGCAGGTCTGGTCTCTGACAGTGCTTACCACCCTGGGGAGTGACCCCCAACAGTCTTGCGTACCATATCCATGCCTGAACTGTGCCCAGGACTGGTGTGGTGGGTATGGCTGCTGAACACCTCTATAGTTGCACAATGCTGGCATAGGTGTGAGGGTGGCTGTCTGTCAATCCAGTGTGTGGTGGCTGCAAACACCTTCCACAGCCCACACTGCCAGCAATGTTGCCAGTATTGAGCTGCCAATGTGCATAATGAGGAGCAAGGTACCATGGGTATAGGCCGGACAGGGTGGCCTGGCCAGGGTGCATCTGCACAGGGCATAGGGCAGTGACAGGCACATTTTAGTGCCTGGCCACCACCTACACAGACAGGGTGACCTCAGTATGTCCTGCTGAGAGATCACTCTCACCCTGACTGTGCAGTGACCACAGCATGGCTAGGCACCCCCATAGTGCTATATAGTATTTCTCTCATGTGATAGATATGGGTTTCCTTTTGGGGCCCAGTCACTGATTTATCTGCTTGCTGTGTATGCTGGCATCCCAGTTCTGGGTGCATGTATCTCCACTGGGCACATGCATTATGGACTAACTAGCAGACTGTTTGCAGCTGGTAGGTGTTGTGATGGAGTGGCTTGCAGGGTGCAGTGGCTGATGACTTGCTGCAGGAGAATATCAGATAGTGGTGGGGTGCAGCTTACCATATCCAGGCATAATGTCTGTCTGCGTACAGAGCTGCATTGCCTGCCCTGTGGGGTGTCTGTTCCTCACCAGAACTGGGGTTGATGTTCCTCTCTACTGCCACCTTTGCAGGGAGGTAGAATGTGCATCTATTGTTAGGGGACCCTGTTTGCCACCCTTGGCACGGGGGGGGGAACATGGTCCATGGGGGCTACACCTGACTGCAAGGTGTTTGTGCAGAAACTACCTATCTCACACATTAACACTGCTTTGGACCTGGTGCTGGGCGCCTCACTGCACCCTCAGGGTGAGCACAGTACCCGCACAATGTGACGGTGTGTAGCTACTCTGTGCCAGTACAACACACGGTCAGTACCCCCTACCAGGCCGAGGTGCTGTGGGGGTGCATTCCCCATGGTGTGTATCTGTGGACAGCTGATTTGTATGTGCAGTGCATCATGGGTGTGACTGGCACGATCCAACCCTGGGAAGATCCAGCGCCTGCTCACAGGCTCTGATAAACCATAGGCCATCACACGTACATCTGTTAGCATATTGCATAGGTGCAAGACACCCTAAAGTGTCTGTACTATAAGGTGCCCACGCTGGTAAAAACACACGTACCCACGCATGATTGTACGCACGCACCAACGCACGGGGCTACGCCCGTAACAACGCCCGCAGCCACGCCCGCACAAACGTACATGGCTACGTGCACTGCGAGAGTATGTTTCAGTAACCACTACTGAACGTAAAGAAAAACATGCCTCCTCATTCCCTATGTGATGTACAGGGTGATGCCTGGGACAGCCTTCTGCGTTAGGCACACTGGGGACTCGAACCCATGCTGCCTGTAAGAGCAGTGAGTACACTAACCATTGTGCTACAGCTCTGTTTCAGTGATTTGTGTCTGTACGCCTTCATACGATTAACGCGCAGTAACGCACCACGGCGCCCTGTAACGCTCGTTAGTTTTTGGAACGCGCGTTAGTGGTTACGATGTCCCGCCCATGTCCTTTTTTGGCTTTCCTTTCACTAACGCGGCTCCTAACGCGATTTGCACTAACGCAGTTTAGTAAACATACCCCATAGTCTTTATCTGCTGTTGTTTCTATATTTCTATGTACAATTCTACAAGAAGCATAATTTGACATTGGGGCATTACACTTTTATTAAATCAGTCACACATATATGCCTTCATTCCTTTATAAGACAGAACTATCCCTAATAATGCACAAATGACCTTGCACAAATTTATATCTGCTCTGAAGGTGTAAATATGTGCATGCACTCTATGGGGGTAATTTTATAGAGAATTTTCTGTGGGTAAAGCATGTTTCATACATAAAAAAAAAGAGTTCTTACAAACTGTGCAGCCAAACAAGTGTGTACAAGAATGCACACTGCATGCAGATGTTCCTGGGGCATAGCTTTAGCAGAGCATGGGCAGCCTTCTTATGTATGTAGATATTTTATAAAATACATGAGTACATACTGTACATAGGGGTCATTTTATACAGTCTTTTTGGTGCATATGTGGCCTTTAATAAAATACTAACTGCTTTACATATAGGCAATGCAATGCAATGTGTGCCTTTGAGTCTGTCCTGACTCCTGGTTAACCAGAAGCTCCTGGCTTTTCTTGGCAGTGTGACTGGAAATAGATTGCCAGGCCTTTTTTCCGAGGCAATGGAGGGTTAAGTGACTAGGCACCTTGCCAACAATGGTGCATAATTTGCTGGTAGGTGTAGCTAGGGATATGGTCTGGGCAGAGTCATGAAGTACACGATTAGATTATAAAATATGTTTATTTACCCATGTAATTAAATAATCTGCATTAGGCTTTTTAAAAAATTATTTATTTATAAGTTTTAACAAATTCTGCAAGCATAAATCTTGTGACAGAAACATAAGAGTTGTAAAGGTTACAAATCATGAAAAGCAAAAGCAATTGATAACAGCTCAATTAAACAGCAGATACAGCTCTAAAAATTAGACCCCAATAAAGAACAAAGGCGGCAGAGTGACACATGGGGAAAACATAAATGAAGAAAAGAAATTCAAGAAAAAGCGCTAAGCACGCACCCCAGCACTCTCAGTACACTGCGTTATCTATCCTGAATCAAACGTCATCTCCCCCCAAACTAGTCACAGTCAAGAATTTAAGGTCAAGAAAAGACCGTAGCTGTTCAGGTGCAAAGAAAATATATTTAACCCCCAAAAAAGAAATAAAACATTTGCAGGGATACCGCAGGCAAAAACTAGCCCCAAGGCCACTGTTTCTTGTCACATAGTCAAAAACTGACGTCTGCGCTCCTGTGTGACGCGACTCACATCTGGAAAAATTCGTACACATTCACCCAAAAAAGGAATAGAAAGCTTTTTAAAATATAAAGACAACACTTTCTAGAAAGATCAGTTTCAAAAACAAAGGATACCAATAGGGTAGAGCGAGCCTGCACAGAAAAAGAAGAACCTTCAAGGAAATCTGTATGGTTATCAGGAACAGTTAAAGAAGGAATATCTTGCCCAACTTTCTTTACTGGCAGGAAATAGGCTCTACTTATGGGAGGAAATACGGAATGAGGAATAGTAAGCACTTCAGACATGTACTTCTTAAAGGTATCCAAAGGATACATATTAAGGGGTATGTTTACTAAGCAGTCTTAACGTGCGCCGGGCGATAGGGTGCAGGATGCCATAAAATGAGTGGGCGTGTCGGCCAGAAAATAGCAAAATGGGATCATCACGCGATAACATGCACTGCGCACATTATCGTGCGAGAAGCCACTAAGCACGTTAACGCACGGTAATCATAATTAGGCGCGCTGATGTGCAACCAGAGGAGCAGAGGTATAGCACAATGGTTAATACACTGACTGATGATACTGTGGTCATGAGTTCAATCCCCCAGTGCACCCAATGCATAAGGCTGGCTGAGGTGTCACCCCCTTACATTTAAGTAGTGCTCAATGAGGCATTTTTATTTCTATTTTTAGTATTGCTGCCAGCAAACATAACCTCACAGTGCCTTAACCTAAGGTGCCACATAAGGCGCCCTATAGGGCACTCCAGAGGGCACCTCATAAAGGGCACTGTCTGGCAAACACCTTAAAATGTCCCCTATAGCAGTGTTTCCCAACCCAGTCCTACGGGGCACACCGGCCAGTCAGGTTTTCGGGATATCCCTAATGACTATGCATGAGATATATATGCATTAGAGATATCCTGCCAACCTGACTGGTTTGTGGCCCTCCAGGGCTGGATTTGGAGACCCCTGCCTTACACCTCTGTCATTTAAGATTGTGAGTGGGCAAGGTGCAGATGTCCTAGACATCGAAAGGGTATATAGAATGTGACCCATTCCTCCTCGATTCTCACCACCACCAAAAAGTTGTCTAATAGACAATATTTTGGTGGTGGTGAGAATCGAGGAGGAATGTGTCACATTCTATATACCCTTTCGATGTCTAGGACATCTGCACCTTGCCCACTCACAATCTTAAATGACAGAGGTGTAAGGCAGGGGTCTCCAAATCCAGCCCTGGAGGGCCACAAACCAGTCAGGTTGGCAGGATATCTCTAATGCATATATATCTCATGCATAGTCATTAGGGATATCCCGAAAACCTGACTGGTCGGTGTGCCCCGTAGGACTGGGTTGGGAAACACTGCCCTATAGTATGCCTTATAAGGCACCTTATGGGGCACCTCAAGGTCACAGCACTGTGAGGGTGTTTTTGCTGGCAGCACCAGTTTACAGTAAAAATAGACAATGCCTCAGACAGCCCTGTCAAATAACCCCACTGTGGGATCAAACCCATGACCTCTGGCTCCACAGGCAGTGAAGTAACCAGTGGACTACAGCTGGTAGCAAACCTCTGGCTGGCTACAGAAGGACTGCACATCACCACACAACCATTCTGCTGTGGCTACCAGGATAGGGTCAACCCACCCGTACCCATGATGCACAGCACATGCAAATCAGCAGTCTACAGATGATCACAAGATGGGGTATGCACCCCACAGCACCTAAGCCTGGTAGGGGGAACTGACCGAGTGCACCCCCACAGCACCTCAGACTGGTAGGAGGTGCCGACGGTGTATGTTAGTGGCACAGAGTAGCTACAGACCGTCACATTGTGTGGGTATTCTGCTCACCCTGATGATGAGATGGGGCGGCCAGCACCAGGTCCGCAGCACATTCCATGATTAAATGAGGCCATGTCACTGGTACTTATCAGTGCATGTGAATGTGATAGATAGTTCTTGCAGGTCCACCTAGGATATGTTAATATCCTTATGGGCTATGATCACTGTTCCCTCTAAGGTGTGCACACACACCTCACCAAGCAAGCGCACATACTTTACAACAGAGTGCACAAAAATTGCAGTTCTGATTTTGATAGAAAAAACACAGATGTCTTAAAATTTAAAAGTTGTGATTGTAATTGCTAGAAATTTTCTGCTTCATTTAGTAATCATCTATTTTCATTTAATTTGATTAAAATCAATGTGGTGTACATACTGTATTCTGACAAGGAGTGGAGGAGTGGCCTAGTGGTTGGGGCAAGGTACTTCAGGCCAGAAGGTCAGGGGTTCAAATCCCACTAGAGGACAGCAACCTTGGGCCGGAAGGACTGGGGTTTCTAGTCCCACAGGTGCTCCTTGTGGTCTTGGGCAAGCCACTTAACTCTCCATAGCCCATGTTCCCTGTAAAATAGTTATCTCCAAGTTATAATGCCCTGTTCAATATAATTTCAGTTTGTTCAATGTAAACCGCACTGATGCAGAATAGCGCGGTATATAAGAGAATGTAAATAAAATAAAAATAGTCAAATTTTAAAGTATATAACTCCAAGTGTCATTATGTGGCGCACAAAAATTTAACCTTCCTTCAAAAGCTGCACAGCTGATATTTTATGTGCACACAGCCTACAGAAAATTAGAGGGAACATTGGCTATGATGCACCCAGAATAGTGCATATTCTGTGTTGGTGCAATGGTAACATGATGTAAGTGAAGGGGGGTGTTTGGACCCTTAGGCAAATTATGTACCACCACCCAACCCACTCTCTGTGGCTCAGGGTGGGAGACAGGAGTCCCCCATCAACAGATCCACATTCTACCACCCTGCAATGGTGGCAGTAGTGGGGGGGGGGGGCATCAACCCCAGTCTTGCTGGGGAGCAGACACCCTACAGGGCAGCCACTGCAGAGCTGTACACATCCCTAAGACAATGGCAGATAGACAGTAGGCCTGGAAATGCTCAGCTGCCCCCCCACCACCATCTAACATTCTCCAGCAGCAAGCACAGTGAGTCACCAGCCACTGCACCCTGCAAGGTGTTCCAGCCATACACATATAACTGCAGATAGTCTTCTAGTTAGTCCACAGTGCATGCTCCTGGAAATGTGTGCACCCAAAGCTGGGATGTGAGCACACCCACCAAGCAGATAAGTCAGTGATTAAGCCCCAGAGAAGGGAACCTACATAGTTCACTTAAGAGAAATACAATATAGCACTATGGGGGAGCCTAGCTATGTCGTGGTCACTGATCAGTCAGGGTGAGAGTGACCTCCCAGCAGGACATGCTGTGGCCACCCTGTCGGTGCAGGTTGTGGCCGGGCACTACAATGTCCGAGCCATTTAAGATTGTGAGTGGGCAAGGTACAGATGTCCTAGACATCAAAAGGGTAGACAGAATTTGTCACATTGCTCCTCGATTCTCATCACTACCACCAAAAAGTTGCCTAATAGACAACATTTTGGTGGTGGTGAGAAGCGAGGAGGCATGTGACAAAGTCTATCTACCCTTTTGATGTCTAGGACATCTGTACCTTGCACGCTCACAATCTTAAATGACAGAGGTGTAAGGCAGGGGTCTCCCAATCCAGTACTGGAGGGCCACAAACCAATCAGGTTGGGAGGAAATCTCTAATGCATATATATCTCATGCATATTCATTAGGGCTATCCCAAAATCCTGCCAGGATTGCGGCCCTCCAGGACAGGTTTAGGGACCCCTGACTTAGGAATTGCTATCTGCCAGCAATCATAGCAACCTTTTGATAGATGTGTACTGTATTCCCAGGTTTAGGGTGGCATTGCTAACGTATGCAAGTGCTAGTATTGGGAGATGCACGCAGGGCCCAAAATCCTGCCTCTCCAGGTGGCTTTGGATAATGGAGCCTGTGGGTGCGGGTGTGTCTGCCCCTGTTGGCCGCTGCTCTAGGGCAGAGGTTCCCAACTCCGGTCCTGGTGGGCCAAACACTGTTCGGGTTTTCATGCTGTCCCTAATGAATATGCATGAGATACATCTGCATACCATGGGGGCGGTGAATAGAAATGCAGCACAGCCATATTTATTGGAGACAGCATGGAACCTGAATGGTGTTTGGCCCTCCAGGACTGCTTTTGGGAGACTCTGCTCTAGGTAATGCGCATGTTTATGGTGTCTGTGCTCTGTAGGGTAACATGTAGGTGTTTTGGGCATGTTTACGTTATCTGCACTAAAGGTTCTGTCTGTATTACCACGTTTTAGTAGTGGGTAAATTATGGGGACTGGGTTGCCAGGAACCACAGCTGAGACTTGAACCTGTGACCTTCTGCTCCTGAACACACTGGCTATGTACACTGCACCATCATGTTGCCACAGAGACAGTGTATTCCCTGGATACACCATGACTGTTTGTCAGACAGAGCCTGTCTGTTGCAGTGCACAGCAGCTACCTAAACAGGGCTGGGCCATGGTCTGCTGTGGGCAGCAGCCACTGCCTCCTCCACCACCAGTACCCCTCTGCCACCATGCTGACATGCCCTTCTGCTGGTGGTGCTGGTGGTGCGCAGTCTCGGGCCATCCAGTGTGCGGGTAGGCGGCTGCCTATGGTGCGGATTCTGGGGTAGGGGTGCCTGCATAGCTGTCCACGCTTCCCCCCAGCACCGCCTGCCAATGTTCTGTGCCCTTGGGGGTACCTGCTGGGTACTATCCCCTGTGACACTGTGGGAAACACACTCATGCCCTCATCAGTTGCTGTCTGGCTGCTCTACTGTTTCAGCATTCCTATGGGCCACCTAGGCATCACCCTAGTCCGCACTGTGGCCCAGCTGCACCACAGCATGTGCCGCCTGCAGCCCTCTGTGTCCCCTTTTCCAGCATCTGTCCAGTTGCTCGTTCTGACATGCCCGCCCTGCTGTTGCGGAACATGTGCATGCCATAGGGAGCCTTTTCAATGGAAAGGGAAAACCCTGATCAGCACTATTTCACTGTGGGATCATTCACCTTGTATGGGGACAGGGCATAGACCCTTCCAAAATTAATATTATTTTTTTGGAGCTTTCTCAGGAGTGTTTTTTGATGTTACCCATTAATATCACTATTGGCCAGCTTGGTTATGTTTTTTTTTACATTTTCTTCTGGTCATTTTCAATGTTTATTTGCCCTTTTGTTCTGTGCACATGTATCACACATCACTTTTTGTAGGTTTCCCTGGTTTTGCTGTACATTGCTGACGGAAATGGTTTCTTTTCCCTTTAAATCAGCTGTAACGCCAGGGTTTCACTGGCGTTAGTTTTCAGCCCCGGATTTCACAGCGATAGTGTGCAGGGAGCCTCTCCCCTCCCACTCTCCGCCCATTGACCCTCTCTCTCCTCCCCTGGGGAGCCTTCCTCCGCCCTCCGGAAGCCTTTCTCCACCCTCAGCGCTCATTTGCGCAGCTGCGCGCATTATCGCATGCTAAGGTACCTGTGTGCCCGATAATGCGCCATTATTGCGTGATAAGGTACCTTATCGTGCGATAACATCGCAGAGTGCACATTAAGACGGTGTAGTAAACATACCCCTAAGTAACAGGAAAATTTAAAATTCTCAGATTTAACCCCCTGAATTTGTTTTCATATTGTTCTCATTTCTGATGAATAACTACTTTATCTTTCACCAATTGATCTGTGGCAGGTGCAGGCCTGTGACCCACGGTGTCTGACATAGGCAGGCCAGCATGGCTAGCTTGACCTGTAAATGAGGCCTGTGGAGAGGCATATAGGATTGCACATCCCCCAATATGCTGCTATTGTAAGAAAGAACTCAGTAGAAATATTGAATTAGCTTAGGTAAGCAGAACTGCAGAATTAAGAAATGGAAAAATACAGAAAAGACATGTTTAAAAGTTACTGATAAGAAAAAGTACATTTGCAGAGAAATAATGAGGAGTGCTGACAGATGAGTTACAGAACCTTGCTCTTCTGCACGCACAAATGGGTCCCATAACCTTGAAAGTGTGAAAGTAACAAGTTGATGAACTGACCATTGTAATTGGGACTAGAAGGGGGGCAGGCAGGTGTCATGCCCACAGAAGCCCACAGAAGGAACATAATTGGAGAAACTTATCAGTACCGGGACCAATAGAAGGGCTACGGGAGGTACGGGAGAGTACCGGGACCAATGAAATGTTTTTCTATACCTAGAATGGAACAGAAGTCTATAAAAGTTGTTGTAATGCTTGAAAACTTTGCTCAGCCATTTTGAAATTGCCTTGCTTGAGACTTGTGCACAAATAAATGATTTGGACCTTCTGAACAGACTCCTGGTATCATTGGTTTGTCTGCGCTTTGCTGCTACATATTCCTTGGTGCATTGGCCGGGAAGTTGTGGAATCAAAGTGTATATAGGGCAATATACCACGACTTTCCGCCTCTATAGGCTTGGTCCTGCCGGGATCGCGCCCTTCCGACGAGGGCCGCTCCCTGGCGCCACCGGTCCCTTGTATCGGAGGGAGCTGGTCGGACCTCGGCGGGTGCCGGGCCCGGTTGGAGCCAACGCCTCGAACCCGAGTGAGGGGAGTCCGAGGTCCAACTCATGCGCCTGCTTGGGAAGTTTGAGGACCGGATCCGGTGAGTATAGTTTTGATTTTGGGTCTAGATAGACATAGAAAGAGCAGTACTGCCATAGGAATTGGAATTTGGAATTTGTAATCTCGAGATATTGGGAATTGGTAAGAGAGCATGATCAACTCTCAAGGAAGAGCCGAGTAGCCTGGCATGGGAATTCGCTAGGTGAAACCCTCATCCTTTTTGTAATTGGGAAAAGACTAGTCAGAACAGATAGAAACGAATGCATTCTGGGATACGTTGCTAGCATGATTGTGTGAACGAAGTGTGAATGAGAGGTCTGGCAGCACGGACCAAGTGAAGGCGGACCCCTGATTAGCGCATTTCCTGACCGGGCGACCGCGTTCAGGTCGCGAAAAGGGGGAAGCGATTGTCGTCTTGTCTTGTTATTTGTATTCCCTATACGTTTCCAGGGCCGTGAGGACCCCTTACCCACGGTCCGCCCTCCTTTTCCCTTCTGTCTGTTGTTGCGCGCACACATCGAAATGGGAGGGGCGGGGTCTACTAGAAACACTCCATTAGAATGTATGATCGCACATTTTAAAGAGGGATATTCAGGAGATTATGGTATTAAAATGACAGCAGCCCGTTTGCAGATTTTGTGTACTAGGGAGTGGCCCGATCTAGACCCCATCTGGCCCCGAGAGGGAACGTTCACTGTAGAGATTATTCAGTCAATACACCGTAGAGTGCGGGTAGCGCACCCAGATCAGTACCCCTATATAGATTCCTGGTTAAGTATTTGTGAAGATCCGCCCTCCTGGGCGCAGCGCTGTTATGAGGAACAGTGCAGAATAATGTTAGCTAAAACAGATTCTAGACAGAAAAAGGAACAGCCTAGAATGAAAGAGCAGGATAAGAAAGCCACGAAGAAACCCATCCTGGCAGATCCTGATTCCCCAGAAGTAGTCCTCAGGCAGCCCAGAACCCCAGGTCCAGTAAGAGTAGGCCGGCGTCGTCCTGCCCCAGAACCCCAGAGACGGCCAGAGCCGAGGCGGGGACCCAACCCCCGGTCCCCCTCCTCCTAGAGAAGAGAAAGAGGAAGAATCAGGGGAAGAGAAGTGGAGGACGTAAAAAGTGAGTCAGAAGCGGAGATAGAAGGAGGAGGAGGAGAAGGACTTCCCCAGAAGTGTTGGAGGACAGTGTACAAATAATCGAGAATGCCAGCGCTAGAACTAGCACGCCAGTGAAAGATAAACCCAAAGCAAAACCAGTTGAGAAAAAGAAAGCGACTCCTGCAAAGGCAACGACAATAACCCTTAGATCCCAAATGACGCCTGGAACAGCCAAACTGTTTCCCTTAAGGCAAGTCCCGGGAGTGCCCGTAAAGAATGATAATGATGAAGTGGTAGCGGGACCCCTAACTTATGTGTATATCCCTTTCTCTACAACTGATTTATTAAATTGGAGGTCGCATTATGCCTCCTATACTAGTAAGCCCCAGGAGCTGACAGAATTAGTAACTAGTATTATGGAAACTCACCAACCCACTTGGCCAGATTGCCGTCAGCTCCTGACCACCCTATTCACTACCGAAGAACGAGCGAAAATTAGAAAAGCAGCTATTGAATGGATGGCAGAAAACCCTGCAGCTCCGGCACAGGGACAGAATATAATAGATCGTAGAGAAGCAGCTCAGAGAGAATTCCCGAATGAAGACCCCCAATGGGATCCGAATACAGATGAAGGATCCACAGCCCTAGCCCGTTTTCGCCAAGGCTTTTTACAAGGCCTGAAAAAGGGGGGCCAAAAAGCTATGAACCTTTCTAAAGTCGCAGGAGTTATCCAAGGAATAGATGAGAGCCCAGCAGATTATTATGAAAGATTAACTGAAGCATACAGAATGTATACTCCCTATGATCCCGAGGCACCAGGAAGTTTATGCATGGTGAATTCTGCTTTTGTAAACCAGTCTCAACCAGATATTAGACGTAAATTACAGAAATTAGAAGGGTTTGCGGGCATGAATGCAACACAGTTATTGGAAGTCGCTCATAAAGTGTATGTGAATCGTGATACTGAAAGACAGAGAGAATGTGATAGAAAGATGAAGAAGAAAGCTGATTTTTTGGCTGCGGCCATAGTTGAAAAGAAAAGGGGAGGTGTCCCTAGTCGAAGGAGCAGAGGAAGAGGGCGGGGTCAAGGCGGAGGCCGGACCCAGAGACTAGGCGTGAACCAATGCGCCTATTGCAGAGAGGAAGGACATTGGAGAGATACGTGCCCGCAACTCGAAGACGCCCAGCAAGATGACGACAACGATCATCAGTGGCGAGAAGAAAGACGAGGCCGTCCCCGAGGCCGAGGAGGAGCCAATCGAGAACAATTCCAGAGAGAGAGGGGAGGAGGAGCCATCCAAGCATTGGCCACACAAGCCCATGATGAGGATGACGTGGATTAGGACAGACCGGGCTCCAAGTTTGCTTTAGGTCTCCAGGAGCCTATGGTCGGAATACAAATAGGAGACCAAATTATGAACTTTATGGTTGATACTGGAGCAGAGCATTCAGTAATAGACAAAAAGATAGCCCCATTCACTAAAAGAGCAGTCACCATTGTAGGAGCAACTGGTGCCAAAGCCACAAAGTCTTTTCTTCAAAACCGGATATGCAGTCTAGGAGGACAGCAAGTAACTCATCAATTCCTTTACATGCCCGAATGTCCAGTACCACTACTGGGACGAGATATGCTAGCCAAGCTTCAAGCACAAATATCTTTCTCTGAACAAGGAGAAATGCAAATGACAGTAAATTCCCAAGCCAAGCCAGCAGGAGTAATGCTGCTGACAGTTCCCCGAGAAGAAGAATGGAGATACTACATTGATGATTCGATTCAAGATACCTATTTTGAACAAACTTTAAAGAACATTCATGCACCACTTGAAGTATGGGCAGAAGGCAGTCCCCCAGGCCTAGCCAAGCATATAGCTCCAGTGATTGTAACCCTCAAGCCTAGTGCTACCCCAGTGCACGTCAAACAGTACCCTCTCCCAAGAGCCGCAATTGAAGGCATTCATCGCCACCTACAGAGATTGCTCGAATATGGCCTACTAAAAGTATGTCAATCCCCATGGAACACTCCACTTTTGCCAGTAAAGAAACCTGGGACGGATGATTATCGCCCAGTGCAAGATTTGAGAAGAGTAAATGATGCAGTTGAAACTATACACCCAGTTGTACCCAATCCTTACACTCTACTAGGACTGATACCCGCTGAAGCCACCCATTTCACTGTACTGGATTTAAAAGATGCATTCTTTTGCATAAGATTAGCCCCTGTAAGCCAAATATTGTTTGCATTTGAATGGCAGGACCCCATCTCTGGAAGAGGGGGCCAACTCACCTGGACAAGATTACCCCAAGGATTCAAGAATTCACCTACCATCTTTAGTGCTGCACTAAATCAAGATCTTTCAAGCTATCCAGTAGCCCCGGGGAAGAGAGTACTTCTCCAGTACGTGGATGATCTGTTGATAGCTGCCGTATCAGAAAGAGAATGTATATTAGCCACCAAGAATGTATATTAGCCACCAAAGATCTCTTGCAGTTACTAAATGAAGCTGGATATAAAGTTTCCAGAGCCAAAGCACAACTATGTCAAACAGAAGTGAAATACTTGGGTTTTCGTATTACCCAAGGAAGCAGAAGATTAGGCAGAGAAAGAAAAGAAGCAGTATGCAGAATTCCAACTCCAACAACCAGAAAGCAAGTCAGGGCCTTTCTGGGAGCAGCAGGATATTGCCGAATCTGGATACCCAACTTTGCCCAAATTGCCAAACCACTGTATGAAGCCACAAAAGGAGAAGAAAAGTCACCACTGGAGTGGGGACTTGAGCAGGATACAGCCTTCCAGAAGTTAAAAGAAGAATTGATGTCATCACCAGCACTTGGACTACCAGATGTCCACAAACCTTTCCGCTTGTTTGTACATGAAACACAGGGAAATGCCCTAGGCATGTTGACTCAGAAATTAGGAAATTGGGAGCGACCTGTAGCCTACCTATCGAAACAATTGGACCCTGTGGCAAAAGGATGGCCACCTTGCTTGAGAGCAGTTGCAGCTACAGCGCTACTAGTGAGTGAAGCAGACAAACTCACATTAGGACAGAACATACGAGTCACTGTGCCACATGCAGTCCTTGCCCTTATGGAACAGAAAGCAAATTATTGGCTCACCAATTCCCGAATGTTGAAGTACCAGAGCATGTTATGTGAAAACCCACAGATACAACTTGAAGTGAGCCATGCCTTGAATCCAGCTACCTTGATACCCATCAGTGAAGAACTCCCAGAACATGACTGTATCGAAGTCATGGAGACTGTGTTCTCCAGTCGACCTGACTTAACAGATGTGCCCATAGACAATCCCGACCAGATCTATTATGTTGATGGGAGCAGTCTCATCCTTGACGGACGACGCTGTGCCGGATATGCAGTCGTCACTCAACATGAAGTAGTTGAATCATCAGCTCTAGCCTCAGGCACATCAGCCCAGAAAGCCGAATTGATAGCACTCACCAGAGCATTGTTGTTAGGAGAAAAACTTGTGCTGAATGTATATACAGATTCCAAATATGCTTTCACTACCTTGCATGCCCATGGAGCTCTCTACAAAGAAAGAGGACTCATCACATCCGGAGGAAAATCAGTCAAATATGGTCCCGAGATATTGATGTTACTTGATGCAGTCTGGGCCCCAACACGTGTAGCTGTCATGCATTGTAGAGGACATCAAGCAGGAAAAGGAGAAGTTGCTCGAGGAAATAGATTCGCAGATGCCTCAGCACGACAAGCAGCTATGACAGGACAGATTGCCCCACAAGCTATGCCAATGCAAGCAGCATTGTTTCCAGTACCCTTGAATCTATGGACCCACGATATACCACCAAAGAATTAGATTACTATTGTGACAAAGAAAATGGAAGTACTGAAAGATGGATGGATTGAGCTGCCACCAGAAGAGGGCAGTCAACCTCCAGGAAGAATAGTAATTCCAGAACTGTTAGGACCATCTTTTGTCAAAGCTTTCCACGAAGCCACCCACTATGGGAAGAGTGCTATGGAAAAAGCACTCAGACCACATTTCTACATCCCTCTGATGACAACTATATCAGCCTCAGTAGCACGACAATGTCAAACATGTGCCAAAAATAATGCCAAGCAAGGCCTTATTACAGCACCCCGAGTTCAGTCAAGAGGTGTGACCCCCATGCACAACCTCCAAGTTGATTTCACCGAAATGCCAAAAGCCAATGGATACCATTACCTACTAGTATTAGTTTGTACTTTCTCTGGGTGGGTAGAAGCATTCCCAACCAGAACTGAGAAAGCCCGAGAAGTTACCAAAGCCTTAATGAGAGAGATTGTCCCCAGATTTGGAATCCCAGCAGTAATAGGGTCAGACAATGGACCCTCATTTGTCTCCCAAGTTACTCAGCAGTTAGCAAAAGCTTTGCAGATACAGTGGAAGCTCCACACTGCATACAGACCCCAGAGTTCAGGGAAAGTTGAGCGAATGAATCGTACTTTGAAAGCCCAAATGTCTAAGCTTTGTCAGGAGACACACTTGAAATGGCCCCAAGTGCTCCCCATAGCTTTACTCAGAATACGCTCAGCCCCTGTAAAGTCAACATTTTTTTCCCCTTTTGAAGTTTTGTATGGTAAACCCCCACCAATAGTGCAGGGAGTCAAAGGAAATCTAGCCCAGATTGGTTCAGAAGTAACCAGACAAGAACTCCTAGCTCTTAGTTTTGTTCTGCAGACTCTCCATACGTGGATCCAAGACCAGTTGCCTATCAACTTGACGGAACCCTTGCATCCCTACCAGCCTGGAACTTCGGTGTGGATCAAAGATTGGAAGAAGATACCGTTGGAACCCCATTGGAAGGGACCGTACACCGTCATCCTGTCTACCCCAACTGCAGTAAAGGTAGCCGAGATCGACGCCTGGATCCACCACAGCAGAGTCAAGCCCGCCGCCGATCCTGAACCAGAGCGGTGGACAGCAGAGCAGCACCCTGATGTACCCTTGCGAGTTACTCTGAGACGGCAACCAGCAGCATAGACACTTCATCACAAGTGCTTTGCAGTAGCCAAGTCTTTCGAAGAGGATTGCTGTTTTTCCATACAGCAACAGTTTTGTTTCAACGAACCCAATTTGTGTGTGATTTGACACACTACTTTGAGACTACATTGACTAAGCCAGACTTCACAAGCCAACTGAATTGCTAAGTTGGTTAATGTGTGCTGGACATCTTGAGGATCTTCAATCAACACTCAGCACCCGTTAAATTGCTTCATTAGCAAACGGGACGAAGAATAATAGACCGTCGTGATCAAGATCAGCAAGCTGAGGATTCAGAAGAACTCCAATCAACATCAACATGTATCTTTGCTTCTGCTTTGCCTTGGTTGCCTTCTTTGGAGGTTTTGAACAGACTTATGCTCTACCTCCATGCACAGCTTGCATTACCTTCTACTAGAACTGGACTGAAAGTAACTCAGACTTTGCTTTACCATTCCTATTATACCTGCAAGGGAACAATAACTCGGTGTATCTATAACACCACTGAACTAAATGTTTGCACTCATGGCAAAATCAAAGCATGCTATAATCCGCATCAGAATCCATCCTATTACACGTTGGAAATAAGATGGAAGGATGCAGATGGACCTATATTAGCTGCTACACCACCACTTAAGGACATTACTAAACCTGCTGTTTTGAATTTTGATGCATGTAATGCTATTAATAGAGATAGTCAGTCAAACTGTGGTACATGGGAGAAAGCGTATCGAAATGACCATAAGTATATGTGTCCAGAAGGTGCCACAAATTGGTGGAAGTGTACAGGTAAAACAGGATCAGGGTATAGTACTGCTACAGCGGCAGACTACTATTGCCCGTATTGGGAATGTGTTTTTTATGCTACCTGGAACACTGGTATAACTGATGAGAAAATAGATAAACGGATGGCTACTCTAACCAAGCCAACCACCAAATGAAAATGTCAGAAAGATGCTTGCAACCCTTTGCATTTGCGTGTACATAATTCCCCATGCATGGAAACAAGGATATAAGTTTGGTTTACGTATTGCTGGAGGAGGAACAGATCCGGGACCATTGTGTATATTAGATTGAATACCCAAGCCCACAAATCATCTAAATATCATATTCATAATACCTTTTATGAAGCTATGCATGTAAATAAGTTTGAGATCCCTCACCCTTCACAGAATTTGTTTCTAGAATTAGCCGAGCGAGCAGTAGTATCTAGTCTTAAGATCACAGATTGTTATTTCTGTGGCGGAACCCAAATGGGAGACCAATGGCCCTGGGAAGCCCAAGAATTGAATTATTCCATGATTTACAATCAGACTGAATTACACAAGACAACCAGTGAATGGGTGTTAGCGCACTCAATCGTTGGACGTCTTTGCTTTGCCAGAACTGGACCCCAGTTCACCCAAAAGGTAGGACAGCTGGTCTGTCTTAGCCAGAAATACTATAATGCCACAACCAAAAAGACAGCATGGTGGTCAGGAATCAGACATCCTGAACCTCCTAACCCATTAGCCAGATTTCCTGAACTTGCAGGTCTATGGACTAACCTTGCCAAAGTCCAAGTCTGGCAAGCCCCACCTGGCCTATATTGGATCTGTGGAAAACCGAGCATATGCGCAACTCCCACCACAATGGGGAGGAGCATGTGTCTTAGGAACCATCAGACCTTCTTTCTTCTTGTTAAACACTGAACATGGAGAACAATTAGGGTACCCTGTATATACTACCCACAAACACAAAGGAGCATCGAGACAGAAAAGAGAGGCCTTACAGATAGGCAAGTGGGAGAAGTGGTGAGGTGATGATTGGCCACCAGAAAGAATTATTGAGTATTATGGACCTGCCACTTGGAATGATGATGGTTATGTATGGTTATCGTACCCCAATCTATATGATCAATCGTATTATTCGCTTACAAGCAGTAGTTGAAATAATAACCAATGAAACTAGTCATGCTCTCACGCTCTTAGCTAGACAAAGTACTCAGATGCGCACTGCCATATACCAGAATCGCTTAGCACTTGATTATTTACTAGCAGCTGAAGGAGGAGTATGTGGTAAACTGAATTTAAACTAATTGCTGTTTGAAAATAGATGAATAAAGGTCAAGTAGTTGAAGAAATTGCTAAAGATATGCAAAGACATGCTTATGTGCCAGTGCAGACTTGGCACGCCTTGAAATTTCCTAATTGGTTTTGCTAACCTTTTCTCTTGGCTGGGAGGATTTAAGACTTTCGTTATCTTAGTAACTAATCCTTGTTGCTGTTGTCCTCTGCTTACCATGTTTAATCCCATGTTGTATGCGTTCCCTTTCATAGTGCTATTGATAGTACAGTAGAGCGGAAGACCGCAACTAGAATAATGGCTTTATACAAAGCTAGCCCTAGTGGAACTAGTAAGAATCCTTTGATCAGGATGTGAATCTTTTGAAAAGTGATTTAATTCTCACACCTTATTAAGTAATAGGGTGAGATTAATCAAAGGGGGGAATGTGGCAGGTGCAGGCCTGTGACCCATGGTGTCTGACATAGGCAGGCCAGCATGGCTAGCTTGACCTGTAAATGAGGCCTGTGGAGAGGCATATAGGATTGCACATCCCCCAACATGCTGCTATTGTAAGAAAAGAACTCAGTAGAAATATTGAATAGCTTAGATAAGCAGAATTGCAGAATTAAGAAATGGAAAAATACAGAAAAGATGTGTTTTAAAGTTACTGATAAGAAAAAGTACATTTGCAGAGAAATATTGAGGAGTGCTGACAGATGAGTTACAGAACCTTGCTCTTCTGCACGCACAAATGGTCCCATAACCTTGAAAGTGTGAAAGTAACAAGTTGATGAACTGACCATTGTAATTGGGACTAGAAGGGGGGCAGGCAGGTGTCATGCCCACAGAAGCCCACAGAAGGAACATAATTGGAGAAACTTATCAGTACCGGGACCAATAGAAGGGCTACGGGAGGTACGGGAGAGTACCGGGACCAATGAAATGTTTTTCTATACCTAGAATGGAACAGAAGTCCTATAAAAGTTGTTGTAATGCTTGAAAACTTTGCTCAGCCATTTTGAAATTGCCTTGCTTGAGACTTGTGCACAAATAAATGATTTGGACCTTCTGAACAGACTGCTGGTATCATTGGTTTGTCTGCGCTTTGCTGCTACAATAGTACTTGTTTAGTACTTTTTTGGTTTTTCCGATTCTTGGATCCTTATTGTGGTTTTTTTATTCCTGAGCTCAGCTTTCTTCCTATTTGACCATATTTTTCAATTGTCCAAGCCCGGGAACAGTTTTATTTATTTATTTAACATTTTTTTATATACTGCTCTTCAGATTCTCAGAGCAGTTTACATAGAATGTACCTTTGTTTACATAGAACGGTTCATTAGTAACAGGCAACAGAACAGTTAACAATAACAGTAACATCTTACATTTGTAACTTTTTACAGCATTTGTAACTTTTTACAGATGATACATTTTGGAACTATTTATAGGGTGATGGTTGCTTAGGTGTCTTCTTGTCCTTTTGCGGTGAGTTGGGTTGTCAGTGGAGTTATGTGACTCCTGTAGGGTCAAAAGGTGGGTTTTTAGGAACTTTCTGAAATCAGCGGCATCAGTAATTGCTCTCAGTTGGTGAGTTAGGGAGTTCCATAGTGGAGGGGGTGGGGGGCATAATGCTCAAATGCTCTGCGGAGTGTGTTCTGGGTGGTGCCTGTAGCAATAGTGGTATTTATAAGGGTGTTTGTGCTGCTTTCTTCTTGCACGAGTGTTAGAGACTTTTCTGATTAGGTTGGTTAGACATCCAGCAGATTGATTGTGTAGAATTTTGAAAATTATCATTATTACCTTATAGCTTATTCTGGAGTGAATGGGGAGCCAGTGAAGGGATTCCAGAACAGGGGTGATATGAGCCTGCTTTTTCTTCTTCTTTGACCATTTTATGGATCTCAAGCACAGTAAATAAAATATAAGAACCAAAATAATTATCTCCCTATCCCTCTGCAGTACAAGGCCGTAATAGTGCTGAGTTCAGCCCAATATTTTTTTTGCTACTTTCTCCTCTAAAAGGTTCAATAATGAGTGAAAATGTGCTCAGTTTGTGGTCTGTGAGCCTCCTCAGTTTTCGGAATCACCAGTCCCTCTCCAGAGATCCCTCAGTCACTTGTTTAGGCACTATCACTCTCTTTCACTGCTCCCATCCTCCCTTCAGGTTCCCCAGCCTCTCTCCTGGTAATGCTGAATATCTTTTCTGTTGCCTCACAGCTGACCCTTGTCTCTTCCTGCTGCCTGCTGCACTGCAAGATGTAGAACAGCAGACATATCTGATAGCCAAACACGTGTCTTCATACTCATGTGACATACCTATGATGTCTTATTTTTTTTTTCTAGGAAGTTATTAGGGAAGATTACCTGCAGTGAATTGTAGGCATTATCTAAAATAGCTAACTATACCTTTGGAGATGTAGTTAAGTTTTCTGTGCTAGTGCAACTGTGTTAGTAGGTAATGAGCAATGTTCCCTCTAATTTTCTGTAGGCTGTGTGCGCATAAAATATCAGCTGTGCAGCTTTTGAAGGAAGGTTAAATTTTTGTGCACCACATAACGACACTCGGAGTTATCTACTTTAAAATTTGACTACACGTCAGAATACAGTATGTACACCACATTGATTTTAATCAAATTATATTAAAATAGACGATTACTAAATGAAGCGTAAAATTTCTAGTAATTACAATCATAACTTTTAAATTTTAAGACATCTGTGTTGTTTTCTATCAGAATCAGAACCATAATTTTTGTGCGCTCTGTTTTAAAGTATGTGCGCTCACTCGGTGAGGTGTGTGCGCGCGCGCACGCGCACAGCTTAGAGGGAACAGTGGTAATGAGATGCTTGCACAATTTTGATTCTATGTCAGTAGTACATATTTTGTGTTAAAGTTAACAGAAATGTTAATACTATAATATCAATGCAAGTGCATTAATAGCATTTAACATAAGTTAAATGCTTGTGTTTGGAAGTACTGGTATTTAAAGTATAATAATAGTAGAACATTTTAGTTCATAGATGCCTAAATCAAGTGCTAATTGTCAATAAGTTTGAATTTAAATTTTTAAGTACACTGCCTTGCAGTCCTAGGGGTATGTTTACTAAACCACGCAAATGTGCGGGGCGCACTTGAGCATGCGCTAAGGTACCTTATCGCACGCTAATAGTGCGTTTTTGGTGCCCTGCACGCGTGCGCACCCCCCGCACAAGTGCGCTCCGCCCGCACAAGAGCGGGGCGCGCTGATGTGCGATAGAGGCATGGAAAGGCATTTCGAGGGCGGAGGAAGGCTCCCGAGGGGCGGGGGGATGGGGTCAATGAGTGGAGAGTGGGAGGGGAGAGGCTCCCCGCATAGAAGCGGGGCTGAATTTCGGCAAAAAAATACCGCGAGTGAAACCCTCGCGTTAGAGCCGATTTAAAGGGAAGAGAAACCATTTCCGTCAGCAATGTACAGCAAAACTGGGGAAACCTGCAAAACGTGAGCAGTGTGATACATGTGCACAGAACAAAATAGCAAATATAAATTGAAAATGACCACAACAAATTCCAAATAAATTATAATCCAGCTGGGCAACAGTGATATTAATGGGCAACCATAAAAAACACTCCCAGGAAAGCTCCAAAAAAAGGAAATTATTTTTGGAAGGGTCTACACTCCGTAGACCCTTTCAAAATGCATAGCAGTGTATTGGAGCTTCCCTGGGAGTGTTTTTTATGGTTGCCCATTAATATCACTGTTGCCCAGCTTGGACATGGTTTTTTGGCCCTTTTTCCGAGGTCATTTTTGAGGCTTATTTGCACTTTTGTCTCTGTACAAGGTAAATGAGCCCACAGTAAAATTGTGCAGAGCAGGGTTTCTGACTCGTCAGGCCAGGTTTCCTATCTCCAGGGACCACACTGTCTCTGTGGCCACAGTGTGGTGCAACAGACACAGCCAGTGCCAGTGCCTATAAGGTTCAAATCCCAGCTGGGGCTACTGCCAATCCTCTCCACATATTTTTCCCACAACCAAACCATGATAGTAAGGACAAACCTTTTTTGCTGAGAACATACGCATGGTTAATATGCCTATATTTTACCACACCAAACACAGACACCATAAACAGCCGCATTACCTAGAGCAGAGTCTCCCAAATGCAGTCCTGGAGGGCCCCACACCATTCAGGTTCCATGCTGCCTCTAATAAAGATGCCTGTGCTGCATATCTATGCACCACCCCCATGGTATGCAGATGTAGCTCATGCATATTTATGAGGGACAGCATGAAAACCCGAACAGTGTTTGGAACACCAGGACTGGAGTTGGGAAACTCTGCCGTAAAGCAGCAGCCAACAGGGCCAGACACACCCACACACACACCCACAGGCCCCATTGGCCAATGCCTCCTGGAGAGGCAGGACAATGGGCCCTGCCTTTATCTCCCAATACTAGAAGTTGCATACCTTAGCAATGCCACCCTACACCTGGGTATATGGTACACAGCTATCAAATGTTTTCCATGATAACTGGCAGATATCAATGCCTACGTTAAGCACATTTTGCTCCTTGGGCTCCACCATAACAATCATTCTGATGTCTGCGATGTGTGCTGCAGGTCTGGTATCTGACAGTGTTTTCCGCCCTGGGGAGTGACCCCCAACAGTATTGCGTACCATATCCATGCCTGTACTGTGCCCAGGACTGGTGTGGTGGGTATGGCTGCTGAACTCCTCTATAGTAGCACAATGCTGGCATAGGTGTGGGGGTGGCTGTCTGTCTATCCAGTGTGTGGTGGCTGCAAACACCTTCCACAGCCAACACTGCCAGCAATGTTGCCAGTATTGGGCTGCCAATGTGCATAATGAGGAGCAAGGTACCATGGGTATAGGCCGGGCAGGGTGGCCTGGCCAGGGTGCATCTGCACAGGGCATAGGGCACTGACTGGGACATTTTAGTGCCCGGCCACCACCTACACAGACAGGGTGACCTCAGTATGTCCTGCTGAGAAATCACTCTCACCCTGACTGTGCAGTGACCACAGCATGGCTAGGCACCCCCATAGTGCTATATAGTATTTCTCTCATGTGATAGATATGGGTTTCCTTTTTGGGCCCAGTCACTGATTTATCTGCTTGCTGTGTATGCTGACATCCTAGTTCTGGGTGCTTGCATCTCCACTGGGAACATGTACTGTGGACTAACTAGCACACTGTTTGCAGCTGGTATGTGTTGTGATGGAACAGCTTGCAGGGTGCAGCAGCTGATGACTTGCTTCAGGAGTGGTGTGTGCAGCTCACCATATCCAGGCCTAATGTCTGTCTGCTATTGTGTTATGGATGTGTATAGAGCTGCATTGACTGCCCTGTGATGTGTCTGTTCCTCAGCAGGACTGGGGTTGATGTTCCCCTTTACTGCCACCTTTGCAGGGGTGTAGAATGTGGATCTATTGCATGGGAGGCCCTGTTTGGTGGGTGGTGGGTACATGGGGGCTACACCTGACTGAAGCATACAGAGATATCCAAGGTGTTTCTGCAGAAACTACCTATTGCTCAGTTTAACACTGCTTTGGACCGCCGGCATGGCCTTATTCAGCCATGGAAGGTGCTGTGGATCTGGTGCTGGGCGCCTCACCGCACCCTCAGGGTGAGCACAATACCCGCACAATGTGACGGTGTGTAGCTACTCTGTGCCAGTAAAACACACGGTCAGTACCCCCTACCAGGCCGAGGTGGTGTGTGGGTGCACATGGTCACTTCCCTCTACCAGGCCGAGGTGCTGTGGGGGTGCATTGCCCATCTTGTGTTAATCTGTGGACAGCTGATTTGCATGTGCAGTGCATCATGGGTATGGGTGGGCTAACCCTATCCTGGTGACCACAGCAGACTGTCTGTGTGGTGACGTGCATGCTCTCTGCAGCCAGCCAGGGGCTTGCTAGCAGCTATAGAGCGGTAGCCCAATGGTTACTTCACTGCCTTTGAAGCCAGAGGTCATGGGTTCAAACCCACAGTGGGGTTATTTGATAGGATTGTCCAATGCATTATCTTTTGTTAATGTACATATTTTGATGCCAGCAAAAACACCCTCAGCGTACTGTACCCATAAGGTGCCTCTGAGGGTGCTTTATAGGGCGCCCTATAGGGCACCTTATGCTTCCCGTCCATATAAGGTGCACTATACATTATCCTGTGATGCAACCTTATAGGGTGCCCTATAGGGGACATTTTAGGGTGCTGTGGCCGACAGTGCAATTTATAATGTGCCCTATGGAGTGCCTTATAGGGTGCCTTATACGGCACCTTCAGTTACGGCACGTGAGGGCGTGTTTGCTGGCAGCAATTAATAACATAAAAATAAAGTGCTGCAGGACAAAATATGTACAATGCAAAGCTAATGCCACAGCCAGCCTTACGTATTAGGCACACTGGGGAGCAAACTCATTACCCCTGTAGCAGCAGCCAGTGCCTTAACCATTGTGCTCCACTGCTGCTCCTCCTTGCCTGTCAGCGCACCTACTTATGCTTTTCATTCCTTACACTGCACAGTGCTGCCATAAAAACAGTACACTGACCTTGCGGTACCTCATACGGCACCCTCTAAAGCGCCCTATAAGCAACATTCTAAGGTGCTTTGGCTGACAGTGCACTTTAAAATGTGCCTTATAGGGCGCCTTCTGTTAACATGCTTTGAGAGTGTGTTTGCTAGTAGTGATAATTAAAATGCCTCCTAAAGCAATCTTTCCCATAATATATAATGCTTCAGCCAGCTTTGTTCATTGGGCACTTTGGGGATTGAACCCCTGATCTTGGCACCACTGGGTCAGTGTCTTAACCATTGTGCTGTGGTTCTGTTCTTGTGATTGCACATCAGCGTGCCGCCTTATGCCTCTCAATATTAAAAAGCCTCCTTAAACATCAGTGTGCTGCCTGTCATTTAAATGCCTCAGCCAGCTGTCTCCATTGGTCACTGTGGGGGATTGAACTCCTGATCCCTGCACCATTGGTAAGTGCCTTAACCATTGTGCTGTGGCTCTGCTCTTTTTCTTGCACTTCAGTGCGCCACTTATGCCTCCCGCGCAGCTATCTCATGCGCTAAGATGCGGGGCGCACATGGGCACCGCGCACCTTAGCGGATCTGTCAATCATGGATTTTCTTTTTCAGCGCGAAACGCCTACTCCTTATATGGCACCCGCACACTACCGCGGCCCGCACATTAGCGGGGTTTTAGTAAACATACCCCCTAGTTTTATTTTCACCTCAACAATCATTTGACAGTTTCATTCAGCCCTTTGTAGCTAAATCAAAATAAAACGGGAGGACTCTGTTATTTATTGTGGTAGCAGAAGAGATTACTTTACTGGTTAAATTTTTTTTTTTCAGTGATTGCAGAAACTGAGTTATTATTACACAAATGTGACCAAAGAGGAGTCATTTCAGAAACACTTTTTCCAACGGAAAGCCTTTGTATTTTTAACTGAAATCTGGCACATACTTCCTCTTCTTATTTGTTTTTATTTGCTTGTCAAAATACTGTCCCTTGACATGAATGAGTCCTATATGGTGGTGGCAACATTCTGGCTGACTGTTACTCTTGTGTTAGGAAGAAGTAAATATGTTTGGATCCAAGGCCTTTGGAAGATGAGTAAAAGGTGTATAAGTATTTGCTTAGCTCAGACCTGTAGATCTGGCAGGCCTATGTGCATAGAGAAGGGCACTGGGGGAGACTTTATGGTGGCTCCTTCTCCTGTGTGCTACAAATATTTTTTCAGATTAAGCTAAACATTTTCAGGTCAGTATTCAAAAGGATTTATGGGCCTGAACAGCGGTGGCAGCTTGACTATCACAGTGGCTAGCTGCCGCCGCTGAACTCTAAACCTGGATATTCAATGCTGGAGCCATATCCGGCATTGCATTGAATATTCGGGTCGGCCGGCGAAGCAGGAAGCTCACCAGGCAGCATCAGGGTGTTCTGGGGGTGGCAGTAACTGGTCAGTGGTGAAATTCAGTGCAAACTGGCTAAAGTTAGGCATAAAAAGGCTGGGCCTAACTCTAGCCAGCTTAACTACTGGGGGAGCGACTGATATTCAATGCTGAAGCCCAGATATGACCCTGGCATTGATTATCTGGATCTAAATTAAAATAGCAAAAGCCAGCAACTTTACTTGCGTTCACTACCGCTCTTGAATATCGGATCCTAAGAATTTGATAAGTGAAAAGATCCATGCAAAATTACAAATCACTGTTAACACTAAGGGGTATGTTTACTAAACCGCGCTACTGTGCGGGGCGCACTTGAGCGTGCGCTAAAGTACCTTAGCGCACGCTAATGATGTGTTTTTGTGCCCCGCACACGTGTGCACTGCATTAACAGGCCCGCTCATGTGCACGTCGTGCAAATGAGCGATAGAGGCGTGGAAAGGCTCCCGGAGGGCGGAGGAAGGCTCCCCAGGGGCGGAGAGACGGGGTGGAGAGTGGGAGGGGAGAGGGTCCCCGCACAGGAGCGGGGCTGAAAATCGATTAAAAAAATACAGCGAGTGAAAACCTCACGGTAGAGCCGATTTAAAGGGAAGAGAAACCCTTTCTGTCAGCAGTCTACAGCAAAACCAGGGAAACCTACAAAACGTGAGCAGTGTGATACATGTGCACAGAACAAAATAGCAAATAAAAACTGAAATGACCACAACAAAATTCTAAAAAATTATAATCCAGCTGGGCAACAATGATAGTCATGGAAAACATCAAAAATCACTCCCAAGAAAGCCCCAAAAAAGAAATATGAATTTTAGAAGGGTCTACGCTCCGTCCCCATACAAGGTGAATGATCCCACAGTGAAATTGTGCAGATCAGGGTCATAAACCCTGCTCTGCACAATTTCACTGTGGGATCATTCACCTTGTATGGGGACGGAGCGTAAAAAATAATAATTAAAATAAAATAATAATTAAATAAAAATAATAAAAAGGTGAATGTAAACCAAACAGCTTGTTGTTATGGTCTTTATGTTATAATGTAAACCGCGCTGATGCTGAATAGTGCGGTATATAAGAACTTGTAATAAATAAAATAAATAAATAAATAATGTCTGTCTGCTATTGTGTTATGAATATGTACAGAGCTGCATTGACGGGTGTCTTTTCCACAGCAGGACTGGGGTTGATGGTCCCTTCTACTGCTACCATTGCAGGGAGGTAGAATGTGGATCTGTTGATTGGAGACCCTGTTTGCCACCCTTGGCCCTGGAGGAAGAGGAGAGTGGTGTTGCATGATCCTCCTGGTGGTCCATGGGGGATACACCTGACTGAGACAAACAAATATATCCAAGGTGTTTCTGCAGAAACTACCTATCTCACACATAAACACTGCTTTGGATCTGCATCATGGCCTACTTCTGCCATGGAAGGTGCTGTGGACCTGGTGCTGGGCACCTCACTGCACCATCAGGGTGAGCACAGTACCCGCACAATGTGACGGTGGGTAGCTACTCTGTGCCAGTAAAACACACGGTCTGTACCCCCTACAAGGCCGAGGTGCTGTGGGGGTGCAGTTCCCTCTACCAGGCCGAGTTGTTGTGGGGGTGCATACCCCATCTTGTGTTCATCTGTGGACAGCTGATTTGCATGTGCAGTGCATCATGGGTACTGGTGTGCTAACCCTATCCTGGTGACCACAACAGACTGTCTGTGTGGTGACGTGCAGCCAGCCAGGGTCTTGCTAGTATCTATAGAGCTGTAGCCCAATGGTTGCTTCACTGCCTGTGAAACCAGAGGTCATGGGTTCAGACCCACAGTGGGGTTATTTGATAGGGCTGCTCAAAGCATTATCTCTTTTTAATGTACATTTTTACTGCCAGCAAAAACACCCTCAGCGTACTGTACCCATAAGGTGCCTCTGAGGGTGCTTTATAGGGCGCCCTATAGGGCACCTTATGGTTCCCGTCCATATAAGGTGCACTATACATTATCCTGTGACGCAACTTATAGGGTGCCGTGGCGGACAGTGCACTTTATAATGTGCCCTATGGAGTGCCTTATAGGGTGCCTTATACGGCACCTTCAATTACGGCATGTGAGGGCGTGTTTGCTGGCAGCAATTAATAAAATAAAAATAAAGTGCTGCAGGAAACAAAACGTACATTGCAAAGCTGATGCCTCAGCCAGCCTTACGTATTAGGCACACTGGGGATGAAAAACTCATGACTCCTGTATCAGCAGTCAGTGCCTTAACCATTGTGCTCCACTCCTGCTCCTCCTTGCATGTCAGCGCACCTACTTATTCTTTTCATTCCTTACACTGCACAGTGCTGCCATCAAAAACAGTACTCTGACCTTGCGGTACCTCATACGGCACCCTATAAAGCGCCCTATAAGCAACATTCTAGGGTGTCTTGGCGGACAGTGCACTTTAAAATGTGCCTTTTGGGGCGCCTTATGTTAACACGCTTTGAGAGTGCGTTTGCTAGTAGTGATAATAAAATAAAATGCCTCCTAAAGCAATCTTCCCCATAACGCCTTGGCCAGCCTTCTTCATTGGGCACTGTGGGGGATTGAACCCCTGATCCCTGCACTACTGGTCAGTGTCTTAACCATTGTGCGTGGTTCTGTTCCTGTGCTTGTATATCAGCGCGCAGCCTTATGCCTCCCTATATTAAAATGCCTCCTAAAGCAATAGCGTGCCGCCTTATGCCGCCCAATATTAAACTGGCTCCTAAAGTAATGCCTCAGCCAGCCTTCTTCATTGGGCACAGTGGGGGATTGAACCTCTGACCCCTGGTCAGTGTCTTAACCATTGTGCTGTGGCTCTGTTCCTGTGCTTGCGCATCAGTGTGCCACTTATGCTTCCTGCGCAGCTTTCTCATGTGCTCATGTGCGGGGCGCACTTGAGCGCAGCGCACATTAGCGCATGGTAATCCCGGTTTTTCTTTTTTCTGCTAGAAACGCCCACTCCTTATATGGCACCCGCACACTAGCGCGGCCCGCACATTACCGGGGTTTTAGTAAACATACCCCTAAATACTTTAGCAAAAATTGAGAATGAGGAAAACCTCAGAACCAGCCCACTTATTTAAAACATTTTAAAACCAGGCTCAAATTTAATCATCAGCAAAAAAGCTCTTACAAACTTTCATGACACACAAAATGAAAAACTGAAAAAAAATACTAGGCATTGGCATTTTATTAAGCCAGTTTAAGCTAAATCTTTTTCAATTTTTCATTTGTGTAGCATGAAAGTTCATGAGAGGGTTTTTTTATCAATGATTGAATTTGAGCCTAGTTTTAAAATGTTTAAATAACTGGGCTGGTTTTGAGGGTTTCTTCCTTCTTAAATTTGGCGTTAAGGGTGATATGTAACTTTGTTCAGATCTTTTCTCTTGCCTTATTAAATTATTAGTGGGGTTTGTTTTTGTTGACATGTCTTTTCTCCACTTCCATTTGATATATTTTTGTTTTCTTATAAAACAAGTGTGAAAGCAAGTGCGATGGCTTGCATGCGTGTCGCTTTATTGTAGGCGTTTCCAGTAGTGCATTCTTGGCTGAGCATAGTTGAGAAGTACACCACTAGATTATAAGATATCTTAATTCACTTTCATACTTAAATAATCTGCATGTTGACTTTCCTACTTGGTCTTAAGCAGCCATAATGTCTTTTCCTGCAATCTAGGCCTGATCTCTACAGGATTTACACTAGTATTTATAAAGAAAAATAAGCACCTAGTGTCTTTACAAGGCAAGTGCAAAACAGGCACCTTTCAGCCCATTTAACCTTAGCGCCCTGTTATGAAATGACTCTCCACATGTATAGTGCTGCTGAAAATCCCTCTGAATGCCTGGACACTATCTAGATAATGCTGGGCAGAGTTATGGTACCAACTATATGTCTAGTGGCAAAATTCAACTCCTATCTGTGTAGTTAAGCTTAATTTAGGCTAGCAAAAAAAACAGCTGCCAACATCAGTGGTCTCTATCATTTATATAGTGCTTCTAGACATATGCAGCACTGCACAAATACACATAAAAGACAGTCCCAGACATCAAAGCAGCCTTCCACCCCGCTCCCCAGAACATACTACGTCACCGTTTACAAAGGCAACCCCAAAGAGATGAGTTTTTAGCCTGGATTTGAGTAGGAGCCTGACGTATATTGACCACTGCTAACTATGTGTAGTGCTGGTGAATAAACATATTTTTTTAAATGCTGTGGCTAGAGTTTCAAGAGCACCTGCTGGCCGCTGGATCTGAATATTGGTCTGTTTGCTTTTAGCTGAATATCTGACAAATATCTGGTTTTATGACAGTTGCTCATCAAGTATTTGCCAACATTCACCCTCGATAAGTCCAAATTAACTTGGAGAGAAATGAATCCCTGTCTGCATTTTATTTTATTTTATAAACTTCACTGACTTTTATTGACCTGCCTTTCATGCATGGTACACTTCAACATCTATGTGAGTAAATCTAGGAAGCCTTAGGGGCTCTTCCTTGGGTATCCTGGTTGCACCTGGAGAAAAGCCTTTAGAAATAGTATAATTGGTTTCCAAAATTTTAGACTCCGGCAGTTGAGAATAGCGGCCGCAGGACTCAAGGAGAGAGGAGGGGTGCCAGGAGAGGGTTTAGAGGTGAAGGGGTAGAGGGGCAGAATGACAAGCCTTGGGGAGGGCTACTGTAGTGGTCTACAGCAGTGTTTTTCAACCTTTTTGTGCAAAGGCACACTTTTTTCATGAAAAAAATCACGAGGCACACCACCATTAGAAAATGTTAAAAAAATTTACCTCTGTGCCTATATTGACTATATATAAAGTACTTCTCTTGAATAGGAATCAAACACTCACACCAACCCCCCTCCCCTGCTGGTTCACACCAACCCCCCTCCCCTGCTGGTTCACTCACACCACCCCCCCCCTCCACTGCTGGTTCACTCACCCACCCCCCTGTCACTTACTCACCCCTCCTGCTGGGTCACTCACTCACTTACCCCCCTCCCCTGCTGGTTCACTCACACCATCGCCCCCCCCCCCCCTTGCTGGTTCACTCACACCACCCCCCCCCTCCACTGCTGGTTCACTCACACTCCCCCCCCCTTGCTGGTTCACTCACACACACACCCCCTCTGCCCAAGCCGCTGCTTCTGCTTTGTACAGAGCAGCGGCTGCACTACACTTACATTGAAAAGTAAAGAGAAACTGTGTCAGGAGCCCTCCGGTCATCGCAGAGCCCGAGGGAAGTGATGTCATGGGGCGGGCTCCTCACAGGCTGTCTTTCCTTTTCAAATTAACTTTATTGCAGCTAAAGTTAATTTGAAAAGGAAAGACAGCCTGTGAGGAGCCCGCCCCCATGACATCACTTCCTCGGGCTCTGCATGATCGGAGGGCTCCTGACACAGTTTCTCTTTACTTTTCAATGTAAGTGTAGTGCAGCCGCTGCTCTGTACAAAGCAGAACCAGCGGCTGCACTGCTATAGGGAATCGCGATCGCGTTCGCGCCGCGGACTTCGGCACAAACGCCGGTTTTTTGCTCTGGCCGCTCCCGATCTTGCGGCCAGAGCAAAAAACCGGCTTTTCAATGGCCGGTTTTACAACTGTGCTGGCAGCCGGCCTGGCCATGGAAAAACCGGCCAGGCCGGCTGAAAACCGGCCGGTTGGCAACCCTAATTTGTGAGCCGAGGCCACATGTTACAGATGAAATTGGAATTTTTCCCACGGCACACCAGACAATATCTCACGGCACACTAGTGTGCCGCAGCACAGTGGTTGAAAAACGCTGGTCTACAGGCCCTTAGGCTGCCCTCTTGCCCCTCTGGCCTGAAGGATTCCAGATGGCTTGGTTTTCTTACCCGACCCAATTGCTGATATCCCCTTCATCCAGAGACAAAAAGGGTGAGTGCTTCTTGCAGCCACTGCTGCATGGCCACCACCATGTGTGACAAGTCTCCTTCCCCCTCCCACACTGGTCTTCCAAGTCCTCTCCGGGCCTTCCGGGGTCCTTGTGGCCGGCCTGATGTCCTCCGTCCTTGTGGCTCTAGACCTTGCCACTGAGGGAGGGTGGTGCGGGGAGTGGGAAGGTGGCTGTGAGTGGGCTGTGCAGGAAGCTGGGGGAGGGGGCAACTCTGAGCAGGCAGCACAGCGAGCGGGATGGCCGCCTGGTGTGCCACATGTGGGGGTCCTTCTCGGTGGCCATGATAGGGTTGGCAACGAGTGCTTAGTGAGCCTCGGTTCAGCTTCGAAAGTGGGATTTTCATTGTTCTGTTTTGTTTTTTCCTCTCTACTGCAATTTTGGTAGGTGTCTCACAAGGGAGGGGTGTTTCCTCCTCATGGGGCTGCCTATCTGGGAATGCACTGCAGGGTAACAAAGTAACATAGTATATGACAGCAGATAAATACCTGTATGGTCCATCTAGTCGGGGGGGGGGGGGCATGGCTGGCATGTCCCTGGTCCGGGGCTAGATCGGGCACTGTGGTGGGCCTTGGGAATGCTTGGGTTGCTACCTCACATGTGGCCTGCTAGGTTTGGGTGGTGGCGGGATGTAGGAGCCCAGGTCTGTGTCTCCATGTAGCGACTGACCTTCTGATTGGCTCAGAACTCTGATTCTGCGGAAGGATATACAGGGTGGCCCAAAAAAGTGAGACCATCTGGTAGCATATGAGTTATTTAAAAATTCAAAAAAACAGATATCAACAATGACAAATTAAAAAAAAAAAGATGGCGACCGGAAATTGTTGAAATAAAGACGTTATATAGCTAAAAAAGATAAATAAGTCCACTATTTAAGCTTTTAATTTACGAGATGTTCTCACTTTTTTTGGGCCACCCTGTATATATATTAAAAAAAACCAAACCTTTCCCTGCTGAGGGGCACAGCATGCAGAAAGGGAAAGCTGGAATGAAGTGAGATGTTTAGGTCCACGTGGTGGGTGAGACAAGGCTGCCATCTAGTGGTGGTTTTGGATAACTGCGAATTTCATTTATTTTATTAGGGCTAATGATACAGATTGTGATCAAATAGATATAAATTTAAGAAAAATAAAAGACACATTTTTTTTGTTTTGTTTTTTAATACCAGTAACTTTCTATCTGGTAGTGGATTGTAATGGGGAGACCACAGTGTCATACACAGGCTGGAGGACATTGACTCCTGGGGGGGTTATGGGCCCCGAGAGGATCAAGGTTCCCAGGTTGCCATGGGTGGTAGTACACAGTAGATAACTTCGGGTTTTTTTGCTTTTTCATTAGCAATTTTCCCACTGCAGGTATGCTTTGGAAGAGCCGCGCAGACAGAGGGAAGACGCAGGGTAGGCAGCATACAGTGGAATGAAGAAGAGGATCCACGACTCAGGCTTCAGTGACGGCCACGGCCAAGGCAGTGGCCATGGTAGCAAAGAGGAAAGGGGTGGAAGGTATGGCTGTGACACCCACATGGCGCAGTAAACAGGCAGTGACTGTGCAGCACGCTGCAGAGGGAAAGAAGACAAGTGATGAAATGAAGAAGCTTATCTGAGTTCTCTGCGAGCAAGTGAGCCAGCACGGCCCAGGGGTAGTCAGGCAATGCCTCAAGACTTCATCCAGTACAATGAACAATGGCACAACAACAGTACTTACTGATGCAGGCTACTTCCCCATGCAGGCGGCATCTTCTGGTAAATCTGTGGCGGGTTCCGTGGGTCCAAGAGTTGATGTTCACAACATCTGAAAGCTCCATGTCTGATAGTGATGGAGAGCTCACCCTAATCAGCATAATTCAAATGGTGTTAAAGAAGTTTAAGAAGAATAAGGCCCATAGAAAAAACTCAGCATCCAGGGTCTGGTTAAGCGGTATGGGTGGCAGATGCCCGACAACTGGAGGGGGCGGGTACCGCTGACATGGTCACAGGGGCATTGGTGGCCCAAGGGGGAATGTGCACCGTACCCGATCCTGCAGCAACAACAGCCAGGGCCAATGTGCACTGGTGGTGTCTCCTCGTTAGCACACCTGGTTTCCAAAAAAATATGGGAATGTGAGTTTATTGACATTTTCTCTTTGCGAATTAGAGACAAGAAGGAGAAGAAAAAAGATGGTAAGGAGAAAGAGAGGGGGGCTGGGGAGAGGGATTAGGAAGCCCAAGATAGTTAAAATCAAGCCACAATTGGGTTTCTGCCTTCAATATATTCATGAGTATTGTGGTGGAGCGAGAACCCAAACTTAGCTTTTTTTTAATCACTATGTCGATACCATAACCTGCGCGCACAAGTGCTTTGGGGGTTGAGCGTGACTAAATTAGACGTGAGTTTCCAGAAGCACATGGTGGCATTCACATAGTCGATCTCTGGCTTGACGAGATGGCTCCTAACAGGCCATTCCATCCTGATGGTGTGTTCCAACATTCTGGCATACTCCACACAATCGACTGGGCAGGCGATCGGATGTCGGTATTGTGACAGTATAACAGTGGATACTATACATGGAGTCCATGCAAATTTAGGCATGTCTGTTCCGCATGCAAAGTTGGTCACCTGGTCATGTTTGTAGATTCACAAAGGACGTAAAGACCGACAGGTCTCAGACCCAATGCACAAGTGATGGCATGGCCCCTGCACCCATCAAGCTGATAACATGCTCCCATGGCTGTGGACTTATTCCACTCAGGACAGGGCATGCAGCATTATGGAAGGGTTGTACAGGGTTTCTGAATCCCCTTCTCTGGGCTCAGGAGCATCCCCCTGCGCCCAAGTCGTAATCAACATCCATATTCAGCATAAATCGGTCGTGAGAGAAAAAACTTGCCAAGGAAACTGCTCTGGGGATAATAGCCAGCCATTTTTGGGACTCTCATTTGCTAATTTAATCATATCCCCAATGAGTATAGTCACGAAGAAAGAGCCGGGCACATTTCGCCTCTGATACACCAATCCGTACCCGGGTGGCAATTCATTCAATGACCATATGATTTGCAATTGAGTTGGTGCAGTATGCGTCCATTGACCAGGTCATAGCGTTGGTGGGGAGTGTGGTTCTGAGATGCATTTGGCCAAAGCAGACATTGAGTCGGCTTTCCACCGGCGTCCGGTACACCCAGAGTCCTTCTATTTGCTCTGTTTCTGCTTCGAGGACAGTTATTACTATGATAAATGCATGCCTATGGGATGTTCAATCTGCTGCACATACCTCAAGCTATTTAATTCCTTTGTGCATTGGGTGGTTGAAGAAATCTCTGGGCTAGGAAAGGTGGGTCCATTACCTAGATGATTTCTTTCTGTTCCTGGGATCAGGATATGATTAGTGCAACCTGGTTGTGACATCTTTCCAGCATATGGCCCAGTGTTTTGGGATCCCTCTGGCAGCAGACAAGATGGTCGGTCCCTTGACTGTACTTACATTATTGGGTATTGAATTGGATATTCAATCCCAGATTTCATGATTGCGCTATAGTGAGAATGACTGATAACTTGTGAGCAGCAATTAGGACAAATGTGGGGACGTTGCGGAAAAGCAAACCACTCAAGAGTTCCAAAAGCTACTTGGTCTGTCTTTCTTGCTTCGTAGCTAGAGTACATTCCCATCGGGGCGGGGTTCTTCTGTTGGCGACTGGATCTGGCAATGAGAGGTGTGATTTAGTAAGCAGGCATCACCCCCATCAGTGCTTTAGTAAAAACATATGGGAGGACTTGGGCATTAATGGGAAAACTTTGGTCTTATAGGTATTTCAATGGTTATGGCATGTGCTGTATTCCAACCTCATTTTCTATCTCCAACCTCGAATTATAGAACCCACAATAACATTGACAGTGCAGAAAAAGAACCACCATGGCCTATCTAGTCTGAGCCCCTTCCATTATCCACCAGTTGATCACAGAGTCCTGTCTTTCTTTCCTTTAGAGACCCTCTGTGTTTGTTCCCATATTTTTTGGAATGAATTTAGATACTGTCCGTCATCTCTACCACCTCCACTGGCGATGGAGACTATTTCATGGACTCCACCACTCTTTACCGTAAAGAAATTATTTCCACATATTACTCCTGAGTCTATCCCCTTTCACCATCATCACTGGTGTACCCTCATAGCAGAGCTTACTTTCAATTGCAAGAGGCGTCCCCCCCCGGTGCAGTTCTGCCACAGAGGTATTTAAACGTCTCAAATTAAATTTATCACCTCTGTTCCACATTTCCTCCACTGTGTGATACATATTTAAGGTCCCTTAAAGTCTGTCCTCATAAATGTTTGTAACGAAGGACCACTAACCAATTTAGTAGCCACCCTCGCACTGACTGTCAATCTGTTATCATATCCTTTTGATAGGTGCAGGCTCCAGAATTGTCCACAATACTCCAAGTGAGGGTCGCACCACAAGATCTTTATATAGAGTGAACTACCGCCTCCTTTTTTGTTACTGGCCATTCCTCTCCATATGCACCCAAGCCTATCCTTCTCGCTTTCCGCTGTCACCTTTTCTACCTGTTTATGTGATTTAATCATATTTATTAATGTCTTTCTGCATAGTCCAATGACAGATGAGTTACAGTGCAAACATAACGTGACAGTGTTTTTCATATTGTTTACATAGATTTTTTAATGCGTAATATGGTTTGCTAACATGGAAGTAACATGTGAGCTACTGTGAGATCCTCAGACACAAAACCTGCCTAGGTTCCCGCTCTTCTTTTGTGGACACAAGTACTTCCCCTCCCTTACACTGTGCTTCTTTCTTGGATTGCTGCAGCCCAAATGCATGACCCTACATTTTTTAGCATTAAATCTCAACTGCTAAATTCTATAGACCATTCTATCAAGTTTAGCAAGATCCCTATCATGTTACTCTAAACCTGTATGGGTGTTCTACTCTGTTGCAAATTTTGGTATCATCTGCAAAGAGGCAAAAACCTTACCCAACAGCCCTTCCGCCAATATCACTAACAAAGATCTTAAAAAGAATCGGACCAAGGATAGATCCCGCAGCCAGCACTCCACTAGTAACCTCCTTCTCCTCAGAGTGAGCTCCATTTACCTGTACGCTTTGTCACCTCCCACTCAAACCAATTTCTAATCCAAGCAGTAGATTTAGGGTGCATCCCTAGGATGCTCAATTTGTTTATAAGTCGCATTCTGCCAGTACAGTGTCAAATGACTTTACTGAAATCTAAATACACCACATCTAAGGCTCTCCCTCTCGTCCAACTCCCTGGTCACCCAGTCAAAGAAATCAATCAGATTTGCCTGACAAGACCTGCCCCTGGCGGATCCATATTGCTTCAGATACTGTAATCCATTGGATTCCAGAAACCTCTTTTCTCTTTCAGCAGTGTTTCTAATCATTTACTCACCACCGAGGTTAAACGAACCGGCCTGTAGAATTTCAACCACATCCTTACTTTCCTCTTTTGTGTAATAGGACAAAGTGTGCCTCCTCCAGGTCTTTTGCTACCTATCTCCGACGCCCAAAGAGACACTGAAAAGGTCCGTCAGTGGAGCTGCTAGAAGGTTCACAGTTATTCTCGTATGTATCCCATTTTCTGGTCCCACCGACTTTTGCTCCACTTTTAGTTTAGCTAGTTCCTCACGAACACAGTCTTCTGAAAATCAGTTTGAGCGGCCCTTGTGTTTGTTATGTTTGTGGGTGTGGTCTGAAGTCATGGTCCTGGCTCCTTCATTGTGAAAACAAATGGAATAGAAATATTGTTAAGCACATTCCACTTTATACTAATCAGCTTCTACATATTCAGCCCCTTCACGAGTCTGACAATACCACTTTTGCCCTTCCACCTCTCACTAACATATCTGAAAAAATGTCTTA
>CM066033.1:680060476-680395476 GCA_033557465.1 Ichthyophis bannanicus
TACATGGCTCCTTATAAAATTACCTCCTAAATGAAAGCACCATATTCTATAAAATTCCACATATAAGAACAACCAGATAAGGAGCCAGACTCCTAAAGGCAATTTGTATGCACGTTTCACTAATGCAACAGCACCAAGTGTCTGCACAGACAAACCTATGCTAAGAACAGGCAGGAGGGACTGAACCTGAACAGAGCAGAGGGGAACCTGAAGATTAGCAACTGCTATCAGGGACCCGACTTCCAGTAACGGAAGGAGGGAGGAGCTGCAGTCCATGCCAAGGATGAATTCTGACTGCTTCCAGGGACCTGACTCCTGGTGGAAGAAGAAGGGAGGATTTGCAGTCCTTGCCGGGAATGAGGTCTACCTGCCTGTCAATGGGGCCTGACTCCAGGCAGCAGAAAGAGGGAAATGATAGGTTTTGGGTAAAGAAAACTGTAGGGAAAGGGAAGCGCAGGGTAGGAAGGAGTGATGTAAAGAGGAGAGAGTCCAAGGAGAGAGTGGAGGGGGTATGGGAGGGTAATCCAAGAATAGGAACAGTGGAAGGGGAGGCAGAGATCAGAGGGCGAGTGCTAAGAGTGACAGGGCAAAGGATGCAAGGGTGAGAAGGAAACATAGAAACAGCTAGTCTGCCTTTCCATACCAACTACTATACTCCCTTTTTTCCTTTAAAGATCGTCTGTGTATGTCCCATGCGTTCTTGAATTCAGATACTGTCCTCATCCCTACTACATCCACTGGGAGACTATTCCATGCATCTACCACTCTTTCCGTAAAGAAATATTTCCGCATATTACTCCTGAGTCTATCCCCTTTCACCTCATCCCAAGTCCCCTAATTGCAGAGCTTACTTTCAAATGAAAGAGGCTCTCCTCTTGTCCATTTATGCCATGGAGGTGTCTAAACATCTCTATCATATCTCCTCTATCCCCCCTTTCCTCTAACATATGCATATTAAGATCTTTAAGTCTGCCATCATATGGTTTATAATGAAGACCACTGACCATTTTAGTAGCTACCACCTGTACTGACTCCATTCCTGTTTATATCGTTTTGTGCGGTCTCCAGAATTGCACACAATACTCCAAATGAGGCTGCATCAGAGACTTATACAGAGGCATTATCACCTCCTGTTTTTTGCTGGCCATTCCTCTCCCTATGCACCCAGGCATCCTTCTAGCTTTTGCCATTACTTTTCCTACCTGTTTAGCCACTTTAAAATCATCAGAAACAATCACACCCAAGTCCCGCTCTTCTTTCATGCACAGAAGCACTTCACTCCCTACACTCTACCACTCCCTTGGATTTTTGCAGCCCTAATGCATGATCCTGTATTTTTTAGCATTAAATCTCAGCTGCCAAATTCTGGACCATTCTTCTAGCTTAGCTAGATCCTTTCTCATGCTACCTACTCCTTCCTGAGTTCTACACTATTGTAGACTTTGGTATCATCCACAAACCTTACCCGACAGCCCTTCCATAATATTACTAACAAGATGTTAAAAAGAATCAGATCAAGGACAGATCCCTGTGGCACACCACAGGTAATTCCTTCTCCTCAGAGTGAGCTCCATTTACCTGTACCCTTTGTTGCCTCCCACTCAACCAATTTCTAACCCAGTCAGTCATTGTAGGGTCCATCCCTAGGGTGCTCAATTTATTTATAAGTGGCCTATGTGGAATGGTGTCAAAGGCTTTATTGAAATCTAAGTACACCAAATCTAGGGCTCTCCCTCAGCCCAACGCTCTGGTCTCCCAGTCAAAGAAATCAATCAGATTTGTCTGACAAGGCCTGCCTCTGATAACCTATGCTGCTTCAGAGCCTGCAATCCATTTGACTCCAGAAACCTCACTTTCCTCTGTTTTAGCAGAGATTGCATTAATTTACTCACCAGAGGTCAGACTAATTGGCCTGTAGTTCTCAACCTCATCCTTACTTCCGCTTTTCTGTAAAGGAACCACATGTGCCTTTCTCCAGTCTCCTGGGATCACTCCCAGCTCTAAAGAAGCATTGAAAAGGTCATTTAGTGGAGCTGCTAGAGCGTCCCCAAGTTCCTTCAATATTCTTGGATATATCCAATCCAGCCCCATATCTTTGTCTACTTTTAGTTTAGCTAGTTCCTCATGAACACAGTCTTTTGCAAATTGTTTAAGATCCCCTTCACTTCTGTTCCTTTTTGAGGGTGTTTTCTGAGGTCCTGCTCCTGGCTCTTCATTAGTGAACACAAAACAAAAATATTTGTTAAGCAATTTTGCCTTTTCCTCTTCAGCTTCTACATATTCCTCCCCTTCACCCTTGAGTCTGATAATACCACTTTTACTCTTCCTCCAAACACTAACCTATGTGAAAAATGTATTATCCCCTCATTTTATTGCATTTGCTAGTTCTTATTCCTTTTGTATCTTTGCTTTCCTGTTGGCTTTCCTAGCTTCTCTAAGTTTTTCCAAATATTGATGCTTATCTTCGTCTCTCTGCGGTCTCTTGTATTTTATGAAGGCCTCCCTCTTTTTCTTTACCTTTTCAGCTACTTCTTTTGAGAACCATAGTGGCCTCCTTTTCCTTTTACATTTATTTACCTTTCTAACAAAAAGGTTTGTTGCCCTTAAAATATCCCCTTTCAGTTTTGCTCATTGCTTTTCTACATCCCCCAGCTGTTCCTACTAATGACTCTTTGAGATATTGTCCCATATTGACAAAGTTAGTTTTCCTAAAGTCTAAGCCCTTGCTTTTGAATGGACTTTATCAGCCGTAGTCCTAATACTGAACCACACCATCTAGTGATCACTGGATGCGAGATAAGCTCCCACTATAACATCAGAAACACTTTCCCCATTGGTAAGCATCAAGTCCAGTATGGCCCCTTCATGTGTGGGTTCTGTTACCAGTTGCCTGAATAGTTCTCCCTGTACAGAATCCAGGATCTCCTAGATGACACTGCAGCAGGGATGTGCCAATCAACATCACTTATCAGTAGCACATCTCCTTTCATGGCAATACTGCGTACAGTACACATATACACACACACATACTGCCAACACTCATGCTCCCTCACACATACACGCACAGCCAATACTCATGCTCCTTGACACACACAGTCATGATACACACTTGCACACACACCTTGCCAGCAGTCATATCCACTAACACATCCACACTCACGCACACTCCTTTTGAATTTTTACCCTCACATCTCCACAGATAAACAGCTAAACTTTCCTTATGGCAATAGATATGCACATTATACCACTGATGCACAGATACATACACACCTCTCATGCACTATTGGTTACTAAAGGACATTCTGACCACTCACCCAGATAGCCACTTGCATATCTCCTGCTACCCTACTGAGAAACACTATAGTATAGCTGTGTCAGCTGAGTCCCTCACACAAACATGCCTGGGTCTGTAAATGGAGGGTAAATGTACTGTGAGTGTACTGTGAGTGTGCACTTTTCAACTTGTTACATTTTAAGAACATTTTAAATACTAGAGGGTTAAATGCAGCTGCTTCCTCAATCCCTTTTCTAAATCCCTGGCTGAAATGAGCAGTATGCTGACAGGGTTTGGTCCTGGGACTGGTACTGTTCAATGTATTTGTGAGTGATATTGCTGAAGGGCTGAATGGAAAAGTCTGTCTTTTTGCAGAAGACACAAAAATTTGAAACAGAGCGGACTCTCCTGAGGGAGTGGATAACATGAGGAAAGATTTACAAAAGCTGGAAGAATGGTCTAATGCTTGGCAGTTAAGATTTAATGTGAAGAAGTGCAGTGTAATGCACTTGGGAAGCAGAAATCCAAGGGAATTGTACGCGATAGGGGTCGAGAGTTTGGTGTGCACGGACCAGGAGAAGGACCTTGGAGTGACTGTTTCTGAGGATCTCAAGGTGGGAAAGTAGTGTGACAAGGAGGTGGCCAAAGCCAGAAGGATGCCGGGTTGCATACAGAGAGGAATTACCAGCAGAAAGGAGGAGGTATTAATGCCCCTGTACAAGTTATTGGTAAGGCTTCATTTTGAATATTGTGTTCAGTTTTGGAGGCCATATCTCGCAAAGGATATAAAAAGAGTGGAAACGGTTCAGAGGAAGGTGACCAAAATGATTTGGAGCCTGCATCAGAAGACATATGAGAAGCGACTTGAAGACCTAAATATATATATGCTAGAGGAAGGAGGGACAGAGGGGATATGATACAGACCTTTAAATACTTAAAGAGTATTAACGAACAAACCTCTTCCAAAGATGGGGAAACTGTAAAACTAGAGGGCATAACATGAAGCTGCAAGGGGGTAAACTGAAAGCAAATGTCAGGAAATACTTTTTCACTGAAAGGGTGGTGAATGCTTGGAGTGCCCTCCCGATGGAAGTGGTGGGGGCAAATACAGTGACAGAATTCAAAATGGCATGGGACAGACACAGTGGATCCCTTTATAGCAACAGGATAAAATCAAAATTAACTTAACTATCTCTTTTATCTCAACCAATAGTGGTGACTTACATGGAGCGGTGGGTTCACCCTTAAACAAGCATGGAGATGGGTGACCTGCACAGAGAAGAAGGTGCACCTACTCTTGCCACCTTGCTGGGCAGATTAGATGGACCATGCTAGTCTTTATCTGCCGTCATATACTATGTTATTATGTTACTTATGTATGTCTTGGAGGAAATGCAAAAGTTGACAAGGAAATCTTTTAAAAAATATGTATATTCCTGTGCAACATCTGTAATAATTTTTTTGGATTGCTCAAACCATGACCATAACACGCCATCTTAGAATCTCTGCATCCTGTGGCACCTACATTTGTATAGAACTGGCACTGGCAAGTGTAAGTGCTGCTAGTTACACATCGAGAGGCTGCACAGTCGTTCTAAAATGACCTCCATAAGCGGAGCCGGTGCTACCTTTTCTGCTGCCCTGTGAAAGTAATAGCTATGCTTCCCCCTCCCCCCTTCGCCCCAGTAGATTCCAGTGGAGCCCTGCACAAGCCTCTCTTTTCTCCCAGCATGATGAAAATTTTCCAAGGGGTAGTTGGAGTAGCAAAAATGGCAGAGGCAGATGGCACCTTATAGATGGCACTGTGCCACATGCATCTGTCATTGGTGTCTCAACAACAGCTTAATAAGTTTATGAATATCTGAGCATTATTTGCATGTGCAATGGGGTTAGAGATAGGCTACCATATTTCTACATGACTTCCCTCTGGCGCCAACTACCATATACATGAGTAAATGCTATAAAGCCCTGCAAAAAGGCCACTCAGAGTCCATAGCCAACCTGCCATAACATATTAACAGGACTCACACAGCATGAAAAGGCAGCACTACAAATACTAAACCAATACACCTTAGAGAAGACCAATACGTTCCCTAATTAAATGGGAAGCCCAAGAAATCAAACTCTGCATTGATGGCAACACTGGAGCAATAAAATTAGAATTATATTTCCTCTTGTACTGAAGAAAGCACAGACATCAGCAATACACATTTCATATTCTAGTTAATAAATTCAAAATAAAATATTTTTTGCCTTACTTTGTTGTCATGGGCATTTTATTTTTTTAATCACAATGACCCCAGCCCAGGGCCGGATTTACCTATACGCCATGTACGCCATGGCGTAGGGCCCACAGCTGGCAAGGGCCCACAAAAAGCTGCCGCGGCAGCATGGACGTTCCCGCGGCAGCATGGACGGTCCCGCGGGGCCCCCTCTGCCCTGCCGAATCCCCGGCTGAGCCCCTTCGTGCCGGCTTTGAGAGGCGCGAAGGGAGAGTGTCTCCCTCGCGTCTCTGTTAAGCCCACAGGGGCTGATGGGAAATTTCCCATCAGCCCCTACGGGCTTAACAGAGATGTGAGGGAGACACTCTCCCTTCACACCTCTCAAAGCCGTCGCGGAGGGAGGGATTCGGCAGGGCAGAGGGGGCCCCGCGGGACCGTCCATGCTGCCGCGGCCTTGGTAGCAGCCAGCGGTTTTGCTTTTTTAAAATTTCATTTTACTTGAGCCGATGGGGGGGGGGGGGGGTAGGACTGGAAATGGGCTGGGGGGGTTAGGAATGGTAATGGGCATGTGGGGGGGGGGGTAAGACTGATAATGGGCTGTGGGCTGATGGGGGCTGTCTGGTAATGGGCTAAGGGGGGGGGCTAGGACTGGAAATGGGCTGGGGGGTTAAGACTGGAGGTGGGCTGATGGGATTAGGACTGGTAATGGGCTGTGGGCTGTTGGGGGGGGTTAGAACTGGTAATGGGCTTTGGGGGGGTTGAGACTGATAATGGGCTGTGGGCTGTTGGGGGGGGTTAGAATTGGTAATGGGCTATGAGGGGGGGTTAAGACTGATAATGGGCTGTGGGCTGATGGGGGCTGTCTGGTAATGGGCTATGGGGGGGCTAGGACTGGAAATGGGCTGGGGGGTTATAAGACGGGATGTGGGCTGAGGGGGTTTGGACTGATAATGGGCTGTGGGCTGTTGGGGGGGGGGTTAGAACGGGTAATGGGCTTTGTGGGGGTTAAGACTGGTAATGGGCTGTGGGCTGATGGGGGCTGTCTGGTAATGGGCTATGGGGGGGCTAGAACTGGAAATGGGCTGGGGGCTGTTGGGGGGGTTAGAACTTGTAATGGGCTATGGGGGGGGTTAAGACTGATAATGGGCTGTGGGCTGATGGTGGCTGTCTGGTAATGGGATATGGGGGGGCTAGGACTGGAAATGGGCTGGGGGGGTTAAGACTTGAGGTGGGCTAATGGGGTTAGGACTGGAAGTGGGCTGATGGGGGGTTAGGACTGGTAATGGGTTATAGGGGGGGCTTAAACTGAAAATGGGCTGATGGGGGGTTAGGACTGGAAGTGGGTTGATGGGGGGGCTAAGACTGGTATTGGGTTGGGGGGTTGCTAGGACTGGAAATGGGCTGATGGGTGGCTAGGACTGGAAAAGGGCTGATGCAGGGACTAGAAGGGAATGGATGCTGGGTGAGGCTGGAACTAGAAGGGAGCTGATGTTGGGGGAGGATTAGAATGGGATGGGGCTGGAAGAGTAAAATGGAGAAGGGAAAAATATTTTGTGTGGGAGGGATAAAAAATCTACAATTGGCCGGGTATTGGGAGAGAAAGTGGGGATTGAGGATGGAGGGGTAAAATTTGAGTGGATGAAATAGGATTGAGGAAAGAGCAAAAGGAGAAAGATTAGTATGTTAAAGCAGATGTAGAGAGAGAATGGAAAAAAACTAGAAGAGAGAAGAAAGGACAAATGGACAGCAGACGATGGAGAGTTAGCAGAAGACACGAAGAAACCAGAAGAAAGTGGCTGGAGCAATTGCAGCTGAAAAAAAATGCACAAAAGGTAGAAAAATATCTCTTTATTTTGAATTTATTAATTGGAATATGTCAGCTCTGGTAAATGTGCATCATTAACGTCTGCACTTTGTTTAGTACAAGAGCAAATTAATGTATAGTTTTATTTCTACAGTGTTGTACATTCCAAGTTTGGCTTTTGGGATTCCCAGTTTAATTATTGTCTTCCTGTTTTCTAAATTGTGATTATTTGTTTGGTGATGGTCTATGTTCTGCATGTGTAACTGAGCTGAGGTGTTCTGTTTATATAATTCCTATTTGACATTGCCACTTGTTCTCTTTCCCCAGTAGGTCATGTATTGTTGTTCTCTGAAATGTATTGGTTTAATATTTGCAGTGTTGCCTTTTGATTGGTAGAGTATGGTGCTTTGTGAGTCCTGGTAGTGCTGTTAGGATACGGCGGGTTTGCTATGGGTTGGCACTGGATTATAGTAATGTAGAAATCTTTTAATCTTTCTTTATCCATACACTCTAAGAGGCACGTTTACTAAAAGTTAGTATATGGTAACATTATGCAAATATTTATGCAAATGAGGCCCCTTATGCAAATGAGGCCCCGCACCCCCCTTGGGCCGCCCCTGCTGGGGGCCCACAATTTTTGTTGGCGTAGGGCCTCACTCAAGGTAAATCCGGCCTTGCCCCAGCCTCTCTTCTGCTACCCTCTGTCTTCTCTTAACCGTCATTCCAGTGTCTGCTATCCATTTGCCATTTCTCCATGCTCCTCCTGTCTTCTTCCATTCCCTCTGTCTCTGACATATTGATCTTTCCCTTCTAGCTCATATCTCCATGTCTTTCTTTACTCCCTCTCTATCCACTCAAATTTCACTCTCTGTTCATCTTTCAGAGCCTAGCAGCTCTCTCTCTGTGTCTCTGTCTCTGTCTATGCCTCAGAACCCAGAATCACTCTTTCTACCCCTCACCCTCTCTCTCCATGTCTCAAAGTCAAGCCTTTCCCTCTCTGTCCACCATCTCTCATCATCCCCTCATAGCTCAGCAGCTCCACTCACTTTCTTTCTCTCTCTCTCTCTCTGTTCGCCCCTGCACTCCAGCATTTCCCCATCCCCTATGTCGAAAGTAGATTTCTAAAACTTGACTTTTCTGTGCAACCTGCCTTTAAATGCTGATAATGCACTTATATATTGCATACATAGATTCTCAGCTAATACATTCTCTCATTATCAACTAGTACAGAAGTTATACCCAAAAGGATTCAGCAGATTCAAAGTTTATTGCAATATTAAGACTTCACCTCTTGGTAAACAGGCCAAGCAAGCAAACAGGCCACATCCGATTCATCATCATTCCTGAGATGAGTCTAAACAGTGGTCTACCATGGTCCCTTACACAGTGCATATAAAGCTTGGATGCTCTTAGTGTTGATTTTCTCCATTGCAGCTTCTGTCACACTTCCCATACTCCATCTCCCCCTTACCTTACTATTTACTGTCACCAATTTGAAAAGTAACAACTTGAAAAATATGCACTAGCCACAAAAGCACATTTCCCCATTTCCAGAAACAGGCATGTTGGGTGTTCATATGTTTTTCTCACAGGAAGTGTGTGGCGGTATCGGGGCTGTACATATGTGTGTGTGTGTAAATGGGAGAGTCAGAGGCTGCATGTCTGTGTGTAAAGGGGAATGTTGAGGACTGTGTGCATATGTGTGTGTCTGTCAAGGGGAGTGTCAGAGGATGCCTGTGTCTGTTTGTCTGTCATGCGGAGTGTCACAAGCTGCATGCACATGTGTGTGTGTGTGTGTTTCTCTCTCTCTCACTTTCATAACCCCCCTCCCAAGCTTCCTCTAGTCTATTTCTCTTTCTCTCTAATGAACACCTCCCCAGCCATCATCCACTGTGTATGTGTATGCGTGTGTGTTTCTCTCTCTCTCTCTCACTCCTTTAGCCCCTCCAGCCATTTGCCAGGGTCTCTCTCTCTCTCTTTCTCTTTCTCCCTTAGCCCCCCCCCCCAGCAATAACCCAGTGTGTGTGTGTGTGTCTCTCTCTCATCCTTCCCCCCCCCCAGCCATCACACAGTGTCTCTCTCTATTTCTCATATAGCTCCCCCCATCACTTGGTATCTTTCTCTATCTCTCTTTCATTGCCTGAAGCCATCACTGTGTCTCTCGCTTTCTCTCTTTCATTGCCACCCTGCAGCCATCTCTAAGAGATGGCATTGAGGTACATAGGATTAAAGTTTTGTAGGAAACAAAATACACTGTAGAATCTCTATGGATAGAAATCCCTAGTAAAAACGGGAAGATGATGGCAGTGGGGTTATACTACTGACCAACTGCCCAGAATGAATAGATGGATGATGAAATGCTAAAAGAAATCAGGGAAGCTAACAAAAGTTACAACACAATAATAATGGGTGATTTCAATTACCCCAGTATCGACTGGATCAGTGTCACAGCAGGACATGCTAGGGAGATAAAGTTTCTAGATGAAATAAATGAGTGCTTCTTGGAGCAGCGGGTTCATGAACTGACAAGAGGGGTAGCTATTTTGGACCTAGCCTTTAGTGAAACACAGGATCTGGTGCAAGCGATAAGGGTTTTGGGGCCATTTGGCAATAGTGATCATAGCATCATCACATTTGATTTAATAAATAGAAGAAGGATGACAAGGACATCAATAGTTCTACCTTTTAACTTTCAAAAGGGAGACTATGATAAATGAGAAAAATAGTTTAAAAAAAAAACTAAAAGGAGCAGCTGCAAAGGTTAAAGATTTACATCAAACATGGGTGCTGTTTAAAAATACTAACTTGGAAGCCCAGAGCAGATGTATTGCACGCTTTAAGAAAAGTGGAAGGAAAGCCAAAACACTGCCAGCATGTTTTAAAGGTGAGCTCAGAGAGGCTATTGTAGCCAAAAAATCATCTTTCAGGAAATGTAAAAAGGAGCCAAATGATGAAAACAGGAAACAACAAGGCACTGATAAAAAGGGAAAAGAGAGAACTTGAAAAAAAAGCTTGCCGTGGAAGCAAAAACGCTTATTAAAATCCTTTACAAGTACATTCATAGCAAAAAGCCTCTGAGTCAGTTGGACCACTGGATGATATATAGGGGGTAAAAGGGGCACTAAGGGAGGACAAGGCCATAGCAGAGAGAGTGAATGAATTCTTTGTTTCAGTCTTTACTGAAGAAGATGTAGGGAAGTTACCCATGCTTGAAATGGTATTAAAAGGTGATGTATCAGTTTTTCCTTGCCTATTTTTCAGGCACAGGGGCTAAGCATTGAAAATCTCTGCTACCCGCTTAGCCTCGGTGGCTCTCAGCACATCCAGCTAAACCCAGATTTTCACTTCTGTTGTCGCAGAAGTGAAAATCCAGGTTAAGGGGATTGGTGGGCAGATTATGCGGTGACGCAGCACATAGCTTGCTCAAATGAAAATCGAGCCTTACATGTCCAAAATGATCCATTCAGTCTGCAGGAATTTTTTTTAATACTTTTACAACTTCACACCACCAACAACCTTCATAATAACATTCACAAAACAATCCATCTTAACCCACTCTATCTCCCTTCCCCAGCAACCCTCCCACCTGTTACTCCCTTCCCCCTCCCTCCCCCCCTCCCCCCCATCTCCTTGTGATACGCTAACTACACAATATCTCCGGACCGGAGATGCAAGCACTACCCAAAACCACTCTTACATGCTAAGACATTTCTAACAATATTTTGACAAAGCTGCAAACTCGTCCAAATACCACCATTTATCTTTTACAGAGTTTGCATCGTTACATGTTCCTTCTTGCACTCCCTGGAAGTTTTGTTTCCCTCTTTGAAACATCAGTTTATCTTGCATCTTTTCATGTCTCACATACAAACATAGCAGGTTCCACCACAACATAAAGTCCAATTTTGTCGAGTCCTTCCAACAAGTGACAATCACTTTGATGGCAACAGCTAACATAAAATTGAACAAATACACTTTATCCTTTGATAACTTCAGTGTATTATCATTGTTCCAGGAGCCTAAAGGCTTCTTGTGTGCTACAAATTATTTGACCAGTCCTGAATACATCTGGCAATGTCATCCCAATTAACAGGAGCACAGGAACAGGTGCAACAATACGTTCCTCTACCTCCAACCAGGTTGACCTCCCCTCTGTGGCGTCTGAAAGAATCCATTTTGCACCTTGTTTAAGCTTAAACGCTTGATGGTAATTTTTAAAATCTGGAAGTTGGACCCCTCCAAAACTTTTCTTTGCAGTTGACTTCCTGAATGCAATCCTTGGAGGTTTACCCTGCCACAGGAATAAACTAATTTCTCTCTCTAGTTTCTTATAAAAGTTAAATGGTATAGAGACAGGCAACATCTCCAAGATATAATTGATCTTTGGGGCCAATACCATCTTTATGGACTCTACTCTACCCCACCATGACAAGTGTAGGGGTGACCATTGTACCGTAAATTGTTGCACCATCTCCTGCAGAGATTTTATGTTTACCTTCACAGTCTCATCCAAATTATAACTATATCTCACCCCTAGATACTTAATCGCTTCTGACGCCCAAACAAAAGGAAAAGGTTCGATCATAGCTTTAAATGTCAATTTGTTCAATGGGAACGCCGTAGATTTCGACCAATTTATCCGATACCCAGATAACTGGGAGTAGTTTCCTATTACCTTTAAAATTTCTTCTAACGAGGAGGGGTGAGTAAATAACAGAAGGTCATCCGCATAAGCAGATAGTTTGACATGCAAATCCCTGACCTCCACTCCTGTAATCTCTTTAGAATGCCAAATCAAGAGGGCCAAAGGTTCTAAGGCAATATTAAACAATAGCAGGGATAAGGGGCCGCCTTGCCTCGTGCCCCTCTGAAGGGCGAAAGAAGCTGACTTTGTACTGTTTACAAAAATGTGGGCTGTGGGGTTAGTGTATAACACTTCTACTAACCGCATAAATTTGTTTCCAAAGCCAAACCAGTGCATGGTCTGGTACAGAAACGCCCACTCCAACCGGTCAAAGGCCTTTTCTGCGTCCAACGAAAGGCCGACCAGCGGAGACTCACTGCCCTCCGCCATGGCTATGATATTCAATAAAAGCTGAGCACTGTCAGACGTTGATCAGCCTGGAACAAATCCACATTGATCCGGATGAATCAGATCTGGAATAACTTTTACCAGTCTCTGCGCCAGAACCGACGCATAAAGTTTATAATCAGAATTCAATAAAGAAATTGGCCGATAATTTTCTACTCTAAGGGGGTCCCTACCCACTTTTTCCAAGACAATAATTGTGGCGTCGTTAAAGGAACCAATAGCAGGCAACTGTTCATCAAGCCGAGTAAAATATTCCATCAAATGTGGTATTAACTCTATTTCAAAAATTTGATAGAATTCAGACGGAATACCATCTGGCCCAGTCGCTTTACCCTTGGCCATTGCTTTTAATGCCTCCTCAATTTCACATGCGGAGATTCCATTATCCAAATCTAAAACTTGGTGGGAGGTGAGGGTTGGGCGTGGCACTTCTGCAAGCAACTTCTGAAAACTATCTACAGCACATTCTGTTTCAGACCCATACAAGTTTTCATAAAAGGAGCGAAAAGCTTCCGCTATCTCCGAGCTCTTCGTCAGCTCTGCTTGAGATTTCCCCTTGATAACCGCAATTTTATTTCTTAAGGACCGGGGTTTCAGCATACTTGCTAATCTACTACCTGCCTTATTACTTTCAACATAATATTTAGCTTGTTGAATCCCTGCTACCTGCTCTGCCTCCTCACTTAAAATAAGATTATATTGATATCTCAACCTCTGCAGGCGTAATAAGATCTCAGGATCAGATCTGGAAATCAACAGCCTTTCACCAGCCTTAATTTGATCATCTAAAGCAACCAGCTTGGCCTTCTTTACGCGCTCTAGCCCAATCGTAAAACTCGTGACCTTGACCCAGGTCAAAGCTTTAAAAGCTTCCCACCAGGCCCACCCCGCCATGTCTCCCGGTTGATTTTTGTCATAGTATTCCTTAATACCCTCCCGCATGTGTTCCTGAAAAGCTTTGTCCCCTAACAAGGATCTTCTAAAAAAGAAACTGGGATTCCCCGCCCCTACTTCCCCATACCCAAAGTAAAAGTAATAGCCGCATGATCCGAAATATGTGCTGCACACATATCTGCCTTAACAACCATCGACAACAAGGTCTTGGAAATAAGGAAGTAATCTATACGAGAATGGGAGCCATGTGGGAGGGAAAAAAAGGAGTATTCCCTGTCTGTGGGATGCTTAACCCGCCAAACATCTGAAAGGCCTTCCCCTTGCATAATAGAAAGGACTACCGAGGTAGCCTGATGACGCCTGTGTGCCCGGAATGGAATGCAATCCAGCAGAGGGTCCAATACTAAATTTAGGTCCCCTCCCACTATAATCTCATAAGGGGCAAGAGAATGTACTTCCTCTGCAATCCTTCGGAAAAATCTAACCGTCGCAATTGGGGGCATAAATATTCAATAACGCCAGTTGCTTTCCTTGAATCTGTAAGACTACCGAAGCCCACCTCCCATCTAAGGCAGCACGAGACTGCACCACCAGAGGTGTTAAGCTCCTCCTAATCAAGATCGCTACTCCATTTTTCTTCTGCAAAGCTGCCGAGTGGGACACAAGGAGATACTGACCTAGACCCAGCTTTCTAGATTCTGAAGAACTAAGACGAGTTTCCTGCAACAGAATTACATCGGCATTCTCTTTTTTACAATATAGCAGGATCTTTTTCCGTTTAATAGGGTTGTTTATGCCCTTCACATTCAGAGAAAGAAACTTAGAGAAAGACATGGGACAGGGTTCGCTTGATTAAAACTACCCACCAAGACAGTTTGCATTCCTTCACAGTACCTTTTATTATCATGCTACCTCTTCCCAAAGTTGCTATACCACAAGGAGAAAATAGAACTCCCCTAAAGGGAAAAAAACTTGGGTGACCCAACATTTACCCAGATACCACCCATGCCCCAACCCACCACCAACCAACCAATACAAACAGAAACACTTCCCCTGAATCTTCATTATTTCTATAAACCCTTTACCGAAACCCCCACTGAGTTCAGACCTGGAACCATAACACGAGGTCCCCCATTATACAAACCATACCAATCTACAGTGAGGGACTCTCCAAGTACAATCTTACACAGCACTACAACTCCATGCTGCCCAAACACCAGCAGAAGTCCGTCCACTTCAACAGCACCGTCCATCCCCCGTGCTCCTCGTCATCGCATAACAGATGCTTCTTGCTCCTCAATGTAGGCGCGCAGCAGATTTGGGTCTTCAAATGTCCGCGTTTGGTTGTGTAAAGTAACCCGCATTCTTGCCGGAGAAAAGAGCCCATACCTGGCCTGCAATAGTTGTAACCTTGGTCGGAAAGCCATCAATAATTTCCTTCTCTCCACCGTTGCTTTATGGAAATCTTGATAGAACGCAACACTCTGACCCTCGTATTTGATAGGGCCCAACGCTTTTGCTGCCGCCAGTATTTGCAGCGCCTGTGAGTGCCTTAAGACACACATTATGACGGGGTGCGGCTGTTTAACATTTGGGCCTGCATATGTTGGAATCCGGTGCACCCGCTCTATCTCAAACGGCAGATCAAATTTTAATTTCAATAACTTTGTAATAGTTGCTGCCAGGAATTCTTTAATATTCGTGCCTTCAGCACCCTCTGGCAACCCTATTATGCGCACATTATTCCTTCTGGTACGATTGTTTAAGTCTTCCAGAGTTCGTTCCAGAATCCCAATTCGTTTGCTGTTGGCCCCCACCTGCTTCAGCCTCTCCTCATGCGCTCCAAGTATACTCTCCATCCCATTGAGCTGGTCCGCCAGTTCCTTGACTTGCTCTTTAATCTCCTTCAGCTCTGCGACATCCGCTTGCACTCCATTTAAAGTTTTGCCATTAATAGCCACCATCTCCCGGACTGCTCGTATTTCTTCCAACAGCTCCTGCATAATCCCTGGGACTTCTCACCCGGCCCCTGCTTTTTGAGGAGAAGGGGGGTCCGGTTTAACCCTCTTAGCTCCTGCATTCAGAGCCGAATTGAATTCCAACTTTGTAGGCTTACCGGCTGCCATTTCCTCTGGCATCCACTGCGATTTCCAGCCAAGCTGAGCAGGATAACCAACGGAGTTCAGGATTCTTCCTAGAAAAGGTGGCAAGGAGGAAAATTTAGGCAACCATCTAAGCCCCTGTTGGCTCCACCTCCCCCACTGCAGGAATTTTTTTTAAAGAAAACACTTAGGTAGCTGTCACCGCTGCATGCCATATAAGTCCTTCTGAATATTGACGGAAAGTGGACAAAGCTATGGGGCCAGATGGATACCTCAGAGGTTCTGGCTGAGGGACCTGTCCACTTGAACTTAGGAGATGGAAATGCCTCTCCTGCTGATTGGGTGACCTGAAAATTAGGTTAGGAAAGTGCCTTGAATAAGGTGCACTAGGATTTCAGCAAAGTTTTTATGATAGTGTGCCCAGGAAGCTCATTAATCAATAGATAGTGGGCAGAACTATTTTGGTAATGGGGAATAGTGATGGAGGTTGTAAACATCTATCCACTCACAAACAGCTAGAAAATATACACATGCAGCTCCTGAAGTAAAAAAACATGAATTCCCATCTCAGGGCCTTTCCAAGCCAGAATTGTGCCCTGTGCGACTTGTGTGTGCCCTCCCCCCCCCCCTCCTCTATCCAGCTGCTGGCTGCTCTTGCCCTGCTGCTGCCACAACCCTCTGTTTTCTCCATGGCAATGCTGGCAGCAGGGTAAGAGCAGGCAGCTGCTGGGCAGAGGTGTGGGGAGGAGGGGGCACGCGCCAATGTGAAAGTCGCTCTGCTCTGCTGCTGCCACCAAACTTTAAGCAGATCTGATCCCTCCCTGCTCCAATGTCACGTCAGAGGAGGGATGGACCAGACCTGCAGAAAGGCTTAAGGGGCACACGACTGCCTGCTGTTACCCTGCTGCAACTGAGAGAACAAAAAGTGGTAGCGGCAGGGCAACAGCAGGCAGCCGAAATGCGCCCCCTAAGCCTTTGCACCCTGTGCGGCTGCACTGCTCGTACAGTACTGGCCCATCTTGCTGATGAACCTCTGACCAGAATATTGCATTTGGTCTGCAGTTTATCATTCTGTGAGGGCTTGTGCACATCAGCGATGCTGAGAGCTCTGCTATTGGAAGCTTAATTTATTTATTTATTTAGCTGTATTTATATCCTGCTTTTCACCAGGTCAAAGCGGTCAATTGGGGGATGCATTTAACATGAGGGGATATGAGACACACACACTAATACATACAGGGAACATGGGCATTGGAGGGTTAAGTGGCTTGCCCAAGACCACAAGGAGTGCCTATAGGACTAGAAATCCCAATCCCTTTGGCCTGAGATTGCTGTCCCCAGGTGGGACTTGAACCCCCGACCCTCCGGCCTGAAGTACCTTGTCCTAACCACTAAACCACACCTCCCTTAACTACTGGCAAGGTCTACTGGCTTAACTACTGGCAAGGTCTACTGGCTTAACTACTGGCAAGGTCTCCCAAGATGGACAGGCTTGAGTTGGAGGTGCCACACTAAGGCCATCCACCCATCTGGGCAGCAGCAGAATGGGATAGTGTCAACAGCAGAGGATCACATTTCTGTGACAATCAGCAAAGCATTAGCATTATCTGTGCAGAAGAAAAGCCTGGCAATCTACTTCTGTATCTTGCCAAGAAAACCTAATGGATAGTCACGATAAAACAAATTGTGATACAGTGCTGAAAGATGAGACCCCAGGTCAGAAGGCACTCAGCAGGCTACTGGAGATGAGCTGAAGACTCTTCAGAGTAAAGCCAACATTTATGATGTATTTGGAGCAAAGCTCTTGTCATAAGATCATAAGATATGCCATACTGGGTCAGACCAAGGTCCATCAAGCCCAGTATCCTGTTTCCAACAGTGGCCAAACTAGGTCATACGTACCTAGCAGTTTCCCCAAAAGACACAGGTTCCACAATGCTTGTACTGGGTCAAGCATTGATATCCTGGGTCCCTTCATAATAATGGTTTATGGACCTTTCCTCCAGGAACTTGTCCAAACCTTTTTTAAACCCAGCTACATTAACAGCCTTTACTACATCCTCCGGTAACAAATTCCAGAGTTTGATTACATGTTGAGTGAAAAAATATTTTCTTTTATTAGTCTTAAATAGTTTACCCTGTAGCTTCATTGCATGTCCCCTAGTCTTTCTATATTCTGATAATGTAAACAATCAATCTACGTTTACCCGTTCTACTCCGTTCATTAATTTATAGACTTCTATCATATCTCCCCTCAGCCTTCTCTTTTCCAGGTTAAAGAACCCTAACCTTTTTAGCCTTTTTTCATAGGAGTATCCTTCCATCCCCTTTACCATTTTGGTGGCTCTTCTCTGAACCTTTTCTAATAACGCTATATCCTTTTTAAGATACAGCAACAAGAGGGAGGGAGGGAGGAGTAGCCTAGTGGTTGGGGCAAGGTACCTCAGGCCAGAAGGTCAGGGGTTCAAATCCCACTAGAGGACAGCAACCTTGGGCCAGAAGGACTGGGGTTTCTAGTCCCACAGATGCTCCTTGTGGTCTTGGGCAAGCCACCTAACCCTCCATTGCCCATGTTCCCTGTAAGTATTAGTGTATGTGTCTCATATCCCTGCATGTTAAATGTATCCCCCAATTGTGTTGTGACCACTTTATTTATTTATTTATTACAATTTCTTATATACCGCACTATTCGGTATCAGCGCGGTTTACAGTATAACAAAATGACCAGAACAACAAGCTGTTCGGTTTTACAGAAAACAGGAGTACAAACTTGGATAACATGGGGGAACTATATACATAAAATATTTACAAAGAACAAGAGTAAAAGCTAAGATGACATGAGTAGAATGTGTACATAAATCTGCAGGCAGGTGCTGACACAACATCAGAAGTAACATATGGTTACTTTCTTAGGTGGGGTTACCTAGATTTCATTGCTTACTGGGTAGTATTGGAGGAAAAGGTGGTATTTGAGTGCCTTCCTGAACTTTGATTGAAGGATAAGGCAGTATACAAAACTGTCTAAATAAATAAAATAAATAAATAAGAATTACACACAATATTCAAGGTACAGTCTCACCATGGAATAATATAGAGGCATTATAATATCTTTTGTTTTATTTTCCATTCCTTTCCTTATGATACTTAGCATTTTATTTGCTCTCTTGGCCGCCGCTGCACACTGGGACGAGGGTTTTAACATGTTATCCACAATGACGCCTAAATCTTTTTCCTGGGTGGTGGTTCCTAAAGTGGAACCTTGCATCGTGTAACCATAGTTTGGGTTGTTCTTCCCTAGGTGCATAACTTTGCACTTGTCCACATTAAATTTCATCTGCCATTTTGATGCCCAGTCTTCCAATTTATCAAGATCCTCTTGCAATTTTCCACAATCCTCTTGGGTTTTAACAACTTTAAATAGTTTTGTGTCACCTGCAAATTTGATAACCTCACTCGTTATTCCACTTTCCTGGTCATTTATGAATATGTCAAAAAGCAGTGGAGCCAGCACAGATCCTTGGGGTACACCACTATTCACCTTTCTCCATTCGGAAAATTGGCCATTAGGCCAACCCTCTGCTATCTATCTTTTAACCAGTTCCTGATCCACAGTAGTACACTGCCTCCTATCCCATGACTCTTTAGTTTTGCCAAAAGTCTCTGATGAGGGACCTTGTCAAAGGCTTTCTGAAAGTCCAGATACACTATATCAACCGACTCACCTTTGTCCACCTGTTTATTCACACCTTCAAAAAAACATAACAGATTAGTAAGACAAGATCTTCCTTGTCTAAAGCCATGTTGGCTGTCTCCCATTAGGCCATGACTATCTAAATGCTGAGTAATTTTATTGTTTATGATGGTTTCTACCATTTTTCCCGGTACTGACGTCAGGCTCACCGGTCTGTAGTTTCCAGAATCCCCCCATGGAACCCTTTTTAAAAATTGGTGTTACATTTGTGATCCTCCAATCTTCAGGTATTAGAGATGATTTTAATGATAGTTCACAGATTACTAATAGCAGGTCTGCAATCTCATATTTCAGTTCTTTCAACACCCTTGGATGTATACCATCTGGCCCAGGTGATTTGCTACTCTTCAGTTTATCTAATAGTTGTAATACATCTTCCCAATGTATCGATAATTCCTTCAATTCTTCCGCACCTTTAAATACCACTTCAGTCATGGGTAACATCCCTATATCTTCCTCAGTAAAGACCGAAGCAAAGAATTCATTCAGTCTCTCCGCTATCGCCTTGTCGCCTCTTAGTGCCCCTTTAACTCCTCTATCATCTAATGGACCAACTGACTGCTGATTAGCTGCACATGAAATGAGAGTCAGAAGCTACAGAGATGTCTTACATATTGGAACATGGAACATATGATGAATGAAACAAGGGAAGCTGGAGGTGGTGAAGACTGAAATGGAGTGTGTACAGCTCGATTTTTAAGGTATCAGTGAACTAAAATGGAGTAGCATCAGGCACTTTGAATCTGATGATCACATGGTGTACTATGCTGGAAGTGACAGACAAAGAAGAAATGGTGTTGCATTTATAATTAAGAATAAACTTGCAAGAACTGTAATGAAATATAATGCAATCAGGGAATGCTTAATTTCTGTTCATCTATGAGGAATGTCCATCAGCACAACTATTATTCAAGTATATGTCCCAACAACAGCTGCAGAAGAGGAAAACGTTGATCAGTTCTATGAACATGTAGAAATTGAAATCAACAGAACATGCCACCAAGATATCCTGATAGTCATGAGTGACTGGAATGCAAGAATTGGCAACAAAGAAGAAGGCAAAATGCTTGGAAAATAAGGACTTGGCAACAGAATTGAAGATGGAGAAAGAGTGATAGAATTCTGCAAGACCAACAATCTATTCATCTCAAACACCTTCCGGCAACACAAGCGGTGACTGTACACATGGACTTCACCCAATGGATTGTACAAAAATCAAATTGACTTTATCTGTGGAAGTCAACAATGGAAAAGCTTAATAGCATGAACAAAGACAAAACCTGGAGCCGACTGTGGTACAGATCACCAGCTAGTAATATGCAAGCTCAAGCTAAAACTGAAAAAGAGCAAGCCACTCATGAATGTAGCAAAATATTATCTTGAAAATATACCACTGGAATTTAAAGACTGCCTGCGAAATTGGTTCACAACTTTGAATATAAATAACAGAAAACCAGAAGGGTTATGATATGACATCAAGAAAGTTGTGCTCAAAGAAAATGAAAACTCTCTACGAAAGGTGAAAAAGCAAAAATGGCCAAAATGGATGACCGAAGAAATTCTGAAATTGCTTAGAAACACAAAGAAACTAAAGCCAGGGAAGAAAGAGAGGTGCTAGACTGTAAGCTCTGAAGAGCAGGGACCATCTTTTACATGTGCCTGTACAGTGCTGCATATGCTTTGTAGCGCTATACAAATGATCAGTAGTAGTAGTAGTAATCACAGAACTTAACAGAGATTTTCAATGTGCAGCAAGATGAGACAAGATGTACTACAAGGATTAATGCAAGGAAATAGAATCAGAAACAATTAGCGGAAGAGCAAGCTTCATGCTTCTAAAGTTTTGAGAGTTAAAGAGAAAATTCCAGTCTCAAACTGGAATGCTAAAAGATAATCAAAAATCCATGTTGAATGATGCTGAGAATATCGTGAGGGTGATCCCGGAGCCTGATTCCAGGCTTGAGGGACCCCCTGAGGGGCAGGTGGTGGGGAGAAGGGGTGTTTTTACTGTGGTGTCTGTTGCTGCTCCTGCTGCATGTGCCGGAGCCATGGTGACTGGACACAGCAGGACTGGCACACTAGCAGGAGCATTGGGAGGGCTGGATGGGCAGGGCTCTGAGCATCTCCTGCAGCACAATGTGGAGCACACTGGGCCATACATGCATCCTGTTTCTGCTACTGCAGGAACGTATAGCTCCTGTGGTTGCAAAATCGGGTACATAGTAGCCTATTGCAGCTTTTGTGTGTGCGGATGGCCCAGATGTGTCCCACTCAGAATCAGCCTCCACATCATTATACCATAAAGATTAATTGGATCAACAGCTGTTTCAATCAGTTTCACTTATTGGTGATGAAAGAAGTCGAAGCAGCATTTAAAGTATTATCAAAGAACAAAGCACCAGGCATTGATGGCATTCCCATTGAAGTATTACAGCAATCAGATGCTGCTGTTACAATACTTACAAGAGTCTACCAGGAAATTTGGAAGACGTATCATGGGCAATTGATGGGAAAAGATCTGTGTTCATACCAATACTGAAGAAAGGTGATCCGACTGACTATGGAAATTATTGCACAATCACTCTGATCCCACACGCCATCAAAATACTACTCAAGATCATTCATTGGAAACTACAACCATATCTGGAACTAGAATTGCCTGAAGTGCAAGCAGGGTTCAGGAAAGGGCGAGGAATGAGAGACATCACTGTTGATGTGAAATGGATCCATGAAAAGACAAAAGAATTCCAAAAGGATATCTATATGTGTTTTATTGACTACAGCAAGGCCACATTAAGAAGCATGGGTATACCAGAACACCTGATAGTTCTCATGCACAATCTTTATATTGATAAAGAAGCAACAAATCGAACAGAACAATAAGAGACAGAATGGTTTAACATCAGCAAAGGTTTATGACAAAGCTGCATACTTTCCTCCTGCCTGTTTAATTTATATGCAGAGCAAATCATCAGAAAAGCAGGACTGTATGAAGACAATCAAGGTGTGAAGATTGGTGGAAGACTCATCAACAACTTTTGCCGTGCTGACGATATCACATTATTTGTTAAAAGTGAAGATGATCTGAAACATATGCTTATCAAAATCAAGGAACATACAGTGGTCTTAAAATGGGCCTGCACCTTAACGTGAGGAACAAAGATCCTGACAACTGGCAAAATCAATAATTTTATTTATTTATTTAGCAGGGCTTATATACTGCTTTTCACCGGGTCAAAGCGGTTTACATAGAACAAAGGTTTTTAAAGGTTACATGGAACAATTTAACTTATGTGCAATGAACAAGTAACTTATATACATGGATTATAGGGTACATGCATGTGTCAGTAGTTATATACAGTAGTGCACTATATACAGTTTGAGCAAAATGAAATTTGTGGAGATGTTTTATGTATGTTTGAGTTTCTGCTTTGTAGATGGGGGGGTTGGGAGAAGGGCCAAAATGTTTAGTGAACAGGTGGGTTTTTAGGTGTTTGTGGAAAGTGTGGCAGTCTGATGTTTCTGACTAAGTTTGGGAGAGTGTTTCAGATAGATGGTGCATATAGTTCAAAGGATTGTGCACACGCTTGTTGGTTGGTTTTTGCTCTTGTGTGGGGGACGATAAGATTATTGTTTGTGGACTGTCTTCTTGGTCTGTTGGGCTGCAGGGTGTATAGATGTGACGTAGGCTGGCAGTGGATAGCTTTGTGAGTCAGAAGGACAATCTTGTACCTGATTTGGCTGTCCAGAGGTAGCCAGTGAAGGTGTTTGAGGATGGGTGTGATGTAGTTATGTTTTGATGCTCCTTTTAGGATGCATGCAGTGGTGCATAGAGCTGTGCATAGGGGGAATAAAGTGGATTGTGGCAGACCTTGGTAAATGGAACTGCAGTAGTTGAGGTGCAGGAGAATTATTTATTTATTTATTCGTTTTTCTATACCGCGCTATTAAAGATCAGTGCGGTTTACAAGAAACATATGAACGCGTTTTACAAATAACATTTGAGCATGGTTTACATATAACATAATAACTAGATTACATGGTTTATATGTTTACATATAACTTAATACCTAGATTAAATCGAACAGGTTACATATGACGATTTGCAACAAACTGGTATAACTAGGAACATATTTACATTACAGGAAATATAACTAGGAACATATTTACATTACTGGAGCATATTTACATTAACACTGGATTATGTTGGCATCCTTAAGAGTTTAATTGTATGAGGTTGGCACACAGTGTGTGGCTGATCTAGGGTGGATGGTTATAAGTTAGTTGGAAGAGGTAAGTCTTCAATGCCTTCCTAAAAGATGTAAGATCCAGGATGGAGCGTAGGAGTGGAGGAGTAGCCTAGTGGTTGGGGCAAGGTACTTCAGGCTGGAAAGTCAGGGGTTCAAATCCCACTAGAGGACAGCAACCTTGGGCTGGAAGGACTGGGGCCCACAGGTGCTCCTTGTGGTCTTGGGCAAGCCACTTAACCCTCCATAGCCCATGTTCCCTGTAAAATAGTTATCTCCAAGTTATAATGCCCTGTTCAATGTAATTTCAGTTTGTTCAATGTAAACTGCACTGATGCAGAATAGCGCAGTATATAAGAGAATATAAATAGTATCATTGCAGGTAGGGCATTCCATTGGGTTGGCACAAATAGAGAAAAATCATGGTTCTTAGTTGATTGGGTACAGGTTCTTACTGTTAGAGGGGTCATGAGAGAGTTTACCATGCATGTTCTCCTGGTCCTGGTCTCCGAATTAGGGCCTGAAGTGCACAGTGGAAGTCTAGCGGTTCAAGGAGAGGGTGTAAATGCTGTAAGGTTCTGGCTTTGTGGTAGATTGTTCTGCCAGTTTTGAGTATTTGTGGAATGAAGGTGAGATGTTGATCCAGGGTGATGCCGAGGTATTTGATCTCTGTTTGTACCTTTATTTAGGTATTGTTTAAGGTAAGGGAGGTTAGAAATGTGACTATACTGTCATTTGTAATGAACAGCGTTTCTGTTTTTTTGTAGTTGAATGCCAGGTTGTTGGTTGTTAGCCATTGTGAGATTTTATCGAAGATTCATAAGAGGTTTGTGAATGTGGGTTGCTTTGTGTTGAATGAGCCATATATCATGATATTGTCAGCGTAGATGTGAAAGTAGATGTTGTAGGATCTGATGATAGAGCAGAGTGGTTAAAGGTAGATGTTGAAGAGGAGTGATGATAGGGTAGACCCTTGGGGTACTCCTTGAGTTTGTCGGTTGGGGGTGGATACGTTGGTTCCGATTTTTATTTGTTGTCGTCTGTTGGTCAAGTAGGATTGGAGCCATTGTAGTATAGTGGTTTGAATACCAGCAGATTGTAGACATTGAAGAAGGATGTTATGGTTGACAATGTCAAATGTGACAGATATGTCGAGGAAGATCATGATGTATCCTTGTTTTGTGTCTTGAATTCCTTGCATTATGGTGTTTATAAGGGAGACCATCAGGATTTCCACTCTATGGAGGGGTCAGAATCCATGTTGTTGGGGATCTAGGAGGGTGTTTCTGTTGATGTGGTCTTGGAGCTGTAGTTGGATGGCCTTCTCTATGATCTTATGAAGGGGAGGCTGGCGAATGATCTGTAGGATGCAAGTTCAGAAGGGTTGAGGGGCTTCTTGAGGGAGGGACATATGGAGGATAGTTTCAGACTGTTGGGCATTTGTCCTTGTTGCAGTACTGATTGAGTGATTTTTGTGAGTATGGGGCTGAGATCTTGTTTGAGTGCTTTGATCCAGCTTACGGAGCATGGATCGAGGGGGGGAGGTTGTTTTGAGTGATGAAAAGATAGACTCACTGTTGTCTTTGCTGATGGAGTCGAAGGTAGCCCAAGTAGAGGAGGGGGTGGTTTGAGTAGAGGGGAGGGTGGGGGGTTGGGTGGGGGTGGAGTTGGCTGGCTAGGAGTTGTGGGCTGATATGGTGGCCTGTGGTGGTGCTGGGTAGATGCTTTGTGAGCCATTTGATGAGGTCAAATAGTTCTCTGGGGCGATTCAGAGAGCTATTGATTAGCTTAGTGTGGTATGCTCGCTTAGCCTGCTGGATAGATCCTTGATGAAGAAGAAATAGAAATAGCAGACAATTAATCTGCTTGGATTAATAATCAATAAAGAAACGTTAAGCAGTCAAGAAATCCAATGATGCATTGCTCTTGTCAGAATGGCTATGAATGACTTAGACAAAATTCTCAAGTGCAAAGATGTATCTTGTCCAAGCCATGTGTGTTGGGGTATACAGAGTGTTGCTCGTCCCTCTCCACGGGGATTATCACAAACCCCTTTAAAAGAACCTGCAGCCCAGAGTTCAGGGCTGGGACGGCATGGCTCACGGGAAGAGATTAAAAACCCAACAGGCTGCAAGAAGGCCTCTAGAGCCAGTTCTTCCAAGGCAAGCCATCCAAAGGTAAGAACTTTAACTGGGCAAGAAAGGAACTTTAACTGGGCTTGAGGAAGGGCTGAGAGATCAGCTTGGTGAAGGTTTAACAAACTGGGTCTGAATAAAAACACACTTTGTTTTCCATGAACTGCTGTCTGTTTGGTGTTTTAACAGAAAACCCACCGCATGCCACACTACCATATATGGTGGCAACTTGGGGATTTTCTGTACCAAGTGACTGAGGGCAAATCCATATTCCGCTAGGGCTGGGCCACTTCAGCAGGTCTGGGGTTTTGGTTTGTTTGTTTGGGCTAAGAGGCTTAGCCTTGTCCTAGTAAGGGAGCTTTAAGAAAGTTTAGTTACTGCCTGACAGGCAGGATTTGTTTTGGTCACAAGAGGCTGCTAAAAACATTTGGAGCTGGAATACTGCAGGGTAAAATCAGCTGCAGAAGAGGAAACTGTGGTGGTGTTGCAAGAGGACAGCAACAAGTCAGAAAGGAGCAGCTCCTCCAGATTCTGGCAGACAGTCAGTTGCAACAGCAACAATATCAGAAGCAACAACAACAATGTCAGCAGCAGCTCCAAAATCTTATTCAGGCACAAGGGGAATTACTGAGGAGTTCCCTGGCTCTGTTGGCTCAGGCTCTACAGAGACCACCACTCTATCCTCCAGTGCATGCACTACTGAAAATGGCTGCCGAAGATCAACCTGATCGCTTTTTGGTGAACTTTGAATGAACTGCCCACATGACCGGGTGGCCGGAGGCAACGCGGACTACTTACTTGGGGAATCTGCTGATGGGTTTCAGTCAGGCTGCATTCCAGGATGTCAACCCTGATGGACAAGCTACAGATGCAGTTGTCAAGGCTGCCATATTGGAATAGGCAAGCTGTACACCAGAGGCCTACCACCAGCGATTTAGAAAAAGGAGGCTCCAGATAAAAGAGAGCCCTTTGAGGTTTCTCTGCCAATTGAAGGAGCTTGCATGGAAGTGGCTGCAACCAGAGGGAAAGACCGGGCCAGAGGTAGCCAAGATTGTGCAATTGGAGAAGATTTTGGAGGGCTTGATCACCCTGATGAAACAGTGTGTACGTCAGCACCCCAAGCTTATACTGAAGAATGCATTGGAAATAGCCGAAGGGTATCATGAAGCCCAGCTGATGACCGAAGCAGACAGTGAGAAGGGGAAGAAGTTACCCATTAGCCCAGGAGGTCAGAAGGGGAAACCCAAATGGATGTTGGCTCCCATGTTCTGAACCCCAAAGTCACCTCCTAGTCAGGACACCAGCCTTGACTTATTCACCTGTTTTAGGTGTGGAGCTTGGGGATACTTTGCTCGGGAGTGCCCCTCAGTGTGGAAGAACCCATGGAGATCAACTTAACCACCCCTCACACTTGTGCTTTTGTGAACACTCCCCACCCAAGGGCACAGAACTTTGTGATTCCTGTGGAGCTTAAGGGGACCCACCTCCAGGCCTTGATACACTCCGTGAGTGTGCGGACCCTCATTAGCCAGGAAACACTAGCCTGATTTCAAATTGACTATACAAAGACAGCAATACTGGGCTGTGTGCAAGGAGACCAGAGGCAGTATCCAACAGCACAGGTTTTACTTAAGACTCAAGCTGGGCAAACCATGTTTGATGTTGTGGTGCTGCCCTGGCTCCCATATCCAGTGGTGATCAGCCAAGACTACCCAAACTTCGGAGCAATATGGGCTCAACTAACTGATGGCTCTGCTAAGTCGGACTAGGAAGATTTCCAAGAGATCTTCCCCCTGGAAGACCCGGATCTATATGTCAAGATTCCCAAGTCTGCTAACTCCTGGGGTCAGCATCTCCAGGAAAAGCTACGCTACCAACAGAATCTGGGGACAGCTATGGGGGAGAGATCCGGGGAGGGGGACCCTTGGGAAGAAACTCCTGGGGATAGCTCAGGGCTCAGTGGTAGTGACCCAAATACAATTGTCCCCTTCCGAGAGTGGGGGCTGGGTAAAAACCCTGGAAGCTTCAGGAGGGCCTAGCAGGAGTATCTTAAACATGCCCAAGAGCGGGTTTTAGAGGTGGATGGGGTTCCAGTAGCTAATGAAGAGTCCCCTGCAAAACCCTTTCCCTATTTTGTGCTAAAGGGAGATTTATTACTACTACTGCTATTATTACTAATCATTTATATAGCGCTACAAGGTGTACGCAGCACTGTACAGATACAAATAAAAGATGGTCTGTGCTTGTCAGAGCTTACAATCTAATCAAGGCAGACACTATCTTCGATGAGAATAAGGGCAAAAAGGGAAAGATAAGGAAAACAAGGGATCGGGATCCAAAACAGCCTCAAAGAAGCGAGCCTTTAGCATGGATTTCAAAAAGGGGGAGAAATGAAGTCTGATGTACAGATTCAGGTAGTTTGTTCCATGCATAAGGAGTAGCAAGGTGAAAGGATTGAAGTCTGGTTGGCAGTAGAAGAAAAGAGCATAGAGAGAAGCAGGCCAATCAATGAAAGAGCAGAGTTCACGAGGAAGGGTGTAGGGAGCGAGGAGAGTGGAAAGGTAGTGAGGAGCAGTAGAATGAATACATTTATAGGTCAGTAGAAATTTGAATTGGATACCGAAATGGAAGGGGAGTCAATGAAATGATTTGAGAGGAGGGGTTATATAAGTATATTGGGGCTGACGGAAGATGAGTCGCGCAACAGAGTTCTGAACAGATTTAAGGGGAGAGAGGTGACTCAGAGGGAGACCAGCAAGGATGAGATTGCAATAGTCGAGTCGGGAGTGGACTAAAGAGTGGATAAGTGCTTTAGCAGTATGTTCAGAAAGGAAGGGTCTAATTTTGTTAATGTTTTAGAGAAAGAAATAACAAGTTTTAGCGACCTATTGGATATGTGTGGAGAAGGAGAGGGAGGAGTCGAAGATGACCCCACGGTTGTGGGCTGAGGAAACAGGAAGTAGAAGAGTGTTATCTACAGAGACAGAGAAAGGAGGAAGAGGTGAAGAGGGTTTAGGGGAAAAAATAAGAAGTTTGGCCATGATCATTTTCAAATGGCGGAGAGACATCCAGGCAGCAATGTCAGATAGGCAGGCAGAGATGTGGGCCTGGAGTGTCAGAGAAATATCAGGTGTAGATAGATCTGAGAGTCAACATTATAAAAATGATACTGAAAGTCATGGGAGGAGATGAGAGCACCAAGGGATTGGGTATAGAGAGAGAAAAGGAGAGGGCCCAGAACAGACTCCTGGGGTACACCAACCGAGAGTGTGATAGCAGTAGAGGAGGAACCACCAGAGCAAACACTGAAAGTGTGATAGGAGAGAGAGAAAGAGAACCAGGACAGCACAGAGCTCATAAACCAAATGAGGACAATGTGCTGAGGAGAAGATGGTGGTCAACAGTGTCAAAAGCAGCAGAAAGGTAAAAGAAGAATGAGAAATGAGTAAAGGACCTTGGATTTAGCCAGGAACAAGTCACTGGAGACTTTGGCAAGAGCCATCTCAGTAGAATGTAAGGGGCAAAAGCCAGATTGAAGTGGATGTAGCAGGGCTTGAAAGGAGAGAAATTCAAGGCAACAGTGGAGAACTGCACATTCAAAAAGTTTGGAAATAAAGGGAAGAAGGGAGATGGGTCAAAAAAGGACAAGTAGGATCAAATGAAAGTTTCTTAAGAAGTTTGACCACAGCATGCTTGAAAGCTGCAGAGACAGTTGCAGTGGATAGCCATCGGTTGAGAGTATGTGAGATGAAAGGGATGACAGAGGAGGAGATGTAATTAAGGAGATGGGTGGGGATAGGATCAGAGGAGCAGATAGTAAGTTTAGAGCAGGAAAGAAGATGAGCGGTTTCCTCTTCAGAGATCTTAGAAAAGGATGAACGAGTGACAGAAATTGAGGGGAAAAGTTGGTATTGAAGAGGGAGAAGAGGGGATGAAGCTGACCTAGTGGGGAATTGGAATGTAGTCTTGTGGACTTTGTCATGGAAATAGTCAGCTAGGGTTTGGGCAGAAAGAGAAGGAAGGGTCAGAGACGGAGGTGCCCTGAGGAGAGAGTTAAGAGTTGAGAAGAGACAGTGGGGGTCAGAGGCAAGAGAGTTAGTCAGTTGGACATAGTAATTTTGCTTGGCAAATGCTATGGCTGATTGGAAGTAGGCAAACATGAATTTGAGGTGAAAAAAGTCAGAAAGGGAGCGGGATTTGAGCCAAATGTGATCAGCTGCATGGGCACAGGAGAGTAGAGAGCGGATAGTAGAAGACATCCAGGGCTGAGTTATAGTATGCTTTAAAGGATGAGGCAAGGGCAGAGCAAGAGCTTACAGAGCAGAGGAGAGAGCAGTATTATAGGAAACTATAGACTCATCAGCAGACTTAGAAGACAAGGTGGAGGAAAGAGGTGATGAGACAATAGTGGAGAGAGCTGATGGATCAATAGCATGAAGATTCCTAAAACGATAGGAGGAGAATGGATGAAATTGAGGCAGCGAGTGATGAAGAGTGAAGCTTAGTTGTGATGGTCAGATAAGGGAAGAACTGAGGTACAGAAATTAGTGGGTAAACAATTAGAAAAGAAAACAAGGACAAGGCAATGACCTTGTTGATGAGTGGCAGCAGAAAAGCAAAGTCGGAGGTTGAATGAGAAGGTAAGGGAAAGGAGCTCAGAAGCATTTATTTATTTATTTGTACATTTTTCTATACCGCCTCTTCCAGAGATCATAGGCGGTTTACATATAACTGAACAACAATAATAAGGAACGTTATTATCATTATTTTACAAAGAACAGTTTAGGTAGTTTAACTAAAGGCAATATATAATGAAACAGATGGCAATATATAATGAAACAGGTGGCATTGGGTTCAGAAGAGTTATCAACATTAATATTAAAGTCACTAAGAATAAGGGAGGGAGAAGAATAATCCAAAAATAAGGAAAGTCATGAGTCAAAGTCATTGAGAAAGACAGAGGTGAATTTGTTAGGGGATCCATAAATAGCAGCTATCTGGAGAGGTAAGGGATTAAAAAGGTGGATGGAATGGACTTCAAAGGAGGAAAAGGATGAGACTGAGGTAGAAGGAGGGGTTGAAATTGGCAGGAAGGAGAGAGCAGAAACCCAACACCACCACCATGGCCAGTGGCACGAGGAGTGTGAGAGAATTGGTAGCTGCTGTGACATAGGGCAGTGGGGAAGCCATATTAGACCTAGTCCTTAGTGGAACACCAGATCTAGTGCAAGAGATAAGGGTGTTGGGGCCACTTGGCAATAGTGATCATAGCATGATCACATTTGATTAAATTAACGGAGGAAGGATGGTAAGGAAATCCACAGAACTACCTTTTAATTTTCGAAAGGAAGACTATGATAAAATGAGGAAAATAGTTAAGAAAAAACTAAAAGGAGCAGTTGCAAAGGGTAAAGACGTACATCAAGCTTGGGTGTTGTTGAAAAATACTATCTTGGAAGCCCAGACCAGCTGTATTCCACACTTTAAGAAAAGTGGAGAGGAAGTCCAAAAAACTGCCATCATGGTTTAAAGGTGAGGTCAGAGAGGCTGTTGTTGCCAAAAAAGCATCTTTCAGAAAATGGAAAAAAGAGCCAAATGACGAAACCTGGAAACAGCACAAGCACTGGCAAGTCAAATGCAAGGCATTGATAAGGCAGGCAAAGGGAGAATTTGAGAAGAAGCTTGCTGCGGAAGCAAAAACACAAAATAAAGACTTTTTCAAGTACATTCGTAGCAAAAAACCTGTGAGAGAGTCAGTTGGTCCATTAGATGATAGAGGGGTTAAAGGGGCACTAAGAGGCGACAAGGCAATAGCGAAGAGACTGAATGAATTTTTTTCTTCGGTCTTTACTGAGGAAGATGTAGGGATGTTACCCATGACTGAAGTGGTATTTAAAGGTGAGGAAGAATTGAAGGAAATATCGATACATCGGGAAGATGTATTACAACTATTAGATAAACTGAAGAGTAGCAAATCACCTGGGCTGGATGGTATACATCCAAGGGTGTTGAAAGAACTGAAATATGAGATTGCAGACCTGCTATTAGTAATCTCTGAACTTTCATTAAAATCATGTGTAATACCTGAAGATTGGAGGATGGCCAATGTAACGCCAATTTTTAAAAAGGGTTCCAGGGGTGATCCGTGAAACTACAGACCGGTGAGCCTGACGTCAGTACCGGGAAAAATGATTGAAACCATCATAAAGAAAAAAATTACTCAGCATGTAGATAGTTATGGCCTAATGGGAGACAGCCAACATGGCTTTAGACAAGGAAGATCTTGTCTTATTAATCTGTTGGGGTTTTTTTTTGAAGGTGTGAATAAACAGGTGGACAAAGGTGAGTCAATTGATATAGTGTATCTGGACTTTCAGAAAGCCTTTGACAAGGTCCGTCATCATAGACCTTTGGCAAAACTAAAGAGTCATGGGATAGGAGGCAGTGTACTATTGTGGATCAGGAACTGGTTAAAAGATAGAAAGCAGAGGGTAGGGCTAAATGGCTAATTTTCCCAATGGAGAAAGGTGAATAGTGGTGAACCCCAGGGATCTGTGCTGGGTCCGCTGCTTTTTGACATATTCATAAATGACCTGGAAAAGGGAATAACGAGTGAGGTTATCAAATTTGCAGATGACACAAAACTATTTAAAATTGTTAAAACCCAAGAGGACTGTGGAAAATTGCAAGAGGATCTTGATAAATTGGAAGACTGGGCATCAAAATGGCAGATGAAATTTAATGTGGACAAGTGCAAAGTTATGCACCTAGGGAAAAGCAACCCAAACTATGGTTACACGATGCAAGGTTCCATATTAGGAACCACCACCCAGGAAAAAGATTTAGGCGTCATTGTGGATAACATGTTAAAACCCTTGGCCCAGTGTGCAGTGGCGACCAAGAGAGCAAATAGAATGCTAGGTATCATAAGGAAAAGAATGGAAAATAAAACAAAAGATATTATCATGCCTCTATATCGTTCCATGGTGAGACCGCACCTTGAATATTCTGTGCAATTCTGGTCTCCGTATCTTAAAAAGGATATAGCGTTATTAGAAAAGGTTCAGAGAAGAGCCACCAAAATGGTAAAGGGGATGGAAGGATAATCCTATGAAGAAAGGCTAAAAAAGTTAGGGCTCTTTAACCTGGAAAAGAGACGGCTGAGGGGAGATATGGTAGAAGTCTATAAATTAATGAACGGAGTGGAACGGGTAAACGTAGATCGATTGTTTACCTTATCAGAATATAGAAAGACTAGGGGACATGCAATGAAGCTACAGGGTAAACTATTTAAGACTAATAAAAGAAAATATTTTTTCACTCAACGTGTAATCAAACTCTGGAATTTGTTACCGGAGGATGTAGTAAAGGCTGTTAGTGTAGCTGGGTTTAAAAAAGGTTTGGACAAGTTCCTGGAGGAAAGGTCCATAAACCATTATTAAGAAGGGACCCAGGATATCAATGCTTGACCCAGCACAAACATTGTGGAACCTGTGTCTTTTGAGGAAACTGCTAGGTACGTATGACCTAGATTGGCCACTGTTGGAAACAGGATACTGGGCTTGATGGACCTTGGTCTGACCCAGTATGGCATATCTTATGTTCTTATGACTGAAGCAGTATCATCAGGGAGAAGCCAGGTCTCAGTGAGAGCTAGAAGATGGAAAGGGTTAAAGATGAAGAGATTTATTATATAGAGTGGGCAAGGGGGCTCTAAGGAGAGAAGTGATAGAACAACCAATACTTCCCCATTCCTGTCTTCAGCAGGTATTATTGTTGCTCATAGCCATTTATTAGGAGGATACTTGGGAGTGGAGAAAACATTAGAGCGTGTTTTAGCCCAATTTTTCTGACCGGGGTCCATAAACAGGTATAGGTATATTGCCAGTCATGCCCCACCTGTGAACTTCATAACCCCGCTAGAGTCCAAACTGCCCCTCTAGTGCCTATGCCTATTTTTGAAACTCTATTCGAAAGAGTGGCCATGGACCTGGTAGGACCCTTGAAGTGAAACACCTGAGGCAACAAGTACATTTTAGTCATACTAGACTATGCTTTCCGATACCTGAAGGCCATTGCTCTAAGGAATATGAAGACTACTATAATCACGAATGCCCTTTGGGAAGTATTCTCATGAGTGGGAATACTCAATGAGATCCTCACAGATCCTTTGTATCCAAGGTGATGAAGCAAGTGTGTGCCTTGATGAAGGTTAAGATGCTGCGAACATCAGTTCATCACCCACAGATGGATGTCCTCAATGGGCGATTCAATAAAACTCTGAAAGAGATGTTAAAAAACCTTATGCAGGAGGACAGGAAGAATTGGAACATTCTTCTACCCTATTTGATGTTTGCCATCCGTGAGGTACCTCAGAATTCCACTGGGATTTCGCCTTTTGAGTTGCTCTTCAGGACAGCCAAGAGGCATATTAGACATGGCAAGGGAAATCTGGGAAGAACAACCCCATGCCGGGTGTAATTTGGTGGAGTATGTTATCCTGTACAAATGCAGACTGGCTGAGGAAAGCTGGAGAGGTGGCCAAACTCAGTCTGGAAAAAGTCCAAGCTGAGCAGGCCTAGGCCTACAGTTGGACAGCTGTGCACTGTACCTTTCAACCGGGAGAAGGTTTTACTCTTGCGGCCCTCATCCGAGAGCAAGTTGCTCTGTAAATAGCAAGGTCTCTATGAGGTCAAAGAGAAAGTAAGGCCTCTTAACTACAAGATTGCCCAGCCAGATAATTGAAAGAAAGCCAAAATTTACCATATTAACATATTGAAAAAGTAGACTCCAGTGACGGCTTAATGCAACATGGCAATGACTTTGGGTCAGAAATTTCAGTCCCGTCGGATCTAGCTAAAAGTACTGATTGGAGATCAGCTTTCTGCTGCCCCGAGAAGAAATCTAGAAGGTTTGATCCACCAGAACCCACCTCATTTGTCATGATATCATTACTGACCCTGGGGTGGTTATCCGGCAAAGACCCTATCTGATTCTGGAGGCCTAGTGACAGGCTGTCTCCAAGGAGCTAGAAGAAATGCTTAACTTGGGAGTTATTGAAGAGACCATGAGTAACTGATTGTTACCCATTGTCCTGGTTCTTAAACCTAAAGGAAACATCTGATTCTGCATTGACTTCTGGAGGGTCAATGCAGCTTCTAAATTGGAAGCGTATCCCATGCCCCAAGTAGATGAGCTAATCGAGCGACTCAGTGGAGCATGCTTTATATCAACCTTGACTCTGGCTGCCAGGGAGAAAACTGCTTTATTGACCCTGCAAGGTCTGTACCAGTTTACAGTGCTGATCTTTGGATTACATGGGGCTCCTGCCACATTTCAATGCCTAGTCGACTGCCTACTGAGACCACACAAGGAGTATGAGGCTGTCTACCTTGATGACATCGTCATCTACAGCAGAGACTGGCCCACCCATCTAACCCAAGTACAAACCATTTTGATTAGCCTGTGAAAGTCTGGGTTGAGGACCATCCCCAAGAGATGTTTTCTGGGAGGTCGCGTTGTTCAATACCTGGGGTATTTAATTGAGAATGGGCAAATATGACCTCAACTACGGAAGATAGATGTCATTGCCCAGGTCCCCACCCTGAAATTGAAGAAAAATGTTTGTGCTTTCCTGGACTGATTGGCTATTACTGCCTATTCATCCCTAAGTTTTCAGAAATGGTGGAGCCTCTAACCAGTCACCTCCAGAAGAGAACTCCCAAATGGATCCAATGGTCACCGGACCTGAACTTGGCCTTCCAGCATCTCAAGAAGACCATGTGCTCTGAACCCATCCTGAGTAGCCCTGATTTCTCTCTACCATTTATTGTGCAAATCGATGCTTCGGAGGTGGGTCTAGGAGCCGTTTTGGTCCAGAAAGTCAGGGGTGAAGAACATTCCATAGCCTTCATCAGCAGGAAACTGCTTCCTCAGGAAGCAGTGATAGAGACCACCAACCACTCAAGTGGATGGCTTGGCAGAAAGAGGCAACGGCCTTATCATGCGGTGGTTCTTCAGTCTCCAACCCTACAAGTTCCAGGTCTGCCATAGAGCTGGTCAGACTCACCTGAATGTGGACCTCCTTTGCCGGGTGGGGCCGGGTGTGAGGCAGGTGCTCAATAGAGCATGGAGGAGCTGCGAAGGAGAGTATGCGATGTGTAGGGTTACCAACTTTTTCACCGAGAAAAACCCGACACCTGTGGCTCGCCATGCTCCACCCATTCTCCGCCCCTAGTCCCACCCCTGCCCCGCCCCCAGCCCCACCCACAAAAATTACCGAGGATACGTGTAGGCTAACTTCCTTGGTCATATAATAATTAAACTGGGAACCCCAAAATCCAAACATGAAATGTACAACACTGGAGAAATAAAACTATAAAGTAATTTCCTCTTGCACTAAACAAAAACACAAAGATGTTATCAATACACACTTCCCAGACCAAACATATTCCAGCTAATAAATTCAAAATAAAAAGTATTTTTCTACCTTCTGTTTGGGCGTTTTATTTTCAGTTGCAATTGCTCCAGTCACTTTCTTCTGGTTTCTTCGTGTCTTCTGCGAGCTATCCATTTGTCCTTTCTTCTCTTTTAGATGTTTTCCATTCTCTCTCTATTTCTGCTTTAACATACTGATTGTTTCCCTTTTGCTCTTTCCCCCAATTCTTTCCTTATTCCTTTATCATCCATTTAAATTTCACCCTTCCATTCTCAAGCCCCTCACTCTCCCAATACCCAGCCCATCATAGACTTTTCTTCCACACAAAATATTTTTCCCCTCTCCATTCTCATTCCCCATCTATTCTAGTCCTCCCCCAAAATCAGTTCCCTTATAGTTCTAGACCCACCCAGCATCCACTCCCTTCTAATCCCATTCTCCCATGCCCCACATCAGCCCATTTCCAGTCCTATTCCAGCTCTTCACCAGCCCATTTCCAGTGCTAGCCCTCACATCACAGCCCATTTCCAGTCCTAGTCCCCCCCATCACAGCCCATTTCCAGTCCAAGTCCCCCATCACAGCCTATTTCCAGTCCTAGGCCCCCCCCAATCACATCCCATTTGCAGTCCGAGTCCCCCCGCACCATCACAGCCCATTTGCAGTCCTACCCCCCCCCCACCATCACAGTCCATTTGCAGTCCTAGCCCCCCTAATCACAGCCTATTTCCAGTCCCAGTTCCCCCTCCCTCCACCATAGCCCATTTCCAGTCCAAGTTTTCCCCCCCCCCATAGCCTTTTTCCAGTCCAGGTCCCCCTCCCCATCACAACCCATTTCCAGTCCATGTCCCCCCCCCCCCCCACATAGCCCTTTTACAGTCCAGGTCCCCCTCCCCATCACAGCCCATTTCTTTCCAGTCCAATGCCCCCCATAGCCATGGAGGGAGGAGTAGCCTAGTGGTTGGGGCAAGGTACTTCAGGCCGGAAGGTCGGGGGTTCAAATCCCACTAGAGGACAGCAACCTTGGGCCGGAAGGACTGGGGTTTCTAGTCCCACAGATGCTCCTTGTGGTCTTGGCAAGCCACTTAACCCTCCATTGCCCATGTTCCCTGTAAGTATTAGTGTATGTGTCTCATATCCCCACGTGTTAAATGTATCCCCCAATTGTGTTGTGACCGCTTTGATTGAAGGATAAGGCGGTATACAAAACTGTCTAAATAAATAAATAAAATAAATAAATAGCCCTTTTCCAGTCCAGGTCCGTCCCCCCCTTCACAACCCATTTCCAGTCCATGTCCCCCTAATCACAGCCTATTTCCAGTCCAAGTTCCCCCTCCCTCCACCATAGCCCATTTCCAGTCCAAGTTCCCTCCCCATAGCCCTTTTCCAGTCCAAGTTCCCCCCCCCATAGCCCTTTTCCAGTCCAAGTCCCCCCCCCCATAGCCCTTTTCCAGTCCAGGTCTCCCTACCCATCACAACACATTTAAATAACATGTCCACACCCAGCCCATTTCCAGTCCTTGTCCCCCCCCCACCTAGCCCTTTTACAGTCCAGGTCCCCTCCCATCACAGCCCATTTCTTTCCAGTCCAAGTCCCGTCCCCCCCCCAGCCCTTGTCCAGGTCCAGGTCCAGGTCCAGGTCCCCCTCCCCATCACAACCCATTTCCAGTCAAATTCCCCCTCCTAGCCCTTTTCCAGTCCAGGCCCCCTCCCCCCATCACAGCCCAGCCAGCCCTTGGCCCCCCCCCCCCCAAACCGCGGCTGTCTGAGGCTTTAGAGGGAGCTGGGGAAGCCCGCGCGAGGCCCCAGCTCCCTCTGAACAGCTGCCAGCGTGAAGAGCCTTTTCCTTCACGCTGGCGGCTGTTCCTGTGAAGCCGCGAATGCTGGGAAAGGTTAAAGGGCATTGCCTTTAACCTTTCCCACCAATCGCGGCTTCACAGGAACAGCTGCCAGCGTGAAGGCAAAGGCTCTTCACGCTGGCGGCTGTACAGAGGGAGCCGGGGCCTCGCGCGGGCTTCCCCGGCTCCCTCTGAAGCCCTCCGGGTTGGGAGAAAAGCCGGTTTTTTTGCGGTGGCCGCTCCCGATCTTGCGGCCAGAGCAAAAAAACCGGCTTTTCAAGGGCCGGTTTTGCCTCTGCGCCGGCAGCCGGCCTGGCCATGGAAAAACCGGCCAGGCCGGCTGAAAACCGGCCAGTTGGCAACCCTAGCGATGTGGTCTATAGAGTGTTGCCCATCCCTCTCCAGAGGAATCATCAACAGGTCCCATTAAGAGAGCCTGCAGCCCAGAGTTCAGGCTGGGAGTGCATGGCTCACAGAAAGAGGTTAAAAACCCAGCAGGCTGTAGGAGGGAGAGAGGCCCATGGAGCCAGGAGTTCTTTCAAGGCAAGCTGTCCAAAGGTAGGAACTTTAACTGGGCAAGGAAGGAACTTTAACTGGGCTGGAGGAAGGGGTGAGAGACCAGCATTGTGAAGATTTAACAAGCTGGGTCTGAATAAAAACATGTTTTGTTTTCCCTAAAATGCTGTCTGTTTGGTGTTTTAACAGAAAACCCCTTCCCACCACACACCACACTACTACACCATGGTATTTTCAATAACTTCATATGAATGCAAAAGTTGGACAGTGAAGATGAAAGACAGGGTGAAAATCAATACCTTCAAATTATGGTGCTGGTGAAGAATATTGTGTATACCATAGACTTTCCGAGAAACAAATCAGTTAGTACTGGGGGAGATCAAATCTAAGCTTTCTTTAGAAGCTCAGATGACAAGACTTTCACTTTCAAACTTTGGACACATTATGTGAAGAGAAAGATCATTAGAGAAAGACATCTTGCTTGGTAAGGTTGAAGATTAGCGTAAAAGAGGAAGGCCAGAAATGCGATGGATTGATACAATAACAGTAGCTAGGGATGCCACTCTATCAATGATTAGAGTCCTTCTTTTTGGAGGTGAGTGTCCTCCTCTTTGGATATTCTGAATTGACCATCCTAACTTGAGGTCAGCTATTTGTGCTGACCAACTTACTTGGTTAATTCAACTGAACAGCAGTGAATATCAGCTCTGTCTGGGTAAACTGAAACCTTGCTCTTGGCACACCTCTGTGGGAGGGGGCCCAGGGAAATTTTTAAAAGGTATGAATCTGTTCATCTGTCCAGGTAACTCTTGTTACATATCTTTGAATATTGGCCGAACAGCTTCCAAAAAGACTGGGGTAACCATGGTTTAGCAGTAACAGCATTGAACATGATTTGGATATAGAGTGCATTTGAGTGGAAGACATGTTGGTTGAGTATTGAGAATCTGTGAGTGCTAGCAAGTATTAAGATGTTATTTACTGCAGGTCCCATTTAATACAATGGGACCTATTTACTAGCAACATATATTAATAGCGTTAACACCTGCTAATATGGTTGTGCAAGTTAGTAAATCTAGCCAATAGGTCTGCAAAACATTTTTTTTTCGAGAGCTGTTTTGGTTATTCCACATAATCTTTATGTGTTTTGGTGCGCTGAATCCGAAAATGACCTCCATTTTGTCATAGGACATCACGTTTCCTGACAATTTAGGTAACTATGTTAAATAAGGCAATACCTCAAAATAAATGGAAATAGACTTATAAAATTAAAGTTTTATTACAATATTTTCATGAAAATCCTTTTTTGAACTGAAATGAGCTCACCTACACACACTAAACTTGATTCTTCTTCCTTGTGAGGCTCCTCTTGGTGCATTTACGCTTGTGAGTAGCATCTGGAATGTCTCTCTGAAGCATCCAACAGTAGTCTGCCATCATTGTAATGCTCCATTTTCCCTGGTATCTCCTTTCCATCTCTTTAATGTCTTGGTGGAATCGTTCACCTTGTTCCTCACTCACAGCTCCCAAATTTTCAGGAAAGTAGTCAAGGTGGGACTGGAGGAAATGCACTTTCAAACTCATCAGGCAACCTAAAGCTTGAAATGCTTTTTCAGCATTCATCCGACAATCTTTTTGTAGTGAGGATCTTTGTTATTGCCTAAAAATGTCTGTACGACTTCTTTAAATGCAATCCACCCTTCTTTTTGAGGATCCGTCATGGTATTGACAAACTCTTGATCAACTATAAGCCTTCTAATGTCTGGTCCGACGAACATAACTTCCTTCAATTTTGTCTCCGACAGGCCTGGAAACTTGGTGACCAAGTATTTGAAGCATTCTCCATCTCTTGGAAGTGATTTTACAAATTGCTTCATCAATCCCAATTTTATGTGGAGAGGTGGTAGAAGAACTTTATTGGAAGGTACCAAAGTTTCTCGGAGGACGTTTTTTTCACCGACTGTTAGCACCCTCGGCTGCCAACTCTTCTTGGTCCAGTGATTTTGTCGGTCTCGACTGTCCCATAGACACAGAAAACAAGGATATTTGGTATACCCAGCTTGTTGCCCGAGCAGCATGCACAAGACCTTCAAGTCCCCACACACTTGCCAACCATGGTCTTCATATTTAAGTTTACAAAGAACCAATTCCAAGTTCTCATAGGTTTCCTTCAAGTGTACGGAATGACCTACAGGTATGGAAGCGTAAAAGGTATGGTCTTGGGCAAGCCACTTAACCCTCCATAGCCCATGTTCCCTGTAAAATAGTTATCTCCAAGTTATAATGCCCTGTTCAATGTAATTTCAGATTGTTCAATGTAAACCGCACTGATGCAGAATAGCGCGGTATATAAGAGAATGTAAATAAATAAATAAAATAAATAAATAAAAACCATTGTGGAGTAAAACTGCTTTGAGACTTCTTTTTGAAGAATCTATAAAAAGACGCCATTGCTCTGAATCATATTGGATTTTAAATTGACCCATCAGACCTTCGACATCGATGCAATAAACCAACTTGTCTTCCTGGGCGAAGTAAGGAACGAACTCCTTTTCACGATGTCTGAACCATGAAGATGACACTCCTGGCAACAATAAATTCCTGCTTTTCAGCCTTGATCCGAGTAACTCAGTGGCATCTTTGGGAAGATTCAAGTCTCTTACCAAATCATTCATCTCCTCCTGAGAAAACAATTTTGGTCTTGTATCATCTTCAAAGTCAGAACTTGATTCGTCATCTGGTTCAGGTATGACTTCACCTTCATCGGAGCTAGGTATCTCTTCCAAGGTAGCAGGGGGCTTGGGTACTGGTATCTCTGTGCCATGGGGGATGGGACGAATTGCCGAGTGAAGATTGGGGTAGGAAATGGAATGCTTCCATTTGGAATTAAACCCTTTCACATCGAATGAACAAAAGTAACAGTCGTCACTATGGTTCTTTTGCTCTCGTCATGCCATAGGAATCCCATAACGGAAAGATTTTTTCTTACCCTTGAACCAGTTTCGGAGGTCCTCAACACACTGTTTGCACACTTTATGAGGCGCCCAGACTTTATCTTGATCTTCAATTTTTAGTCCAAAGTATGCAAAGTATACTTTTTTCACAAAGTCTGTAATATTCTGCTGTTGCTTCAACACTGTATATTCACCACAGATGAAACAGAAACTGTCTGGCGAATTAATACACTTTCGCGGAGCCATAACGGTTGAAGAATGACGAGCTAACACGAATTGCGATGAAAAAGTATGAACAGCCTAGAACCAAGAACCTGATGATGATTCATGCACAAGTGTGGCATGCAGTAGAGAGCAGCTCTGTGTCTACACGAGATGCCACAGTGCTGGCCACGCCCCCCTGCACTGACTGGAGCTGCTGCTATCTGCCCTGTGTCTCCCTCCCACTGGATTCTTCAGGAAAGATTAACCCCTTCTACCATTAGAAGCACGGACTTAAAACTTGCTTAGCTTATGTATATATTGCTGACCATCAGATTTACAGTGCTATATTTTTTTTACATAACTCTGACAATACCTTTAAGGTTTTTTTGGCATTTTATATCTTAAATGCACTTATGTGAATTAATTAATAGTAATTTGAATTAATTAATAGTAATTTGAAAAAAATGGATAAATTTGAAGACAATTTTGCATGTTGTGGCAAATCATGATGTCTAGGAGTTTTTTTCAATATTTTATTTGTTTTCAGCACACCAAAATACATGGAAATTAGATGAAAATAATCAAACAGCTTTTTAGTCGCAGACCTGTGAATTTGTATTACTAATACTTAAAATAAAGAGAATTTCAGTGTGAAGAGTGAGAAAAATTGCGGAATCACTGCCCCTAAGCATTCACAGTCATGAAGTGTTGTAATGGGGCAGAATTTATGTCGCCTCTCTCTGTAACTGAATGTTTCCTTTCTGTGAGTTTTAGAGAGAACTATACTGTAAAAGGCCCTGCTTTTGGGACTTGGGAAGGCTTGGTGTTTGCTGCGAATATTAGATGGCAAGTGAGAAACAACTTGGAAGCCTTGATGGGCAAACTGGTCTTTATCCGCCCTCATTCACTGTGTTACTGTGCGTACGTACTTGTCCTGCTTTATATGTGTTTGCATAGTTGGTGTCTGTGAGGGCGGTCCCTGAACCTCCTGTCCTGACCCCAGAAGCTATGAGTACTGCTTATAACTCACAATAATTAGACTGATGGTCTATTATATACAGTATGATGAACAATGAAATGGCACATCGCATGAAAGATGTGTATGGGGGCGGCGGGGGTGATGCTTGATATCCAGGTTCCCTTAATGACTTTAATTATAGCTTCTGAAAAGTTTACCTATTGCTGTAATAGGATTGTCTGTCCAGAAGGCCCAGCTATTTGTGACTCCATAATGGTCTTAATTGATAGATCTGCCTGTAATTTGATTGCTAGTTTAAATTACTTTAACTACCCTGCGGACAGTAGGACACAGGGGACATTAACAAACCAGAATGTCTTTGCTATAGAGATAAACAAATAAAAATAGCACTCCTTCCTCAGATGATTATTAGATGAGCAATGTAATGTTGTTAAACTATTGCTGCCTACGCCCTCATGCTGGCCATGATATTACTGGTAACCTCAGTAAGGAAAGGAACTGACACGCACTGCTGGATCCTGGGCCCCAGAAGTGTCCAGACAAATGCTTCTGAGCTGCTTCTGTTTCAAAGCACTTTAGGATGTTGTTTAGCTAAAGACTGCTACGGAAATCTGAATAACAGCTCTGAGTGTGGTTTCTGGGTTTTCTTTGTAGGTTATTTTTTTTGTCACAAAAAGATGGATGCATAGAACAACTTCCCAATGGATTTGGTGGCCACCAAAACAGTCTGCAGTATTAACGGGAAGTAAATTGAGCAGCTTAGATGGATCCCCATCTGCCAGTTTATTCTGTTTATAAGAACATGCTGAGTCAGACCAAAGTCCATCAAGCCCACAAGTACCCAGTAGATCCCACAATGTAGATGGCACACCATATTAGGGATGAACAATGGTTCTCCTACATGTGTCTGACTAATAATTTTTTATGGACTTTTCCTCCAGGAACTTGTCCAATCCTCTCTGTAATCCCATTTTGTTGGTCACCTTGACCACTTCCTCTGGCAGCAGATTCTAAAGCTTTATTAAATGCTGTGAAAAACCCCTCTACAATTTGTTTTCCATCTGCTGGTCATTAGTTTCATGGAGTGTCCCCTTGTTTTTATGTTGACCCTATTTAACCATTCCAACCTACTCATAATTTTATAAACTTCTATCATATCCCTTATCAGTCGTCTTTTCTTCTAGCTGAAAAGAAAATGCAATGTGTGCCTTTGAGTCAATGCTGACTCCTGGCAACCCAGCAGCTCCTGGGTTTTCATGGCAAAATGTGACTGGAAATTTAAAAGTATTTATATCCCGCTTTATCTTTCAATCAAAGTGGATTTCACTGCAAACCAATCATGTAGGGTAATGCGGGGGTGTCGGCATGCAGTGGTTGTGAAGGTAGTGTTCGTGAGTGTGTGGATTACCATGCCTTTCTTCTGAGGCAATGGAGGGTATAGTGACTTAAAAGCCCTAACCTATTTAGTCTCTCTTCATAAGGGAGGTGTTCCAACTCCTTTTATCATTTTTGCAACTCTTCTCTGAATCTTTTCTAGTTGCATTATATCCTTTTTGAAATGTGATGACCAGAACTGGACACAATACTCAAGGTGTGAACTTATCAGGACCTATACAGAAGCACAATGAAATTTTCAGTTTTGTTCTCCATCTCTTTTCGGATAACCTCTGACATTTTATTTGTCTTTTTAGCAATGGCAGCATACTGGGTCAATCTTGTTCCTCCCAGCGAAAAAAGCTTTAAGATGCACACCCTTATTATAATAATTTTTTTAAGATGTTAAAGCCTTTTTGGCTAGGAGGAACAAGATTAACCCACTTTTCGGTATTCACGGTCCGCGAATAGCCGGAAAGAGCCATGAATACCGAAAAGTGGGTCACTAAACTCAATCCTCGGCATTCACATTTGCAGTATTCGTGGCATTTTTGGGGAACCTATTCTCCGCGAACACCAAGAATTGAGTGTATTTTGCACCTGTAGTTGGGATTATTTTTCCCTATGTGCATCACTTTGAGGGAGGAGTGGCCTAGTGGTTGGGGCAAGTTACCTCAGGCCAGAAAGTCAGGGGCTCAAATCCCACTAGAGGGCAGCAACCTTGGGCCAGAAGGACTGGGGTTTCTAGTCCTACAGGTTCTCCTTGTGGTCTTGGGCAAGTCACTTAACCCTCCATTGCCCATGTTCCCTGTAAGTATTAGTGTATGTGTCATGTATCCCCCAATTGTGTTGTGACCATTTTGATTGAAGGATAAGGCAGTATACAAAACTGCCTAAATAAATAAATTTTGCACTTGTCGTATTAAGATTTTTGATGCCTGGTCTCCTAGTCTCACAAGCTCCTTCTGCAAATGCTCAGAATCCTCTGCTTGTGTTTCCATTAGAGACAAGGCTGCTTCTATTCTTACATCAGATGTGGGAAGGCGAGTGATCATTTCATGAAAATAGGCAGAGGTTGGGTGGTCCTGGGGTGCTCCTCTGTTTCTAGGTCAGTGAAAGAAAAGGTCATTTCATGTGATTTAATTCTTAAACAGAAGCAGCAATTTTTCCTCTTGTTTTAAAATAAGTAAAATTAAAGTTGCAAAACTGATCTGTATGCTAAACTGACTTTGATTCCTAGTTTATTGTTCAAACAATGCTGTCCTGTCACACCACAGTACAGACTTTATAAATCTGAAAGGCTTCACTCTGTATTCAGAGTAGAGCTTTCCGACCATTTATAATGTATTGAGGTTACCAATATGTGTATACACACCCTTATTATAATACATTTTTCATGGTGTGGGAAATTTCTAGCTCAGGATTTGCATTCTGCAGGCTGTTTGTCCTCTATACTTTCAGAAAGAGAGGGAGGGGGAATATCCAAAACAGCGGTTTGCAAATAAAAGGATGCTGGCAATGCAACATTAAGAAACTTTCCGTGCATGTTGTCAGTTCATTTACATGTATCTCAGCCATCTAGGCAACTAATGTCATTCAGCAACAAGAGATCACCTTGATTTCTCTATCCGCTTTCTGCAAAGGATGCAGCAGGAGGTTAAGGAAAAGAAAAAACATGTTTGAATATTGCAAGGTTTAACGAGAGAAACAGAATGGCTGCTACCTTAAATAGCAAAGAAAGATTTGTTATAGTCTTTCTGAACATTGAACAGAAGTCACCAGAGAGGATAAAAAAGTGAAGAGGAATAAAAGAGGCTTCCCATAAAATAGAAAAGAAACTAGCAGATCGTTTTACTACTAGATATCTTTATAACCACCAATTAAGTGGCTTCTACACCGTTTTTTATGGAAGAGGAGGAGGAGGTAAGAAGGCAGAGAGGGGAAAGAGTCTGTAAAAGAAAATAAGAAAAAGATGAATACATATAGAGGAGTGGAAAAGCAAGGAAAATGAGTGGAAGGAGAAAAGGGAGAGAACAGAACAAATGGTGCAAAAGGTGGATAAAGTTTTAAAAAGTGACTGGAAAAGAAGAGACAAGGGCAGCATAAAAAGAAATAAAAGTAATCAAGCAAAAAAAAAAAAAAGAAGGAAGAAGAAATACAACTAGATTAAAATGATGTATAAAAAGAAAATATGAATAAAATCTACGCAGAAAACTGGAAAAGAAATTTAAAGAGCAAAAGGAAGAAAAGCTGGTGAAGGAGAAAGAGAAGAAGACAAAGATGGAAGGGATCAGCCAGTAAAATAAATCCGCCTGATGTGTTCTCAGTCCACTGAGGAAGAGAGTAAAGCAATGGAGTTAGGAGAGGTGAATAATTAGCACTCACTCCGGGGTATCTTTTCACCTGCCTGGAGAGGATCTTCAGCATGGTTCTTCCGCCTTTTAAGCCCTCAAAGTTCAGCTTCTCTTCCTTCAGAATCAAACAGGTCTGTGACTGAGGAGGATGCCTGATCCTACCTCACCCCTTTTCCTGCTATCTCCCCTCTCCATCAGCCACTGCAGTTTAACAGCTCTCCCCAGGGAGGGAGGGACAGGACAGGATGGGACAGTGTAGGGCTATTCTTCCTTCTTTTTGCCACCAGTGGGCACTGTCTTGTCTCCCCTATCATGTCTATGCCCCCTTGCTACCCCCAAAGTTACAAGGGAACATTCTGAGCATTTTATTTTGTATTTAAATAAACATTTTGTGCAGAGTTTAGGGACTTCTGCCAGACAAAGCTTAGCATGGAGAAAAAAATGATAGGAAAAAATGAATTGTTCTTTCTTTCTCTGTGAATGTATAAGGGTTTTTATATTTAGAAGTTTTATCACCTTGCATTAGTTCATAACTTGTATATAGTTGGTGTTGATTTCTTTATAAACTGACTTTTCTTAACGAATGAGCCCGGCGATGAGTCACAGGACACAGAACCTCACATGTTGCCGTGAGCAGGGTTTGCTGGCCCTCTGTGCATGAAAGCACTCAGTATTTATTTATTATTTATTATTTAACATCTTTTATATACCGCCTTTCATAATCTCAAGGCGGTTTACATGGAACAAAGCTTTGTTTACATAGAACGTTTTCAAAGCACTATACAGGTTTACAACGAACGGCAATTGGCTTACATATAACTTTTCAACTAGAGGGCACAGCGTTTTCAGTTCCTGTTATCATTTCTCCACCCATGCAATTGAAATTATTGCCTAAAATGTAGCAGGGAGATATATTGGAAGCATTTAAAAAGCCTGAATCCTGATCCTAATCTTGATTTAGAATAGCAATTCATGGTGATAATTTATGTTTTCATTCAGAAATCAGAAGAAAATAGGCTCCTTCCCTCCTCACCCCAAAAAGCTCTGAAATTCCCAGAGAACTGAGACTTAGAGGTATGTTTACTAAACCGTGGTAAAGTCACCGGCGGTAAGGGCAGTGCTAAGGTTCCTGAAGCCATATAAGGCTATGGGTGGGTGGGGGCGGTCCGGCATAAAGGGAGCTATGGGCTGTGTAACACACGGAACAGGGCGCCCTGACCATTTAACTCGCGGTAATGGCATATCTCACGTTAAGGTGCAAGCATTAAGGTGCCCAAGGGAGGTTAAGGTGCTTCCACCTAAGGCGCCTGAGATTAAGGTGCCCTAAAGGGTTAAGGCACATGAAGTTAAGGCACTCTGAGGGGTTAAAATGCATGAAGTTAAGGTGCCCTAAGGGGTTTAGGCGTCCGAACATAAGATGGTTTTAGGGTGTTTCAAGTTGACAAGCATGCATCTAAAGGCAGGAAAATGGCTGTAACACTAACTCTGGATAGTGCACCACAGAAAGTCAATGTAAAGGTGATGGAAGGAAGGACACGTGGGAGCTGAAGGACCCGCCATATTGGTGGGCACCCTATGTGGCAGCCAGTTAGGTGGATGAGCACGTGGGAGGCAGCTGTACTGATGCACAGGGTGGTGCCACTGTAAAGTGCTGCAATGTCAGTGTGTGGCATAGGATAGGGAAGACGTGTCACCCGATGAGCCAGAAGCGGCAGGATGTTTGCAGCCACAGGAACACAGAGTGGGAGCAGTGACGGGAAGATTAGGCACAGGAGAGCCCTGACTATCACAGGCATGAAAATGACCTGAGTAACACACAGTCACAAAAAGAGCAAGCAGGAATCAAACCAGTCGCCTGCCTACAGGGACATTGCACTAACCAGTATGCTACACCTCCTGAGCCTGCAAGTCTCTGCATAAACTGTCTGCTGTATGTGCTGTTATAGGTTAACCCCTCCAGTAACCATGATACACTGCACACACAGACCAGCAGTCTGCAGCTGATTACCAAAAGGAGAATGGACAGATACATCACATCAGCTCAGTACGATGCACTGACAGTGTGTACTGCAATCACAATACAGCTACAAACCGTGCTACTGCACAGTTTCAGCAGTCATCCTGAGAGTGAGGATAGCCGCCCAGCACCTGGTCGCCAGGGCTTGCAGTGCTAGAGATGGTCTCTGTTGCATGTAGTGCAGATCCTCATCATCTTGCTGCACTAGTCACATCTGGCCCTATGCCCGTTATTACAAGGTGTAGGGCTGGAACATCTTCTCTCCCAAATCCCTAGGTCTAACAATCACCCAGAGCAAGCACAGTTAAGACTGCATTTACAACCCATCACTGGGTTGTCCAGTTATGCACATACCATCTGCAGACAGCCTGCTAACCAGTACACACTGCACGTGCGCAGAACAGCCATGTGCACTGCGGTTTGAGATATACACCATGGATACCCAGCAGTTGGATAAGTGATCAGGCCCCAACAGGAAATGCTGTTGTTTACTCTCAGCGGAGGCGCCAGGCTCAAATTTACCAGAGCCGCGGGAAAGAAAAGAAGGCAGTTCTTTCTCACGGCTCTGGAGAGCCAGGGCCACTGACCGTCGGGCAACTTGCAGGGTCTCCCATGGGGGTGAGGGGGGGGCGGTGGTGGGGGTTGAATCTGCCGCTACTGAGCAGCAGTGGCAGCAGCTTTCCACTTTTTTTTCTTTTTTAAAGTTTAAAGGCGGAGTGAGGCAGCTGTTTTGGGGGTATTTGTTGCCACCCCCAAAACTTTGCCACCTGAGGCGATCACCTCACTCCACCTAATTATAGAGCCGCCCCTGAATGGGAGTGAATAGTTTCTCAGTCAACGTGTATTCAAACTCTGTAATTCATTTCTGAAGGATATCGTAAAGGCTGTTAGTGTAGCTGGGTTTCAGAAATGTTTGGACAGGTTCCTGGGGGAGCAGTCCATAAACCATTATTAATGAGGGGCCCAGAATATATCCCCTGCTTGCCCAATACACACACTGTGCATCCTGTATGTCTTTTGGGGAAACTGCTAGGTACCTGTGACCTAGATTGGCCACTGTTGGACACAGGATACTGGGCATGATGGACCTTGGTCTGACACAGTCTGGAATATTTGCAATTCTTATGTTCTTATGTGCCACCTAGGCACTTGCCTTGTTCCCACCCACTTCCTGCCCATTGACCCCCTACTCTCCACCTACACTCCGCCCATAGGGTACTTTACACCACTGAGACTGTTAACGGGCACTAAGGTGAAATTTAGGTTGCGCTAAGGGTGCAAGTGCGCCCTTAGCCTGTGTTAAAGACACACTTGCTCCTTTACCGCTGTTTAGTAAACATACCCCTTAGGGTTATTATTGTTTTATTGCCTGGAACAGTTTTTGGTTTTGAAAATTCAGAGTGTTACCCCTTAGAATTGCTTTGATAAAACTTTAGATTTTGACATATCTCCTGCAAAATGATCTCAACTACCTGGAATGAGAAACCATCTCTAATTCTGCTAATGTATTCTAATGGGCCTACCAAAGCATGCCATGTACCGACTGCAAATAGCGGAAAGCACTGCGGCGAGAGTCATTATCCAAGCACCAATTCAGGAACATATCACTCCAGTATTAAAACAACTTCACTGGCTGCCAATAGAAAGCTGAATAAAATTCAAAATACTACACACAGCATTCAAAACGAATCCACTATATACTTGGGATCGCTCATCCAAACCATCCCAGAAACCAGAACACACAGAAGTGGTGGGAAAAACACATTGGTCTTACCATTGGAATACAGAAAAAGCAGCTCATTAACTTCCAAAAGACAATTTCGCTAAACACACCAACTCTTTGGAACTCGCTTTCAGAAAATATAAGATCTACTATGAACTCTAATGCATTCCACAAACTTCTAAAATCCTTTCTCTTTAAAGAACACTTTGGGGATTCGGTAACTTGATTTAAGTCATCTAAGGGCCGATCCTAGTTCCCAGTGCAATACGGTTAACTAGAACACCAAGCAGATGTCCTTGATACCTCATGTAAATATGCTCAAGAAATTACTCTGTAAATCAAAGTGATTGTGTCAAACAGATCTTCTGCTTTGCATTTGCATAATACTTGTAAGTAAGTTCAAGGAATCTAACTGTAAACAATGTGATTAATGTTATATGTACGCCCCCTGTTAGCATTGTTCCATGTAATTTTATTTATTGTTTTCTGAGTTCCATGTAAACCACTTCGATTCTGGAAAGACGGTATATAAGTTCACATAAATAAATAAATTAAATAAAATGATGTAGCTTAGGTCCATTAAGGATGGTATTTTGGGCAACCAACCCCAGGGGTACACAAAACAGTTTGTAAAAGTTCAGCAATTTTCCCCTGATGAAGTGGGGTAGGCAGAATGCCCTATGGCTTCACGGGTGATTCTAAAATTTTATGACAACTTCCATTCCACATGACCAAATGTCCACTCACAGTGCTCTTGAAAATAAAAATAAATCATCTTTATTGTTGTTGAAATCCATAATTTTAAAAGTTCACCCAAAACACAAAAGCATTTGAAGGAAAATTAATCAACAGCAACAAAGTCCCTTTTCAATATCAGAACAATAAATTCCTCCTTATCACTTGCCATATCCAAGCAGACCACCTCCCAGGCTTGGCCCTACCACTAGGCAGAATAGGCATCTACCTAGAGTAGCAAAGGTTGGGGGAAGCAGGCACTTGGAGCACTCTTCTGATCCTCCAGTAGTATTTCTCCTTTCCTATCCCCTCACCCCTCATCGTGTCCAGGATCATTCCCCTTTCCCATCCCCCACTGCCACTGCTGCCCCCACCTTCTGAAGTAAATTCCGCATAGTGGCAGGCCCCAGAGCATTCACACATACTCTAGGTTGGCTTCATCCAATCGCTCTGATGTAAACTTCCTGAAGGATGGGGCAGGATGAGGCCAGCTTTGAGCACTGCCACCATGTAGGGTTTACTTGCAGCTGCAGCTTGGCAGGAGAACCAAAGTAGGGTGGCATCAGCGACAGAGAAACAAAAAGGTGGGGTTGATCCTAGAGATGGCAAGGGGGATGGAAAAAGGAAGGAGACATGCTGGAATCTGGGAAAGGATAGGGAAAGAAAGAGGAGAGGAGAGGAGATGCTGGATTATAGAGGAAGGGAGTCAGGGAAGGGAAAATAGAAACATGACGGCAGAAAAAGACCACATGGCCTTTCTAGTCTGTACTTCCATATCAACCACTACAACAGTCCCCTTTTTTCCTTTAGAGATCCTCTGTGTTTGTCCCATGCTTCTTTGAAATCAGATACCATCCACATCTCTACCACCTCCATTGGGAGACTATTCCATGGATCCATCACTCTTTCCGTAAAGAAATATTTCCAGATATTACTCCTGAGTCTATCCCCTTTTACTCTTATCCTATGTATCCTCGTAGCAGAGCTTGCTTTCAATTGAAAGAGCTTCTCCTCCTCTGCATTTATGCCACAGAGGTATTGAAACATTTCTATCATATCTTCTCTATCCTGCCTTTCCTCTGGAGTATACATATTAAGATCCTTCAGTCTGTCCTCATATGCATTATAATGAAGACCACTAACCATTTTAGTAGCCACCTTCTGCATCAACTCCAACCTGTTTATATCCTTTTGAAGGTGTGGTCTCTAGAATTGCACACAATACTCCAAATGAGGTCGCACCAAAGACTTATACAAAGGCACTATCAGCGCCTTTTTTCTGCTAGCCATTCCTCTCCCTATGCACCCAAGTATCCTTCTATCTTTTGCTGTCGCCTTTTCTACCTATTTTGCTACTTTAAGATCATCAGACACAATCATGCCCATGTCCCACTCTTCTTTTGTGGACATAAGTACTTCACCCCCTATACTGTATCGCTCCCTTGGACCTTTGCAGCCCAAGTGCATCACCCTGCATTTTTTAGCATTAAATCTCAGCTGCCAAATTCTAGACCATTCTTCAAGCTTAGCTAGATCCCTCCTCATGTTATCTACTTCTTCCTGGGTGTCTACTCTATTGCAGATTTTGGTATTATCCGCAAAGAAGCAAACCTTACCTGACAGCCCTTCGCAGTATCACTAACAAAGATCTTAGGAGAGATGCTGGACACCTAGGACTATGGAGAAGTGGTTGGGTAGGAAAGGAGAGATGCTAGACATCTGGGGAGGGAAAGAGAAGTGAAGATGCTGGACATGGGGGGGGGGGGAGGGTGGTAAGCCAGTTAAGGGGAGATGCTGCACTGAGAGGGGTATATGAAAGGGGATATATTGAATTATGGGGGAGGGGGCACATGACTGAAGGTTTGCCTAGAAAGTCAGGTACCTTTGGGCTGGCTCTGTCACTTCCTAGACTCTCCTGGGCCACTTCCTAATAGACTGTCCTTCTTTCTGTGCAGGTCCCAGGCTGAGGACTCATCTATCATTCTCTGAAAGACACTCACAATATACAGCCCACAAAACACAGAGTTTCTCTGGTGTTAGGATTAAGTACCTGGGTCTATGCCATGGACACTGTAGTAGAAATCCCCAAAACTGATATGTAAAAGTGGATACCAGTGGGCAAAGGTATCAAGTAAAAACACTTCATATCCCTAAAGACAAAACCAGCAGAACATTCAAGTGTCTCATTACTGTAGGCTTGAGATGCACTGGGGTTTGGTCCCTTACATCATATTCCATATCTTTAAGGGGCATGTTTACTAAACTATGATAGCCTTTTGCAGCTATCGTGGTGTGATAGCTACAGAAGGCCTGTGGGTAGGCCAAAGCCTCCACAGTACTTGCAGGGGGCATTCCCAGCTTTGCCCCTACAGACACCACAGAAGTGTTGGATTTACCATGGAGACTCATGATATCTGCATCAATCCCAAAGTGCCTCCTGATACTGGTTTCATGGGCCTCCATGGTAAATCAATGGGGAAGACAGGTAGTGATCAGGTACACAGAACTCTCAGGAGTTCTGTGCCCTGATCACTACCATGGCCCCCCATTTCTCAATCGTCCCCTTCCCCCAAACAATATTGTCTGTGCTGCAGATCTAAAGATCTGCAGAACTGACCATATCTAAAGAAGTTCCAGCTCCCCCTTCAGTACCCCTTTCCCCCTCGACAGCAGAAAGGGTCCCTCCTTCTCAATCTATTAAAAAATCCCAGCTAGCCAGTCAGGGTTCCTCCCCCATCTTTCCCTCCTTCCCTCTTCCTCCTCCTAATCAATGAAACCTGGCTAGTAGGTCAGCTTAGGGGGACCTCACACTAGTGGACAGCACTTCAAAATTGTGGCCATATTTGTGACTATCATTGAGGAGGGGAGAAGCCTGAGGCTAGAGGGCAATGCCACATAACCACAGCCATTTTGCAAGGCCCGATGAGAGGGACAGAAGAAGGGAAGACTGCTCCTGCCCCCAATCACCACAGGACCACCAGGGATTAATGGTAGGAACTGAGAGGGGGGGGGGGGGTTGGGTGAGTGGTGGGGACCAGGGGACCCCTAAGCTGACTAGCTAGCTAGGTTTCAATATTTAAGAATGGAGAGGAACCCCAACTAGCTAGCCAGGAGTTTTTAAGGGATCAGAAATGAGGGGGAGGGGACCCTTTCTGCCCCAGTTGGATAGCCGGAATAGTGGAGTTGGTGGGAGATGCACCAATCCCCCCAGACAGCATTATCTGCCATCGCAATAAGGCCCAAATTGGCAGCCATCATGCAACAAGGTTTCGCTTGATGGCTGCAGACCATCAGGATTATTTATTTATTTTATTTATTTAACAGCTTTTATATACCGCGCTCTTTAATATCAGTGCGGTTTACAATTAACAATTCTTGCACTAGGCCAGTGAGAACTGCCTAGTGCTTACATAGAACAGGATCAGTAACTTGGAGCTGCCTATTCCCCACCTCAATCCCCCCCTTCCCCCCCCCCACCCGGGTTCACCATGCGAAATGCAGATATTGCAGAAAAGTGCCTGTGATATCTGCATTTCTCCCACGTTAGCTGCTATTGCCATGAGATAAACTTGCATTATCCCCATGGTAGCAGCTAACATGCTCCTAAATGTCAAGTGAAATGCACCCTCTAGTTCCTACAGCTTCTCAAGGAATACTTTCTTGGGGTATGTACTGTATTTGTTAGCATCTATTCAATTTGTCTAAAAAAATGTTTATGCACAAAAGTCATTTTTGCATGCATATACCTACAACTTAACACATAAACAATTGATTTTGCACTTAAAATTTTAGCATACATATAAAACAAATTTTTGAATAAATACAAAACACTTCCCCCCCTTCCCCCAACATCAAGAAACATTTGGAAAATACAAAAATGAGCCAAATTTTTGTTTGGCTGTGCACATCACTAACACTTTTGAATATTTGCAGCAGGAACTTTTTCGGAACTTCCTGCTCAGTCCCTTTTGGCCTCTGTTGCCACTTTGCTGCCAGACTCCCATGAACTCTGTCTCGCTGGTTAGGCTAAGTCAGCTTAGGAAACTGTACAAGGCCTAGCTGCTTATGATAGGGGGAAACTCCCAGTTGCTTTTTAGTAGCATGGAACCCCAAAGAACTCCCTCCGCATTACTCCATGGTGGGCAGCTGGTCCCACTGAAAAGCAACTGCTGGCCTCTAAGTACAGAGCTTTTTATAGTTCCCTCCAAAAACCAAGATGAGAGCTGTAATGGTCATGATAGACAGTAAAGCGGATCCTCGATTACATCACTCCAAACATACCTTACAGCTAGGAGCAGGCTCCACGTTTTCTTCTGCTTTAAAAAATAGATGGATAGGGGAAGGAGAGAGGAAAATACATGTCTTCCCAGAACATTATATAAGAAGGGATCTATGGCACATGTAGAGTATCTCAAATATGTCCATGTTAGAGCACCAAGAAATGCCAATATAAAGGTGGTGGAAGGAAGGACAGGTGGGAGATGATGGACCTGCCATATCAGTGGGCACTCTATGGGGCAGTCAGTAAAGTGGACGAGAATGTGGGAGGCAGCTGTACTGATGCACAGGGTGGTGCCAATGTAAAGTGCTGCAATGTCAATGCGTGGCATAGGATGGGGAAGACATGTCCCCCAGTGGAGGCAGAAGTTGCAGGATGTGTGCAGTGACGGGTGGACAGAGTAGTAGTGGTGAAGTTCAGATCAGGCACAGGAGAGGCGAGGGTGAAGAGCCGAAATGCGGAGAAGAGTACCAGTATAGGCCATGGTGTAGCAGCTTGCACAAGACTTTTTTTTTACTGCCTCCTCCACTCTCCGTCCGGCCGCGGCTCTCCCAGGAGGGATCGAGCACCCGGCGCAGAAGAGGATGCCCTGCAGTCTCCCCTGCCCAATCGGGGTAGCCCGGACAGAATTTAAAAAGGAGCGCCATCGGGCGCAAGCTCCTTTTTACTGCCTCCTCCACTCTCCAGCCGGCCTTGGCTCTCCCAGGAGGGATCGAGCACCCGGCGCAGAAGAGGACGCCCTGCAGTCTCCCCTGCCCAATCGGGGCAGCCCGGACAGAATTTAAAAAGGAGTGCCATCGGGCGCGCCCGCGTCTGAGGGCCTCGCCAGAGGGCCCTTTGGCATGGCCCTTCGACGAGGACCGCTAAGGAAGCAACAGCACTCAGCCCGCCCAGAAAGTGCCGAAGCCAACCATTACCACATCAAAACGCCACAAGGCCAGCGGTCCACGCACACGGCCTCTAAGACAGAAAACTGAACTCCTCAAGAAGCACAAAAATTCAACAGTTTACCGACCGCTAATCCTGCTACAGCTTACAGCTCTCCCCCGTGTTACCTTACTGCAAGTATTTATATATACCACTGACTGTTACAATTATTGTTACCAATACTCCATACAGTTATATTGTAATTTGCTACCTCTGTTACCATGCCCTACTAGTATTTTGCCAGTAAGCTGCCTCTATTAGCCTTTCATCACTTTGCCTACAGTGTTGCTACTAGCTCTTGCCAGTATTATTGCTGCTAGCTCTTGCTAACATTTGTGCTACTACTCCTTTTGTCAATATTACTGCTATTATTATTATTATTTTCGACTGCTTTGCCAGAACTACTGCTGATAGTTCTCCCTCAGATACATCAGCCCGCCAACACCTTAACCATCACACCACACGTCAACCCCAGACCGCCGAATCACTATGTTACAACTCACCTCAATCACACATGCCTATGCCCTTCCCATGTGCTACATACTACTCGCCCTAGCATTCGACTCTCAAGCCCTCACCACTCATTACAACTCCATCCCAATATTACACAGCCCCTGGAAGAGAAGCTATAACCACCATAGTCAACAGACAGCCCACCAACCAGGCCATACACCTTATCCCCACCTCATCTATATAGCCCTTCAGCAGTCCAAACCCCACCAACAAGAACACTATACCCCCCCCCCCCGAGACCTTAAGTGTGCCTTAATAAATGCACGCTCCATCCGACAGAAATGGCCAGCAGTTGTCGACATGTTAGACGCCCTCGACCTCGACGTCCTATGCATTACCGAGACCTGGCTGTCAGCCTCGGACACCGTCCTCCTTCACCAGTTTGTCCCACCCAACTTCTCTGTCCATTCATGTCACAGGAGTGATAAAAAAAGGAGGAGGAACAACTATCCTGACCAAGACAGATCTACAATTCCATCTGTTGTCCTCCAGTAGCACCCCACATCTTGACTCTGTCACCATAGCCGATAAACATAGCACCATTAACCTACTCTACCGGGCTCCTTCCCCCTCACCAGACGATCTAGCCACAATTGTTGACCTTGCCTGCAACCCCTCAAATCCTCGCACACCTAACTGGGTATTAGGTGACTTCAACCTCCCTGCTCTCCAAGACACTCACAACAAAGCCTTCCTCGATGCCCTAGAAATGCTAGGATACACCCAATTAGTTAACGCACCAACTCACATCAAGGGAAACATGCTTGACATGATTTTCGCACCGTCAGCTTCTCTTAGCTACCTTCGACTCCGTCAGTCACGACCTACTTCTCTCCCGCCTTGCCGAGAAGGGAGTACACAGCACTGCGCTATTATGGTGTACATCATACCTAAATGAAAGATGGCAACATGTTCGCTCCGGCCCCTCAAGATCAGATCCATTCCTGCAAGCGAAGGGTGTACCACAAGGGTCCTCACTTTCAGCACTTCTTTTTAATGTTTACATGCAACCCATCTGTGCCCTCATTAGATCCTTCCACATCAACTGTCTAATATACGCTGATGACGTTCTGATGTACACAACAATATCAACTGAGCACCCAGATCTCTCCTGCCTATCCTCATGCTTCGACGCGGTTACAGACTGGCTACACACCCAGAAGCTCAAAATAAACTTCAAAAAAACAGAAGTCCTATTCGTCTGCAGAGACCAAGCATTCACTCCACCATCATCCATAAAAGTATGTGATGCTGAACTCTTCGCCAAACCTACGATACGATACCTTGGTATCATCCTTGACCAACACCTCAATATGAAGGAGCAGATATCCAACATGGTAAAGGCAGTATATCATAAAATCTGAACACTGCGCCACATTAGACAACTGCTAGACCCGGCTGACTTCAGAACAGTATTTCAAGCTCTAGTAATGCCTCATTTCGACCACATTAACTCCATACTGCACGGACCTCCGAAGAGCACCCTACATCCCTTACAGTTGGCAATGAACGCTGCAGCAAGAACTCTACACGGAGCCTCCAGAAGAGAACACATTACCCCCATACTAAAACACCTACACTGGCTCCCCGTCCACTACAGGATTTCATTTAAGATTCTAACAATGACTTTCAAGGCCATCCATAATTGCACGTCCACCTCCCTCTCTGATTTAGTCCAGATAACCCCCCCAACAGGATAAGGAGATCAGCTGCTACTAACACTCTCATCCTTCCCAAAGCAATCATTAAATGCTCCAAGACTACGAGCAACCGTGCCTTTGCCTTCTACGCACCCTCCTGCTGGAATGCTCTCCCACCTGACATCCGCGCCATCAACAACCTTCTTCAATTTAGGAAAGCGCTGAAACGTCACCTATTTACCCAGCACTTCTCCATCCCAAATGACAGCTCTCAGCCACCATCCCTCATGTCCAACTCTCACCGCACGAGCCCCCTGCCCACAACACTACTTTCCAAACCCACCTCTATTTAATTGTCAGAATGTCATTGCCGTATCAACTGTACTTACCGACGAGATAGGTGTATAAGCCTGCATACCTAATTGTAAATAGTTGTTACCTGTTAACCTATTATCCATGTTTTATTTACCCTGTTTATTGTAAGTGCATTGAACTGCCCTCTTTGCACAAATACGTTTCCTGTAAACCGCGCTGATAATAAATAGTGTGGTATAGAAAAGCAATAAAATAAAATAAATAAATAAACAAAAAACAAGACGACATGACTGCACACAGCCAACAGAGAAGGATGGATGGGCTGAAGGAAGGATGGCAGCAGAGGAGAGGGTGGTATGGGCTGCTAGCACCGATGTGCAGAGCCTGACTGTTACAGGCATGAAAATGATCTGAGTAGCACAGACACAAAAAGAACAGGTAGGAATTAAACCCCTGTCCCCTGTTGATGGAGACATTGCACTAACCAGCAGGATACACCTCCATATCTCTCTGTGCAGCAATGACTGGATAGAAAGAGACTGCGGGTCACTGCCTAAAATGTCTGCTGTGACTGCCGGCATAGGGTTGTGTATGTTTACAACCATGAATTTTTTACTTCCTTCTTGGCCAAACTGTTGGGTTATGGGGATTACCAGTGGGTGGTGGTGGGCGATTTCAACCTGCCTAGAGACCTCATTGTTGACCGCAAACCTCCACAGGTAATCCAGAAGCACATAGCGAAGCAGGGGGGGGGGGGTTAACTATCTGATGGGGGAACTGGGCCTAATAGACACCTGGAGAATACTGCACCCTACTCAAACATGCAGGGCAGTTACTCCCGGCTCAACTACATCCTTGTGTCAGAGGGACTGTTCTCCGGGTTGGAAAAGGCCAGGATAGGGGACATGGGAATTTCCGATCACACCCCGGTATGGATAGATCTACATCTGAAGAGAGTGCGGGGTGAGTACTCCTGGTTCTCCTCTTACCTCTCCCATCGCTCATTCAGTGTATGCTCTGGTGGCTCCTCCTCCTCCCTTACCCCACTCCATGTAGGAGTACCCCAGGGATCTGTCTTGGGCCCCCTACTCTTCTCTCTCTATACCCAAGGCCTTGGCGTGCTCATCTCCTCCCATGGCTTTCAATACCATCTCTATGCCGATGACTCCCAAATCTACCTCTCTACACCTGATATTTCTCCGGCAACCCAGTCCAAGATCTCTGCCTGCCTTTAGGACATCGCTGCCTGGATGTCTCATCGCCGATTAAAATTGAACATGGACAAGACTGAACTCCTTGTCTTTCCACCTAACTCCTCCCCCCCATTTCCCCCTCTCTCAATCCTTGTGGATGGATCTACTATCCTTCCTGTTCCCTCGGCCCGCAATCTGGGGGTTATCTTCGATACCTCGCTCTCCTTTTCTGCTCATATCCAGCTTGTAGCTAAGACCTGCCGCTTCTTTCTCTACAACATCAGCAAAATCCGCCCCTTCCTCTCTGAACACACTACCAAAACGCTTATCCACTCCTTAATCTCCTCTCGCCTTGATTACTGCAACCTACTCCTCACTGATCTTCCCGCAAGCCACCTCCAATCTATACAAAATCACGCAGCTTGACTAATCTTCTGCCAACCTCGCCATGCCCACATTCAGGGCCGGCCCGTCCATTGAGCAAGAATGTTTTTTGCACAGGGCCCCGCGTTTCAGGGGGCCCCGCGCAAAAAACATCTTGCATCCCAGCAAAGTTTTAAAAAAATCATAAACCGGCTGCGGCTGCCGCTGCCACTGCCGCCGTGGCAGCGGCAGAATGGAGAATCCCGCGGGGCCCATTTACAGTCCTTACCACCCCACCCCCCCCCATCAGCCCAGCTAAGTTTAAAAAAAAACCAAACCAGAAACCGGCTGCTGCTGCCGCTGTGGCAGCGGCAGAATGGAGAATCCCGCGGGGCCCCCCTGTCCTGCAGTCTTCTATGTGGCTTCGGTCGGCTGTCAGAGCTGCGCGAAGAGAGAGAGCTTCTCTTCTCGCAGCTCTGTTAATCACGCCGCGGGGCAGATGGGAAAACCCAACAGCCCCGCGGCGGGATTAACAGAGCCGCGAGAAAGGGAAACTCTCCCTTCGCGCGGCTCTGAAAAGCCCACGCTGAGGCCGCATAGAAGACTGCAGGACAGGGGGGCCCCGCGGGATTCTCCATTCTGCCGCTGCCACGGCGGCAGCGGCGGCAGCAGCCGGTTTCTGGTTTGTTTGTTTTTTTTAAACTTAGCTGGGCTGATGGGGGGGGGGGTAAGGGCTGTAAATGGGCTGATGGGGAGGGGGGGAGGGAGGGAGGGGGGGTAAGGACTGTAAATGGGCTGATGGGGGGGAGGGAGGGGGTTAAGGACTGTAAATGGGCTGATGGGGGGTAAGGAGTCCTGTAAATGGGCTGATGGGGAGGGGAGGGAGGGGGTATTGACTGTAAATGGGCTGATGGGGGGGGGTAAGGACTGTAAATGGGCTGATGGGGAGGGATGGCGGGGGGTAAGGACTGTAAATGGGCTGATGGGGGGGTAAGGACTGTAAATGGGCTGATGGGGAGGGGGGAGGGAGGGAGGGGGGTAAGGACTGTAAATGGGCTGATGGGGGGGAGGGAGGGGGGGGTAAGGGACTGTAAATTGGCTGATGGGGGGGTAAGGACTGTAAATGGGCTGATGGGGAGGGAGGGAGGGGGTAAGGACTGTAAACGGGCTGATGGGGGGGTAAGGACTGTAAATGGGCTGATGGGGAGGGAGGGAGGGGGGTAAAGACTGTAAATGGGCTGATGGGGGGGGTAAGGACTGTAAATGGGCTGATGGGGAGGGAGGGAGGGGGGTAAGGACTGTAAATGGGCTGATGGGGAGGGAGGGAGGGGGTAAGGACTGTAAATGGGCTGATGGGGGGTAAGGACTGTAAATGGGCTGATGGGGAGGGAGGGAGGGGGTAAGGACTGTAAATGGGCTGATGGGGAGGGAGGGGGGTAAGGACTGTAAATGGGCTGATGGGGAGGGAGGGAGGGGGGAGGGAGGGGGGGGGAGGGAGGGGGGTAAGGACTGTAAATGGGCTGATGGGGAGGGAGGGGGGGGTAAGGACTGTAAATGGGCTGATGGGGAGGGAGGGAGGGGGTAAGGACTGTAAATGGGCTGATGGGGGGGGTAAGGACTGTAAATGGGCTGATGGGGAGGGAGGGGGGGTTAAAGGACTGTAAATGGCTGATGGGGAGGGGGAGGGGGGGGGGGGGAGGGAGGGGGTAAGGACTGTAAATGGGCTGATGGGGAGGGAGGGGGGTAAGGACTGTAAATGGGCTGATGGGGGAGGGTGGGAGGGGGTAAGGACTGTAAATGGGCTGATGGGGGGGGGGTTAGGACTGGTAATGGGCTATAGGGGGTTCGGACTGGAAGTGGGCTGATGGGGGGGGGTTTAAGACTGGGAATGGGCTATGGGGGGTTAGGACAGGTAATAGACTATGGAGGGGCTAAGACTGGAAATGGACTGATGGGGGAAGTTATGACAGGTAATGGGCTATGGGGGGCTACGACTACAAGTGGGCTGATGGGGGGATTAGGACTGGAAACGGGCTATGGGGCGGTGGGCTAAGACTGGAAATGGGCTGATGGGGGGTGTTAGGACTGGTAATGGGCTGTGGGAGGCAGTAGGACTGGTAATGGGCGATGGGGGGGTTACAAACAGGTAATGGGCTATGGGGAGGTACGACTACAAGTGGGCTGATGGGGGAGGTTGGACTGGTAATGGGATGGGGGGTTAGGACAGGTAATGGGCTGATGGGGGGGTTACAACAGGTAATGGGCTATGGGGGGGCTAAGACTACAAGTGGGCTGATGGGGGAGCTAGGACTGGAAATGGGTTGATGGGGGGGTACGACTGAAAATGGGCTGATGGGAGGGTAAGGACTGGAAGTGGGCTGATGGGGGGGTTAGGACTGGTAATGGGCTATAGGGGGTTCGGACTGGAAGTGGGCTGATGGGGGAGCTAGGACTGGTAATGGGATGGGGGGTTGCTAGGACTGGAAATGGGCTGAGTGGAAGGGGGCTTGAACGGCAAATAGCTGATGGGGACAGGGGCTTGGAATGGAAATGGGCTGTGAGGAGAGGGAGCTAGGACTGGAAATGGGCTGAGTGGGGGGGGGGGGCTAGGACAGGAAATGGGCTGATGGAGGGGCCAGGATAGGACTGGAAATGGGCTGTTGGGGGTGCTAAGGTTGGAAATGGGCTTTGGTGGGGGCTTGAATTGAAATGGCCTCCGGGCGGGGCCAGACCCGGATGTTGGCTCCGGGGGGGCTTGGATTGGAAATGGGCTGAGTGGAGGGGAGCTAGGATTTGACATGGGCTGATGGTGGGGCTAGGAAAGGAATAGAAATGAGCTGATGGGGGGCTGGGATTGGATATGCGCTGATGGAGGACCCGATAGGCCTGGAACTGGGATGATGAGGGGCTGGGATTGGAAATGAACTGATGGATGGACTCGGATAGGACTGGAAATGGATGGGGGAGCTAGGACTGGAAATGGGCTGATGGTGGGTCTAGTATAGGATTTGAAATCGGCTGATCGTTGACTAAGACTGGAAATGGGCTGATCAAGGGACAAGAAGGGAGCAGATGCTGGGTGGGGCTGGAACTAGAAAGGAGCTGATGTTGGGGGAGGATTAGAATGGGATGGAGCTGGGAGAGTAAAATGGAGAGGGAAAAATATTTTGCGTGGGAGGGAAGACAAATCTACAATTGGCCGGATATTGGGAGAGTAAGTGGGGATTGAGGATGGAGGGATAAAATTTGAGTGGATGAAATAGGAATGAGGAAAGAGCAAAAGGAGAAAGATTAGTATGTTAAAGCAGATGTAGAGAGAGAATGGAAAAAAAACCCAAGAAGACAGAAGAAAGGACAAATGGACAGCAGATGGAGAGTTAGCAGAAGACACGAAGAAACCAGAAGAAAGTGGCTGGAACAATTGCAACTGAAAAAAAATGCACAAAAGGTAGAAAAATATCTCTTTATTTGAATTTATTAACTGGAATATGTCAGCTCTGGGAAATGTGCATCATTAATTTTTGCGCTTTGTTTAGTACAAGAGGAAATTAATTTATAGTTTTATTTCTACAGTGTTGTTGTATATTCCAAGTTTGGCTTTTGGGGTTCCCAGTTTAATTATTGTCTTCCTGTTTCTAAATTGTGATTCCTTGTTTGGTGATGGTCTATGTTCTGCATGTGTAACTGAGCTGAGGTATTCTGTTTATGTAATTCCTATTTGACATTGCCACTTGTTCTTTCCCCAGTATGTCATGTATTATTGTTCTCTGAAATGTATTGGTTTAATATTTGCAGTGGTGCCTTTTGATAGTTAGGGTATGGTGCTTTGTGAGTCCTGGTAGTGCTGTTAGGATACGGCGGGTTTGCTATGGGTTCTAAATGGGCAGTGTTTGTAGTAGTTCCTAATGTGCCTGGCGGTTGGTACTGGAGTATAGTAATGTAGAAAACCTTTTAGTCTTTCTTTATCCATATACTCATTAAGAGGCATGTTTACTAAAAGTTAGTGTATGGTAACATTATGCAAATATTTATGCAAATGAGGCACCTTATGCAAATGAGGCCCCGCACCGAGTCTCCGCACATGGCCCCGCACCCCCCTTGGGCCGCCCCTGCCCACATTATTCCTCTTCTCAGGTCACTTCACTGGCTCCCTGTCCAATTCCGCATCCAATTCAAGCTTCTCCTGCTAACCTATAAGTGCATCCACTCTATGGCCCCTCACTACCTCTCATCTCTTATCCCTTCCTACATCACCTCTCGAAACCTGCGCTCCGCTAACAAACTACTTCTATCAATGCCTTTTACACGCACTGTGAACTCCCGACTGCGCTCCTTTCACCTTGCTGCACCTTACGCCTGGAACAGCCTACCTGCATCTGTACGCCAGGCAGCCTCCCTGGTCCTCTTCAAATTCAGATTGAAGACCCACCTCTTCACTGTTGCTTTCAGATCCTGACTCCTTCCTCATCTTACCCTAATCCCCATCATCATTTATGACCAAACTACTGACCAAACCATACCTTGCCCAGAAATGACTAATGTTCTACCTTGCGCAGAACTGACTAATGCTCTATACTGTTCTAACTTATGTTTTGTTCTGATTAGATTGTAAGCTCCGATGAGCTTGACTCTGACGGGCAGGGACTGTCTTTTGTATGTCGGCTACCTCTTGTAGGTCAGCTGTGCAGCGCTGCGTGCATGGCGCTTTACAAGTGCTGAATAGTAGTAGTAGTAGTAGTGAGCAGAGGGAGGGGGATGGCGCATGAATCCCACCTTATACAAAGATAGATCTTTTCACCAACATTTGCAGAATGCATGGCGGGTTTACTGGGAGGAAAACACAGATGTGGGGATGGATCCCAAGACCCTGTGGGCAGCACCAAGGCTACTATGATGGGGGTGATCATCAAGTACACTGCTCAGAAGTGGAGGAGGGAGGATAAGCAAATTCTTGCCCTGTCGGGGCAGCTCCAAGCATACCGGCAGTTGCATGTGCACACTATGAGGGTGGAGGACAGAGCTGAACCACCTGAGAACAGTCAGACATGAGCTGAACCACCTCCTGAACCAGTTGGTGGAGAGGGATATCAAGCTCTACAAATATCAGCTGCATCACTGGGGGAACAAGTGTGGGAAGCTGCTAGCCTACTTGGTTAGCCCGGCCAGAAAAAGAATGCAATTAGCCATATTACGGGACCAGGAGGCTGCTTGCTCAGTAATGAGCAAGAGATTAGGCATCAATTTCACCGGTTCTATAATGACTAATATGATGTTTGCCCCAGAAATGACGCTAAGTGAAAGCGATTCTTTTGAGGATTAGAGTTCTCCCAAATTGGGGATGAGGAGCAGGCAGCTTTGAACACCTCTTTTACCTCAGCCAAGGTGTCCCTGGCCATAAAGTCTCTTAAGCTGGCCAAGATACTGGGCCCGGATGGGCTGGGTGCATAATTCTACAAGATCCTGGGCGACAATGTGTCTGTGCCTTTCCTGGTGTAATGCATGACGGTGTTCCAGGAGGGGGATCTTGGGTTGCACCAGAATCACGCCACAGTGGTGGTTCTGCCTAAGCCAGGCAGGGACCCAAAAGAGACGGGCTCCTATAGATCCATTTCCATATTGAATCAGGATGTGAAGTTGATCACATGTATGTTGGTGAGAAGACTGGGCAGGGTAATCACGGGCCTGGTCCAACTGGACCAGGTTGGTTTTGTCCCAGAGCAGTTCACTTCAATCAGCCTCTTGAAAACATTAGCAGTGCTTTATGAGCCAGAGGAGGGAGGGGGATGAGATTATTGTGAGCCTAGATGCTGAAAAGGCCTTTGATAATGTGTCTTAGGAGTACATATTTTGGGTGGTGGACACCTACGAGATACGGGAGACCTTTTGTACTGGGTCTAAGCATTGAATCATGCGCCATCGGTTCAGATCATAGTCAATGGAGAACTGCCCCTTTGGAGTACATCGGAACCATCAGAGTTCGGGGATTCATACCTCATGGGTAAGAGGAAGAAGAACGTTTGATGTTGTTGATCAATGCACCCTTCTCTCATGCTTGTCCGACCTGGGTGTTTACGGTACAGTCTTGCAGTGGTTTCGGTCCTTCCTTTCTTCTCGTTCCTTCACTGTTCACATGGGCCCCGACGTCTCCCCGTCCTTCCCGTTACAATGTGGGGTCCCTCAGGGCTCTATCCTTGCTCCCCTTCTCTTTAACGTTTTTCTCTCACCTCTCGCTCTGCTCATCCAACAAACTGGTATTTCTGCCTTTATTTATGCTGATGATATTCTGCTGGTTTACCATGTCTCTCCCTCAGCGCTCGATCTTGCCCCACTTAACAACTGCCTTGACCTCATCGCTTCCTGGTTCAGACAAAATTTCTTGCATGTCAACCCATCCAAGTCCTTAGCCATTTGGCTTTCCTTTCGTAACCCTCCTCCTGACCTGTCCCCTACCATGTATGCCCATCCTATCTCTCTGGTCTCTTCCCTTCAGTATTTGGGTGTTACGTTAGACTCCTCTCTTTCTTTCCACCAACACATCTCCTCTGCGGTGCGCTCTTGCTTCCTTCATCTCCGTCGAATCAGATCCATTCGGCCTTTCCTTTCTTCTTCTGCCATCACCACTCTTGTCATGTCCCTCGTGATCACTCATTTGGACTACTGCAACTCTATCTTCGCAGGTCTCCCCTGTCATCAGCTGCATCGTCTCCAGCTTGTTCAGAACACTGCTGCCTGTCTAATCACTTATTCCCCTGTTATCTCTCCTATCACTCCCTCTTTCTTTTCTCTTCACTGGCTTCCAATCAAAGTCCAGTTCATCTATAAACTCCTGACTATTACTCACAAGTTCCTCTACACTAGCGCTCCACAATACCTGGCCGACATTATTCACCTCCAACCTGCTCCTCGTCTTCTCCGCTCTGCACATGGCAACCGTCTCTTCCTTCCTTCTCCTTCCCAGGACCACCTTGAACTTACCCGACACTCTGCATTCTTCTTTCTTGGTCCTGCTTTATGGAACTCACTCCTTCACTCCCTCCGCATCAAACTCTCCTTTCCACGCTTCGAAGCACTCCTTAAAACACACCTTTTCTGCCAGGCTTTCGACCTTCCCCCGCCCACTGATGGCTCTGGTCTCCCCTCATCTGACCCCCCTCCATCTTGCACTCAGTCACCACTAACCTAGGAACACTCTCTCTCCCAATTATTCTACTGTTCCCTCTCCTTCTCTTTCCTTTCCTGTCCTCCATTGGCGTTCTTTTCCTTTCTGCATCCCTGTAGCCAACTTATTGTTTTATTGTACACCGCCCTGATGCCTCGGCAAGGGCGGTATATCAAAACCTGCAAATAAAGATAAAGATAAAGAACGTGTGTTTGCAGCCAGAGAAAAAAGTAGGGACAGTTGTTGGCCCATGGATCGCCATGTTGTAGCTCTGTCCTCTACACCTCTTGTAAGTCCCAGATCTACCCTCGACTTCTCTGAGCTATCGGGTGTTTTTACCCCACTCTGCCATTTCAGTGTTCTCGTATCTGAGGTCAGGGGCACCTCCCAGGATTTGGTAAGTGCGTAACCTTCCTCCATTACTGAAGCCCAAGAGGGTGAAGTTTCCATTGGCGCAAAGAATTCCAGCGTGTTGGCAGTTCATTTGCCCTTACCAAAAGAGGTATGCTTTTCTTCTTTGCCAATTAAAGTTGTCTCTATTTCCTCTGAAAATATTACCTTGAAAGATATTCTTGTTGCTGTCACTCGCTTGGAAGCCTCCTTAGGCTGAAGGATTTTTCTGACTTTATTGTGGACATTGTGGCGAAAGTTTTGGAGCAAGACAAGAGACTGTATGCTGTGGATGCTGGTTTAATTAAGCCTGACTCTCATGTCTCAGTGCTACATGTATCAGTACTTCCTCTATAAAAGATAGTTTGGCTATTCACTGGTGCTTAGAGGCGCTGGCAAATATTAATCGTTCACAGAATTTGAGATTTTTTCATTTTCCATGTACCCATTACCTCTCTCCTACTCTTCTCTTTCAGAAATATCTGAGAGTGAATTTGAGTTATTCAGATGTGGAGGCAAAAAAAATTTCAAATATAGATTACCTTCCTATGGGAAGACTGTTCCTGATCAGGGGGATTGAGGTTTGGACCAACTCTCTGCCATGGACAGTCTAGGCTTGTCTGCTTTTCTAGAGAGTTCATTAGATAATATTTCCTCTTGAACCGCACTGATTGTTTCCTTTTATTGTATTATTGCTTTTTCAGAAGAAAAGCTTTTCTTTTTGTGGTCAAAAAACAAATATCTTTCCAGATGTCTCTAGAGCTACGCAATTGAGGAGGATTGCATTCCTGGCCCTAATGTTTGCTGCTTGGGAGCTAGGTGCATTCTTCTTCCTCAAATAGTTGTTTATAAGTATACTCAGTATGTTTTCTTTATTTTCTCAATTGGAGACTTTCCTTCAGGGCAAGTAATGTATGATTATCTTTACAGGATTTAGATTTTCCTTTACTTGTTTTCTGTAAAGGCTTGTATTTTGGGTATCAATGTAATTAGTTATCCGGCAGCATATCAGGGTTTTCCGATACTCCCTTGATGTGGGTTTGTATTCTTGTTTAATGTGGTTTGCTCCTTAATGTGTATCCTTACCTCAAGATTTTGGAGCATGTGGTTATCCTTTTTATGGGGTTACCTGTCTTATGAGTGTATTGTAAGATTTGAAATTTCAATTTAAAAAAAAAGAAATGAAGGGGAGGAGGGAGTTGGGTCGATAATTAGAAGGACGGCTAATGTCTAGTGAGGGTTTCTTGAGGAGAGGTGCGACCACAGTATGCTTGAAGGCTGCAGGAACAGTTGCAGTGGAGAGAGGTTGAGAATATGAGAAATGGAAGGGATGACAATGGAGGAGATAGAGCTTAGGAGATGAGTGGGAATAGGATCAGAGGAGGAGGTAGGGAATTTGGAGGAGGAAAGACAATGTGTGGTTTCCTCCTCAGAGATCTTAGAAAAGGAAGAAAGGGTGGCAGAGGATGAGGGGAAGAGTTGGGACTGAAGAGTGGGAAGAGGGGATGAGCTGATCTTGTGGAGAACTGGAGTGTAATCCTGTGGACTTTGTCGTGGAAATAGTCGGTCAAAGTTTGGCAGAAAGGGAAGGAGGGGTTGGAGGTGGAGGCATCTTGAAGAGAGCTGTGAGAGAGGGTCAGAGGCAAGAGAGTTAGTCAGGTAGATATAATAGTCTTGTTGGGTGAGTGCTATGGTTGACTGGAAAGAGGCAAGCATGAATTTGAAGTGTAGAAAGTCCACCGGGTGCAGGATTTGAGCCAAATGTGCTCAGCTGAGCAGACACAGGAAAGTAGATAGTGGGTAGCCAAAGACAGCCAGGGCTGAGGTACAGTACACCTCACAGGATGTGGCACGAGCAGAGCAAGAGCATCCAGAGCAGAGGAGAGTGCAGTGCTATAGGAAGCTACTGCCTCATCAGCAGACTCAGATGACATAATGGAGGAAAGAGGTGATGAGACAGTAGTGGAGAGAGCCGATGGGTCGATAACATGAAGATTTCTAAAGAGATTGGAGGAGACTGGGCAAGAATGAGGCAGGGAGTATATCCCCTAGGTGGACATAAAAATAGTGGAATTCATTTGTAAAAAGTATTTAAAGCATACCCCTTGACTGGAAGATGAGAGATGCACCTGGAAGACAGGTCTCTTCTGCCTAAATGCTGTCTTCTCAGATGTGAAATTAGATTCCCATTCACAGTTCTAAGCTGTTCTCTCTTTTCTTCCTTCCAGGCAGCTGGAACCTCAGCTACTTCTCCCTTCTGCACTGGACTCCTATCATACTGGATACAGCAGACTGGCATTTCAGCCTAGATTTCCTTGGATACTGTTCTCCTTTATCCTTGGTTCAAGATTGAAGCTTTGTTAAGCCTAGCTTGCTTGTGGATTAAATACAGTCATTTGCAGGCAACCTAGCTGGTCATCAAAGATGCATCATCCCAAGTTGTACAGTGCCCCTTTTTGGGCAACAATAGGTCTCCTTCTTCTGCTTGTGCCTCTCTCTTTGACCCTGCAGGGAGGCAGAAGATAGTGCTAGGTACCTGGAACTCGTAGAGGGAACAGTTCTCATCTGGACAGTAGCATGTCCATGGCAGGGCATGCCAAGTGTGGCGCCTGTGGGGAATGTCTCTCCATGCCCCAGACGATGTACCATCCAGCTTGCCAGGAGCCCAGTTGACCTGTACCCCTTCCCCTGGGCTCCGATGTATGAGCCAGCATTCCCTCGGCTCCCAGCCCACATATGGATCCAGAGGGGAGGAAGAGGGTTCCCAATGGCATCTGTGGAGCATGAGGAGGGCAGAGGGCTCCCCACCATACAGACAGTGGGCTCTCTGGCACTCTCCAGATCCTAGCCCTCTTTCTTCCTCCGACAAGGAGGAGGACCCAGGCATAGTGCCTGTGCGTGTGCACCTGCCACAGCTGTGTTTTTCCTGGTAATGATCCTTCCACAGGTTTACCTATAGAAACCTTGTTCCATATCTGAGGAAAGAAACAAAATGGCTTCCAGCAACAAGTACAAATCATAGAGCTGGGAAGACTAATAGCTAGTCTTAGAAGCCCACAGTTGCCTCTGTTGGAGGGAGGCAAGAACTGTCAGTCGGAACCCTACAGTGTCTCTCTTTAGCCTCTGGATGTTCCTTAGGTATATTCAGATTATCTGTATTAACTCAGGATTTCTCTGTGGTACCATAATACTTCCAGTGAACCAGATACTGTCCAATGGGACACCCTGGAATTCAAATCCCTTTGACCTCAAATTGAGACTGGCCAGTTGTCAAGGGTGGAGCTAGAGATGAAAGAGTCTAGAGTAATAGGTTCCAACAAAGAGGCATGAAATGAGGAAGGGATCATGAATGTCTCAGGAAGCTGAAGGCGCATGGTTATAGGGTTGATCCTCTATGTAATGACCCATGGGACTGTAAACTTAAGTGGGCATTTTTAGCAGGGCAGCCAGACTAAGTAAAGTGACTGCCTATATTGCTGCTTTAATTCTGACCCAGATATTCAATGCCAAGGGCATATCCAGCCACCAGCACTGAATATCTGGTGTGAACAGATCGTGTGTTAGCTAATTGGGCAGCAGCGATATTCAGCTGCTGCCCAGTTAGCTAACCCGGATAAAGTTAGGCCACTCTTTAAGGTTCCTAACTTTAGCAAGTTTAAGACAACAGGCCAGTGGCTGAATATCACTGCTGACTAGTTCTCATTAGCACCATCCCCGGAACGCCTCGATGCCACATAGCTAGCATTGGGATGTACAGCTGTATTGGGGGGGGGGGGATATTTGGAGACACAAAATGGCTATATGCCACTGAATATCTCACTCACCACAATTAAGACAGTTAGCAGGTTTGCTAATTGCATTATTCGCTTGGAATATGCCCCCCTTAGAACCCATCCTTGCACGGGGAAGCTTTAGGTGTAGGATCATATTGGACAATCAGACTCTATTGCTCATTTGATACTGAGGTTCTCGTACATTAGAACATAACATAAGAACATAAGAAATGCCATACTGGGTCAGACCAAGGTCCATCAAATCCAGAATTTTGTTTCCAACAGTGGCCAATCCAGGTCACAAATACCTAGCAGTTTCCCAAAAAGACACACAGGTTCCACAATGCTTGTATTGGGGCAAGCAGTGGATTTCCCGGGTCCTCTTTAATAATGGTTTATGGACCTTTCCTCCAGGAACTTGTCCAAACCTTTTTTAAACCCAGCTACACTAACAGCCTTTACTACATCCTTCGGTAATGAATTCCAGAGTTTGATTACGTGTTGAGTGAAAATATATTTTCTCTTATTAGCCTTAAACAGGTTGCACTCCCCTGTGGAATGGCTGCCTTGGTTTTGCCTGCCCATATATAGCCCCAGTGCACAGGATGTGAAAGGTAGCTTTTCAGTTATTGCTGCGGTATGTGGATTTAGTTTTGTTGTTTCAGTGAAGCGCGCTGAATGCCGGGAAATATTAAAGGTCATTTCCCGGCACTCACACGCTTCACTGAAACAGCCGCCAGCGTGAGGGAAAACTCTTCACGCTGGCGGCTGTGCAGAGGGAGCCGGGGACTCAAGCAGGCTTCCCCGGCTCCCTCTGAAGCTGTCCATTGTGCGAGAATGGAGTTTGCGTGGGGCCCTGTGCGAACAACATTCTCTCACAATGGACAGGCTGGCCCTGCTCACAGGTCTGTAGTTTCCTGGATCACCCCTAGTATTCTTTTGAAAAATTGGTATTACATTGGCCATTTGCCAATCTTAAGGTATTACAGATGATTTTAATGATAGTTCACAGATTACTAATAGTAGGTAACAAATTACTAATAGTAGGCGTTGATGGTGATGGTCTGAAAATCTCTTCTGCTGAGCTGCTGCTTTTTCTAGGTTACCTTGCATCTGAGACCAGGTTGTCTGTCAAGCTATGCCAGGTCATCTGCTACAGGAACCTCATTGGTCAGATCAGAAGGTAGCATCTAGTAACTTTACTTCCTTGAACTGGTTCCTTACAATGGATCAAGATATTTGCTGGAGAGAGAGAGAAGTAGTGACATATACCTGTTTTCCACCCATCCTTTTGCTCTTATCACTTTCTCTTTCATAGAAATTTTATGAATGTCTTCAATTAATATCTATTTCTTCTGCATATGAAGGGGATCTGTACATCTGACCAATATAAATAGATGCCACATCTCCTCTTTCCAGCTTAACTCAAAGTGCCTCCTCCTTACGTATCTCATAAGTCTTGTAGGTCTGTTGCTTTAATATTTTTATATATAGCCCTCTTCTCCTTTTTTCCTGAATAATCTCTAGCCCAGTATAACTATATCCCAGTCATGGTTCTCTGTGTAAGGATCGCTTTAGGATCTTACCAAATCCAGCATTCTTTGTGTGCAGGACAGTGGTAGTGTAGTGTGCGGTGAGAAGGGAATCTTTTTAAAGCACAGGTCAGGCAGCAGTTCAGGGGAAACAAAATCAGTTTTTATTCTCTCCCAACTTGTTAAATCTCCACAGAGCAAAACCCAGAACAGTTAGAAATTCATGGAAAAGAAAATCAGCTTTACTTCTGTCCAAGCTGTTTCTCCTGGCCCTTCCTCCAGACTCATTTAAAGTTCCTAACTCAAAACTACTTTGCATGGCTTGCCTTAGAAGGACTTCTGGCTCCACAGGCCTCTCTACCTCCTGCAGTCTGCTGGGTTCTTAACCTCTCTCTGTGAGCCGCACCCTCCCAACCTTGAACTCTGGGCTACAGGCTCTCTTAAAGGGAACTTTGATACTCCCTTTGGAGAGGGATGGGTAACATTCTATAGACCCCAACACAAGGACCATTCCATTTCTAGCCTTAGCAGTAGGTACATGCCATGTTATAACATCTCCCCTGTGGGATGGCTGCTTTGGTTCTGCCTGCCCATATATAGTCCCAAAGCACAGGTTGTGAAAGGTAGCTTTTCAGTTGTTGCTGTGGTATGTGGATTTAGTTTTGTTGTGCAGTGTGAGCCAAGACGCGACTTAGACCTAATCTTTTATTTTGTTTTGTATCCAGTGTGAAATCAGTCCCTTGATTCTTAAACTTGTCTACATGTGAAGAGTGAGACTCGGTTGGAGGTTTTTACCCACTCCTCTGCCTGAGTGTGGAAGAGAGAATGGAGGTGCCAGCTTACATCCTACGCCTACAGAGGAGTTTGTAGTACTGAAGGAAGGAAGAGAGGATTAGGATCCCAATGAGGAGAAAGAAGAGAGACTTTGATGTTTACTAATTGCCATAGGAGCCCAAGAAAGGAATCCATTGTCTTTTGCAGAACAACCATGCAATCAATATAATTGGGATCACACACAGACATAAATACCTGAGGGTGATACAAATCATATTACCAAGGACTATGTATTTCCTGGGCTGAATATTGCAGTTACTGTTGCAGTAGGACATTTTTACAGTAAAGAAAATTGGAACATCCAATTCAATGTCACGAGCTTCCCGGGAGAAAACTGTCTGTGACCTGGACCCCCAGCATGATGTGCCCACACCCAATGGACCAGGGGATTTACATCTATGTAACACATCCTTGTGACCACCGTTATATCCCAATCAGTCTCTTCCATGACCCCCTTTAGATATGAGGCTTTATTTCTTATACTGTGGGCCTTAATATACACAGTTTTTCAAATGCTATCCTTTTATATATAAGTATTCAATGTTTTATGTAATTGAGAATATTGTCCACCTATCCTAATTTAAAAACATCCTCAGCAGGTCAGCTAGTCTGTTCTGGAAGGCGCGTCATAGCCCTTCTTCAATAGGTAGGTGCTATGTTTGCTCAGCAGTCCTTGGAAAATCATCCTGATCCAGGAAGCCAAATCACTCTCCTTGAGACCATCTTTAACAGCCATGAATTAATCTCCAGTATATCCCCTGCTCTAGCTAACGCAGGGAACAGAAATCCAAAGTGGGAATCAAACCAGAAACCTTCTGAATCATAGTATATAGTATCTAAGCCATTAGGTCAACCTGGATTTGAAAATGGTTGTGATTATCCAAGTAAACTGTAGTTCTGCATTCACTGGCTGGACTATGAATTTGTCCTGCATCAAAGAAGGCTGTTGTTTCTGCATAAAAACTAGAATTTTCCTCAGAAGTAACAGACAGGAGCTTAACCATCAGAAATATGAGTGAACCATTTTTGGCACTCATCAGTGAGAGCACAGCATGCTGCCTCTGAGGCCTATAGTCCATATTTCTCCTCCATGCCAGGAGACTCATAACTTTTAAGGTACTGAAATCATCCTAACTGATTGAATTGAAGTACATAAGACTCCAATCCATTCACAAAAGTGCTGTCAGCACCTTTCTGCTTATTGCTTGATCCTGAGTGGAATGGAAAGCATTATAGAAGAAAAGCAATTAAAAATGTAACCCTTGTACTTCCTGGGGCAACTTTCACTGTGTGCAACATATGCTGGATTGTAAAAAGGGTTCACTATGTCCTTCAATTGCAAATTTTTACTTGTTACTCATGAATGAGAGGAGCACTTTGCTGTCTTTAGGAGCAAGGAAACAAAATGGAATGGCTCTGACTAGGTGGATCCAAAGATTCCCGGTTTAGACTTCATCACAACCAGCCTCTTCCTCCATTCCTAGTATAGGTTCTATACATGTGCTATGCAATGTGGACCCAATTTTAAAACATGACGCCTACGCGAGAAGTCCAAAATGGTGCCTATTTTAAGCCTACTTTGTAAAGGCAACTTAGGAATCCAGAACCAGCCAAACAATGAGCAAAGGCTGATGCACATATCTGCACTTGCTCTGAAGTGCGTGTAAAAGTGTGCATGTGCTCTGCATGTGTACAATGCAACCTCGGAGCAATGGACTATGTGGGAAGGAGACAGTGTCCTTTGTTCCAAAAGTCTGCTGTTCTCGAGGGGGACAAAAAAGCAACAGAGATCCTTCCCTAGCCCTTGACTGGGCTGCCGGAGGCCTGCCCACCAGCTGTGAGATGGAGGAGAAGAGGCAGAAATGGAAGGGCACCACTTCACGTATCCGCCTTCTCTGGAACATCAGTGTTGCAGCTACAGAGATATGGATAAGGGGCAGCGGCTGCTGTCTGTTGCTCCCAATGTCCACTGCTATGGGGCCCATTACTCTGAGGATGAACAGTACTTGAATACTTTATAAAATACCTGTGTACATCGGAACTCTGTTAACTCTGCCCATGCTCTCCCCAAACTATAAGTATTCCCCCAGGAATCCCTCTGCACAGAGTGCACATGTAAGAATGCACTATGATGTCATTGCATATACTTACAGTACATGCATATACTGCACCACCACAGAGCTTTATAGAATTCCATGTGTACAGCCGGTTTTACACCTAGGAAAACCTTTGTACTATTAACCCTACATGATCTAATGTGACACCTGTGGCTGGAAGAATTTCTTTTAGCTGGTATCAGCTGCTGTTCCTGTCTGTATACCTCAGCAAGGCCACGAGCAGAGGCTACCAGCAATGGGCGCATGCTAATTTAATGCAAAGAGAACAATATTTGCATGCATCTGTATCAACAGCATGTTTCACCCTCTTCACCGCCTCTGCGGGATGCACATGGTGCATTATTTGCTCAGTAAGAGCAGCGTGACCCGAGTGACTAAGCAAAGAACAAACAAACCTTTTTCAAAGAAGGGGAAGCTGCAAACCTAGAGGGCACAGGATGAAGCTGCAAGGCGATAAACGTAAAAGCAACACCAGGAAATACTATTCACTGAAAGGGTGTGGATGTTTGGAATGCCCTCCCTATGAAGGTGCTGGCAGCAAATACAGTGACAGACACAGTGGATGCCTTTATCGCAAGAAGATGAAATCAAATTCAACTTAAATATATTTTATACTTCAAGAAATATAGGAGGGCTGACCCGCACAGAGCAGTAGGTTCAACCCTAAACACAGGCATAGAAGGTGATGATCAACCACTTTGGCCTCCCTTCTGGGCAGACTGGATGGCTCATACTAGTCTTTATCTGCCATCATGTACTATGTTACTATATATATATATTACTATAAAATGTCATTTGGGTGATAAAAGTCACTGTTCTAAACAGAAATTTAAAAAGTCTTTTTGGAGGATCAGCTACCAAGTGACTTCCAAATCAGATCTGCTCAATTTTTTGGTTAAAAATCTGTGTTTAGCACTAGAATAGGACAGAGCAGGAACAGACTGCTAAGTTTTATTTTGTTACTTGAAGAATATATATGTGTGTGTGTGTGTGTGTGTGTGTGGTGTGTGTGACAAAATGCCGATCGAAACTGATGGGCTCACCTAGCCTCCCCACATGTGCCCTCAGTCTCCACTTTGTCCCTGTCACACCTCTACATCTGTTTTCTGTCTCACATGCAGACTGTTACTGCCCTCTGAGTGTACCCCATTCCCTCATTTCTTGGTGACCTCATCCTCTGGAGTCATCTGTTGAGCCATGCAGGATACTTTAGCCTCTTAGGCCATCTTTTTGGTCAGTCAGCTGCAGAGGTTCTTTACCCCCAAAGCAGCGCCATCAATTCTTCAGGATGCTGAGGCCATAGCAGAAAACTAAATGAATTGTTTGCTTTGGTCTTTACCGAGGAAGCTGTTGGGGAGATGCCCATACCATAAATGATCTTCAAAGGCAAGGGCTCAGAAGAACTGAAGCAAATTCATTCATGCTCTTGTATTAAGTCGCATTGACTACTGCAATTGCTCATACAATGGAATTAGCATGTCATCGATGAAATGGCGTCAGCTTCTTCAAAATAATGCAATAAAGATGATTCACCGTAAATGCAAATTTGGCCATGTAACTCCATTACTCATGGCTGCCTGTTACTTATTGGATAAAGTTCAAAATCTTGCTACTTATTCATAAAGTCCTCTTGAAGAGTATTCCTGCATATCTTTCAAATTTAATTATTTCTCACATCCTGTCATGAGCAGTTTGCTCTGCGCGGTAAATTTTTTTAGCACTTCCTATCCCCTCTCGGATTCTTTTTGAACTTGTTCGTCATTCAGCCTTTTTTATTTATGCATCTACTCTTTGAAATAGCCGTCCACACATTTTAGGAGTGGCGGCTTCTACTGAAAAATATCAAAAGGGTTCAAAGATCTTTCTTTTTGAACAAGCATTCGGTAGCATCTCAGAGTGAGGATGATTGGCATGAATCTTTCCCTACACCCAAACTACCTTCTTTTCTCCTGTTCTAATTTTCCTTTGTTTTCTTTTTTAAAATCTTTTATTCTTGTATCCTGCTTTAGTAGTTTGGAAGGTAGGTCAGCAAAATTAAGTGTGAAACTAGAAGATATAATAGAGCAAGTTGGCAAACTAAATATTAATAAATCACTAGAGCCATATGATATTTACTCCAGAGCTCTAAAAGGTGTGATATTTCAGACCTATCTTTAAAATCAGCCACTGTGTCTGAAGACTTGAGGGTGATCAATGCAATGGCAAGTTCTGAAAAGGGCTACAGGGGTGATTTAGGAAACTATAGCCCAGTGATCCCAACATTGGTGCTCGGCCAAATGGTAGAAGCAATTCTTAAGACAAGAATTACTAGGAATATGGTAGAGGTGACTTAATGAGGTAGAGCCAAAGTGGATTTAATAATGAGAAGTTTTACCTTATTAGTCTACTAGGATATTTGGAAGATGTAAATAAACAAGTGCATAAGAGTGAGCTAGTTGATGTGAAAGCACATTTTAGATAGTACGTGCAGATCGGAATTGAGACGTCGAGGTCAGGATATATTCAATCCCTGGATACAGGATACTGAGCTTGATGGACCTTGGTCTGACCCAGTATGGCATATCTTATGTTCTTATGGCATTTTAGAAATGGTTCTGGTAAATATAGACCTGTTTCTGAAACAGAGAAGGAAGTGCAGGAAAACATGGGGATTTATATCCACGTGCAGCAGGGGGAGCCCTTTTACAAATTTACATCTGAAATCAACAGAGGAAACCCAGCAACTTATACATGTAAGTGCTGGCATTTCACAGCTTCTGTATCGGCACTTACATGTGTTTATGATCCATTTCACCGACTTAAATGTGTAGATGCTGCCAATTAAGTACTGTACAATCTTTAACTAATTTCAGTTTGGAGAGGGAAATAAACTAGGGTTGTAAAGGGCTGGTTGGAATGCACACATTTTTTAAAACCTACATGTTCCAGAGAGCAGGTGTAAAATCGGGCATGGAGAATTTTGGGCCTACATGTCCATTCCCTATATATATATATGTAAATCATGAATAAAGTTTCTCAAGCAACCCCCCATTGTATATGTGGATTTTTAGAAGGAATTTGATAAAGCCCCTTAAGAGAGACTGCTAGGGGAATTAAAAATCATTGGATAAGAGGCTGCATCATATTGCAGGTTGGAAACTGGCTCAGAGATGGGGGTGGCAGTAGATGATGGTGTCGTTTTGATGGGAATGGGTTGGAGGAGTCATTGGGAGGTTGAGGGTTTGATTGTTGTTTTATTTTAGAGTGCTATTTTTGTATTGTACATCGCACTGGGTGGTTTTCGATTGTGTGATTTATAAATGTAAATAAATAAAGATAAATAGAGAATGAGACAAAATGGTCAGTTCTGCCATTGGAGAGATGGGATAGTGGAATGCCCCAAAAATCTGTACTGGAACCAGTGCTGTTAACATTTATATAAACGATCTGGATAAGGAAGCATCAAGTGAGATGAACAGATTTGCAGCTGACATGAAATTATTCAAAGTTGTTAAAACATTAATGGGCTGCAAGGAATTGCAGAAGAACCTTGCCAAATTGGGGAACTGGATATCTAAATGGCAGATGTACTTTTAATATGGGCAAGTGTAAAGTAATGCACATTGGAGGAAAATAAGCTTTACTATAGGTACAAAATGCTGGCTCCATATTAGGAATCACCATCAAGGAAAAGGATCTTGGAGTCATTGTGAAATCTTCAGCTCAGTGTGTGGTAGTGGTTGAAAAAACAAATAGAAGGTTAGGAATTATTTGGAAAGGGATGGAGAATATCCTAATGCCTCCATAACAATTCATGGTGTGATATGCAGATCTGGTCATCCCATTTCAAAAAAGATATAGCAGAACTAGAAAAGGTACAGAAGAGAGCACAAAAATGATAGAAGATGAGGGAAGGCTGAACAGATTAGGGCTTTACAGCTTGGAGAAGAGATTATAGAGGTTACAAAATCATGAGTAGGATGTTTATCATTTCAAATACAACTAAAATAAGGGGAACTAACAGAGAAAGTATTTTTTTTCCATAGCAAACAATCAAGCTATGGAATCTGCTACAAGATGTGGTGAAAGCAATTAGTATAGCTGGGTATAAAAAAAAGTTTAGATAAGCTCCTGGAGGAAAGGTCTGCAAACAATAACTAGCCAGATAGGATTGGAGAAAGCCACCATTTGTCTCTGGAAGGGACCAACACAGGAAGGTTCTACTATTTGGGTTTGGCTGGATGCTTCCTAGTGACCTAGACTGGCCACTGTCAAAGACAGGATTCTGTGTCCAATGAACCCGAGGTCTAAACCAGCTTGGCACATCTTGTTAGTATATTTTGGGGTGATAAGGGCTACTGCCCTCATGCCTTGGCATATAGGAAATCGCCAAATCCTTTAATTTGGCACCTATGCTGAGATGCACTGTATGTAATATTGCCATAGATGGCTTCCAGCCCATACATGTGCAGACCACTAGCGTGAGACAGACAACTCCAAGGAACAAAGAATATTCATATAGCCAAAGCACACCTGATAAAAATAAATGAGTGCACATCCCTTGGGTCCCCTTAGTTTGCAAGCTCGGTATCCAGTCTGACCCAGATAGACGGACACACACACAAGTTATTTTTATTAGTAAAGAAGACATAATGACAGATGTTGGATTACTGTAGTTAGCACTACAAAGGAGAGCCCATAATTGCAAAAGGAGGCAGTCATTGGAAAATGCCACAATATGATTGATAGGAAATGAAGATTACTCATAAGGATGAGTACTGAGCCCCATAGGATGGATCTTCCCCGTGCTGAAGATTCAATCACTTCAGTTTTCTTTGCAGTGACAGAGGCCAACAGAAAAAAAAATAGAATAGGGAAAGAGAGAATGAGAGAGAATTCCTTGGTAAACATTTCACATAAGAGGAAGTGACTGTGCACTCAGAAACTAAGGAACAGCCAGCACATTCATCTTCCTCAGGGCAAGAACAAGGAAAATTAAAAGATGATGTATTCCCACTGCACAAATAGATGTGAAAGCACTCTGAACATTTTAATAATGCTCCTGCTTCTTCTGAATCCTTTCCGTAGAAGGGCTTGGTCACTCAAGATTTCTCCCGCTGCCTCATGTTCCATTTTCTTATATTTCTGTGGGCAAAAAAAGGGGTTCAATTAGTGCTAGACTGCGCAGTAGCAGCACCCATTGACCTTTCAGTCAGTGGGCAATTGTGCTATTTGACCTCTTTCCCTCATCAAATCTTAGTCTAGAACAGGAGTTCAGGGCTACCACAATAAATATACATGGGATAAATTTGCACATATTGGAGACCTACTGTGTGCAATTCTGTCTCATGCATATTCATTATGGCAGTCTTGAAAACCCAACTGGCTAGGTGTGCTTCCAGGAGAGAACTGAGAAGCACTAGACTGCTTTTATAGTGCTGGTAGGCATAAGGAGAAATACTCATATTGAAAGAAGGCAGCCTCTTGCGCAAGGAAATAAAATTATCCAGGAAAGAAATGGGAACTAAACCAAAAGGGCCTTTCTTTCCAGTGGATTTCCTTGTCCTGTTGTTCATCTTGCAGTGTGCAGAGCTCCCGAGCAACGGTATTAAACTTGTATTGGTTCAATAACTGCGGAGAGGTAGAAGATAAGAGAGGAATGATTATTCTCTGGGAACAATTCCTGTCGATAGACTGCCGCTCTCTTTGTGTTTTTGCTTTTTAATTTTTATTTGGTGATATATTTCTGAAAACCTATTTACTAATTGTGTTACTCCCTGCCAAAAAAAGTGCTGATCCAAGTATATATATATATATAATCTCAAAATGAGAACAGAAATGTAATGAAAATATGTTGGCACTATGAAGAAAAATCCTCTAAGTGGACCGAAATATTATAACAGTTTGCAGAAAACATCTTTGAGGCAGTGATACATTTATCTTTATCAATAATACTTTTCTGTTTTATTTCAATTCAGTTATGTTTTCACACACTGCTGACACCAAGTTTATCCTGGGGGGTAGAGAAGAAGGAACACTGCAAATTTCGCCCCCTCCTCAAAACTAATTTGTACAAGGAGCCCAGATATCTACAATCAATACACCGCAGGAATAAAGACTCTGCTATACAATATTTTAAATCATTTGTATTATTCGTGGAGTGTGGTACACACTGTACTGTACGTGGGGGAGGGGAGTGGAAAGCATTAGGGTAGGTATGTGTATACTGCAATAGAAGAAGGCAGGATTGAGGTGCATTGACAGAACTGGGTGTTAGGGTCACAGGGGTGTGCTGCACAGCAAGAGTGAGGTACAGTAGGATAGCAGGTAATATCAGTACATGTGGTGCCTTCCATCTACCTGTTTTTATCCAGTGTTATTACTTTTCTTGACCGGGAGCTCTTGGTTCATCCCATAGCTTTTTTCATTTTTTATATATAAAGGTTAATTGGGGTTATACAATACAAACAGGTTTATTATTGGGTCATTCTCTGATTAACCCTTCTCCTATTTGCCTCCACAGTCTGCACAAAAATGGCATTTTATTCAGATCTTCCCTATTTCTCTTGCACTGCATGTCTTGGAAACCTTTCATCCTGCTACACGTACTGAGCACTGCACAGTTTAGTTCTCAACTGCATCTAGATATGCGGAAATACTTCCTTGAAGCTTCAGCAAATCACATCGCTCTCCTGAAAATGCTTAGTGCCCATGCCAAGACCTGCATTATGTTACCTTCAGGGGATCACGTCCTACAACCCCAAGGAGCACGTGGTTAGCTTAAAAAGGAGGAAGAGAAGAAATGGGGGGAGAGGTGTGTGTAAAGTCATAATTATCACCATCCTTATCTCCCATGAATACCAGGGAACAGAGGAGACCGGAGCACAGGGCGGTAGGGTAGGTGATGGGAGGATTTGGGGCGGGATGAGCAAGGGCTGGGATTGGCTCTGTGAAGGTTGCTTAATTTTGAATAGGCCAGGAGCAGGAGATTTGAGGAATCATAGGGATGTGGAGCAAGATGTGGGGGTGGGAGATTGTTAACCAAGATAAGGAGGGCAAGAGTAGTAGTGAGAAGAATTCCCACTGGCGACCCATTAGAGGCTTTCTTGGGATCATGTGATTATGCTGTTCTGTAAAGGCTTGGGTGAAATATGATGCCTCCGTCATTTGGTCAATAAAACTGCAGCCTACTATACCCCATTGAACTCTGTGGGTGTTTTATTTGGGGTTGAATTGGAGGGTGAGGGCAAGTGCGAGTGGTGTTGGGCCACCATAAGTGACAGCTAGCTACCCATTTCCCTGTTACAAAGTTCAAAGCAGGTTTGGATTGAAAGCGAAAGAAGGGAAAAAGATAAGATAAAAGAATAGGGTGGGAGGAATTGAAGGATGGTTACAGGTGAAAGCAGCTGGTAGAAGTAAAATAATTTGTTGATCCACAGGATTTTACAGACCCTTCCCAAGACATATCAGTATAACAAAGCCCAGCAAAATGGCCTCTGCAACCAGTGTGCAGGGTCTGATTCAGGGGGTGGAATCAGGTTGTGCTAGAACCGGTGAGCTCCCTGCTGTCTCTGGAGTTTACACAGTCATTAAATGAGGAATCATTTCCCTCGGAACTCTTCCAAGCTATAATTTTCAGCAAGGGGTTATAAAGTGCCGGGCTGCATCTTAATGACTCCAGTGAACAGCTCTGTTTTACAACAGTTCAAAAAATATTATTCAGAATGAAGAGAATCATTGCTCACTGAGCCAGGGAGCACACGGGGCTTAAATCCATCATCCTGGATGGGCTTTTTTTTCCCCTCTTCTCTGATCTTTGATGATAAAGTACTTCATTAATTTGAGATACAGTGTTATGGGGAATTGTTTGAATAGTATTCAAATCCATCCCTTCTTCTTTAAAGGAGAACTGCCTTTCTTTACCAGTGGCATTGGTGCGGTGGTGTTAATAGGGAACTGCTTGTTCCTGCAGGCTGCAATTAGCCTGTACCCTGTAAGAAAAATCCTGCCGGCTTGCCGTGTTTATTTCCTAACATGGTCTCGTGCTAGTTGGTTCCATTTTTCCCCACTAGACATTCCGTCCTGGTTTTAGTCCATGCTACGTTTGAAGGTAAGTTTAGAACCAGGACTGGCCAAAAAGCCTCCCTCCTGAAACTGGGTAATTTGGCATCTCCGCTACTATGTGTACTTAAATGGGAGGCTGGTGGTCAGCAGGACAGAAAACCTGTGAATGTAAGTGCCAGTTTTCTACCAGCTATCGGTGAAGTCAAGGATGGATCTCTGCTGCAGCTAACCCCCACCCCACCCCTTTTCATCTGCTGCAGCCGCTCCCTTCCAGTCCTCCCAGGTCTCCCCCTAATCTCCCCCCAACCCTCTGTTCCCATTCACCGAAGCAACAAGGGTCTGCAGCAGCTGTAATCAAATGAAACTGAAAAGACACACTGGGTCAATCTTCAGGAAGTCTGCTTCTGAGGGGGCAGAACCGGTATCGCCTTCAGTACATGGGTACTGAAAGCTGGTCTTGTGCGTCTTTACAATTTCATTTCATCACAACTGCTGCATGTTTGGACTTCAGACCTCTGTTGCAACTTGCTACAGTGAGAGGGAAAGGGAGATGCTGGACTTTAGGGGGGTGGAGATGTGCTGGATATGATGGGGTCATGGGAGGGGGAACAGGACACAGATTGGAGGGAGATGACAGAATTGAGGGGATGGAAAGGTTGGATGGAATATAGGGGCACAAATGTGGAAGTTACTGGACTTGGGGAGAGGGGTGGAGAGATTGGAGGGGGACATGTTAGACATGATGAGACTGTACATGGCAGAACAGCAACACAAATGGAGGCGATGCTAAACCACCTGGGGAGGGGAGAATAGGGACATATATGGTAGATTCTGGACTGCCTGGGGGGAGGGACTAGGGAGACAGGGAGGGAATGCTGGACATGAGGAAGGGCCTAGAGAAAAGGGGATATTCCATGTAAGACACTGGATGGTGAGAGAGAGGGAGGATGCTGGACCCTGGGAGGAGGAAAGAGAGGAGATGCTGGACACAAGAGGAGAAAGGAGAAGGAGGAGTTAGACACTGGGGAAGGAGAGAGCAATGGCGAATGGGAGGAGTGAGGTGATGAAAAAAGATGGAAAGCTGTAGGTAAATGCAGTAAAAAAAAAAGGAAGATTGAAGACTGGTTAGTAACAAGGGACACTAAAACCTGGATAGAAAAGCAGAAAAATGAATAGAAGAAAGCTTAAAGGAAGAGATCAATGTTAGAAATGGATGTAGGCGAAGAAGATAAAAAACAATGGGGTTCAAATCCTACTAGCACTCCTTGTGGGCTTGGGCAAGTCACTTAACCCTCCATTGCCTCAGGTACAAACTTAGATTGTAAACCCTCTGGGGATAGGGAAATACCTGCAGTGCCTGAATGAAACTCACCTTGATCTACTACTGGAAAGGTGTGAGTTAAATACTAATAGTAATAATAAAGAAGACAGGAGGAGAGAGAAATGGCAAATGGACAAGCAATCCTGGAAACAGAAGTAAGAAAAGACAGAGAAAAGTAGAAACCACAGACTGGGACCAACACAATTAGAAAAATTAAATTACCAGATAACAAAGGTAGAAAAAAATAATTGTATTTTCTATTTAGTGATTGGAATAGATCATATTTTGGAATGGTGTTGGATTTGGCTGAGGCCAAAGCAGAAATTTAGGTGATGACTCCCAAAAACCCACTAGCAGGTTGTGTCTTCTCCAGCTTCAGGCAGGCTTAGGATCCTCTCTGGCCTGGCAGCCCTGGGTAATTACTCTTGTTTCACTCACCTCTCCTCCCCCAACATCAGCTGTCTTCATAATTTGCACAGTACAGGGGAAATGCATCTCTTTTTATCTCTCTGGTCTTGCACTGCATGCAGCATCTGGTTTCCTGGGGTTTCAATTTATTTTTTGTCTCCATATTTCTATTTTCAGTTTGTAGTCACTTATTCTGTATTTGGTGAGGGTCTGTGTTCTGTGTTCTGTGTCTGTGACCGAGGCCAGGTATTCTGTTAGCATGAATTTTCTATTTAGTGATCTGCAATAATCAGGCTTGCTTGGTTTTCTCAATAGGGGAATTGATGTTCTAGGTTCTATTGTAATATTTGTGGTCTGCCTTTTTGTAGGTAGGGTACTTGTGTGAGTTCTGCAGATTAGTGCTGGCATGGTAGATTTGTGTTAGGTCCTGAGCAACTTTTTGAAAAGGATCCAATTCTATTCACGACGTAGATCTCCTTTGTACATCCGGGCTGACCCGGACAAACAAAAGAGATCGCAATTCTGATCCCGCGGGGCACGTCCAGCCCCACAGGATCAGAACAGCACTGTATGTGCAGGCCAGAACTGCGATTCAGTCCCGGCCTGCAAGTAGAGCGCTAGCCTGACTAACTCAGCCAGGGCTTTTAAATGGAGCCGCGGCGCCATGGCTTCCCGTTGCCATAGCACCATGGCTCCATTAAAAGCTGCGATGCCAGCCACTGCTCCAAAAAATTATTTCCCAGCAGCTTGACCCCCGATCCGTCCTTCTAAGGCCAGGGTTGGGATGCAGGGGACTAACTTTGTTCTCCCCAGCCCCTTCTGCACCCGAATAAAAAAAAAAACGTCCAGGGAGGTTATTCCACCCCGGGGGTGGAATACCTTCCCCGGCCAATTCTCCAGCCTTGGACATACAGGGCCAACATTAGAATCGGCCCTGTACATCCAGGGCTGGCGACTGCCCACTGCCTGCCCACCCTCGCTCACGGGCCGCCTCTTCCCCGCCCCCGACGAACTTCCCCCAAAGTGTTTTGTATTACTTCATAGTATACTGGTGCTGAAAGGGTTTATGTTGCTGTTACTGAGATGACACTAGAATCAGTAATTGTTTTTTGTATGTCAAGTTCTATGGGGAAATGTCCTAGCTCTGCAGCCATCATTGAAGAAGGGGCTGGGCAGGTTCCGTGAATGCAGAATATATGCTTGGATTTAACACCTTGGGCCCAATGCAGACGCAAATAGTGGGGCTGGACATCCTAGTAGGATGTCCAACCCCCTTTCTGGATTGACACTCAGTCCTGAGTACAGCTCTCTCCACACATATTGAGGGGTAGTGTGGGGAGTGCTGGATGGGGGCAGGATGGAGAGGGCTGGAGGTGGGGAGTGGGCGGAGCAGGGGTGGGCCAAAGCATCTGGATGTACAGGGCCTATTCAGGTCACTGCGCTGTATGTCCGGTGGGGGAGAAATAGACGTGGGACTTATTCCATCTCGGAGGTGGAATGAGTTTCACCAACTGCAAGGTTCAGGCCAGGCAGCCCCACAAAACCAGCCCGGCTGATGCAGGGGTGTCCCCACCGCCAAATCCCAGCACTGGCTGCCCGCGCCAAGGATCAGGCGGTGGGGAAATGAGGGTTTCCTCCATTGTGGCATTTCTGCGCTCCTGCTGAGCATCCCAGTGCCATAGCAACAGGCCGCCACAGCATCGGCACATCATCAGGAACATAGGGCAAGCTGTAGAAAGAATGTCCTGCACCACTGAACTGCGGCTACACAGGGCCATCTATGTGCCCGATCCTGCAACCGCGGGACTGTCTCGCTCCCACGTTTGCAGAATCTGGTGAAATTTGGGGCCGTTCATAACACTGTATCTCAAATTAATGAAGCCGTTAATGAAGCCCTTGTTGGAATCGGGCTCCTTATGGAAGAGCATATGTGTGCTGAGGGACTGAGGAGGGGACTGTTTTTCAATGGCAGCAGAAGCATGCAATCTCTTGTACCCCCTCTGCCATCTCCCACGTGACTCACAGGTATTAAAGTCTGCATTGCTGCCATAGCTGTAGTTATTAAGGCTTTTAGGCTTTAAGTTTAGGCTTTTAGGTAGGAAGTTGAAATCCAGAACTTCCAGGGTAGCGTTCTCTGAAATGCTTCCTGTTCCACGCGCAGGACCCAAAAGCAGGCAGAGCTCCGGAGTCTCAATGCGTGGATGAGACAATAGTGCAGAGATGAGGGTTTTGGATTTGTTAGGAACTGGGGTACATTCTGGGGAAAGGAGGGGCTCTTCCTAAGGGATGGGCTTCACTTTAACTGGGATGGAACCAGGCTGCTGGCATTAACCTTTAAAAAGGAGATAGAGCAGCTTTTAAACTAAATAACAGGGGAAAGCTGACAGTCGCACAAGAGCACATGGTTCAGAAGAATGTATCCTTGAAGGATACTACCAAAAGCAGAGAGGTTCCAAAAAAGAGTAAACTAGCCCAAATGCCCTCGAGTATGGATCAGACAGAGCTTAAAGATCCCAAATTACCCATGTCTACCAATAACCAAATTAATATGAATAAAATAAAGTCTCTAAAATGCTTGTATGCAAATGCTAGAAGTCTAAAAAATAAGATGGGAGAGTTAGAATATATAGCACTAAATGAGAGGTTAGATATGATTGGAATATCAGAGACATGGTGGAAGGAGGACAACCAGTGGGACACTGTGATACCTGGGTACAAACTATATCGTAATGATAGAGCTGATCAAATTGGTGGAGGGGTTGCGCTCTATGTTAGAGAGGGCATTGAGTCAGAAAGGATTAAAATTTTGCAGGAAACAAAATTTGCTGTAGAATCTCTATGGATTGAAATTCTATGTAAAAAGGGGGAGGCCTCAAAGAAATCAAGGAAGCTAACGAAAGATACAGCGCAGTAATAATAATGGGTGATTTCAATTAACCCGGTATCAACTGGGTCAGTGTCACGGCAGGACATGCTAGGGAGATAAAGTTCCTAGATGAAATAAATTACTGCTTCTTGGAGCAGCTGGTTCATGAACTGACCAGAGGGGAAGCCATATTAGACCTAGTCCTTAGTGGAACACCAGATCTAGTGCAAGAGATAAGGGTGTTGGGGCCACTTGGCAATAGTGATCATAGCATGATTGCCTTTGATTTATTTAATGGAGGAGGGATAGTAAGGAAATCCACAGTACTACCTTTTAACTTTCGAAAGGGAGACTATGATAAAATGAGGAAAATAGTTAAGAAAAAGCTAAAAGGAGCAGCTGCAAAGGTTAAAGACTTACATCAAACTTGAGTGTTGTTGAAAAATACTATCTTGGAAGCCCAGGCCAGCTGTATTCCACGCTTTAAGAAAAGTGGAAGGAAATCCAAAAAACTGCCAGCATGGTTTAAAGGTGAGGTCAGAGAGGCTCTTGTTGCCAAAAAAGCATCTTTCAGGAAATGGAAAAAAGAGCCAAATGACGAAACCTGGAAACAGCACAAACACTGGCAAGTCAAATGCAAGGCATTGATAAGGTAGGCAAAGGGAGAATTTGAGAAGAAGCTTGCTGCGGAAGCAAAAACACGAAATAAAGACTTTTTCAAGTACATTCGTAGCAAAAAACCTGTGAGAGAGTCAGTTGGTCCATTAGATGATAGAGGGGTTAAAGGGGCACGAAGAGGCGACAAGGCAATAGCAGAGAGACTGAATGAATTCTTTGCTTCGGTCTTTACTGAGGAAGATGTAGGGATGTTACCCATGGCTGAAGTGGTATTTAAAGGTGCGGAAGAATTGAAGGAAATATCGATACATCGGGAAGATGTATTACAACTATTAGATAAACTGAAGAGTAGCAAATCACCTGGGCCGGATAGTATACATCCAAGGGTGTTGAAGGAACTGAAATATGAGATTGCAGACTTGCTATTAGTAATCTGTGAACTATCATTAAAATGATCTCTAATACCTGAAGATTGGAGGATTGCCAATGTAACACCAAGTTTTAAAAAGAGTTCCAGGGGTGATCCGGGTAACTACAGACCGGTGAGCCTGACGTCAGTACCGGGAAAAATGGTAGAAACCATCATAAAGAATAAAATTACTCAGCATGTAGATAGTCATGGCCTAATGGGAGACAGCCAACATGGCTTTAGACAAGGAAGATCTTGTCTTACTAATCTGTTATGTTTTTTGAAGTTGTGAATAAACAGATGGACAAAGGTGAGTCGGTTGATATAGTGTATCTGGACTTTCAGAAAGCCTTTGACAAGGTCCCTCATCAGAGACTTTTGGCAAAACTAAAGAGTCATGGGATAGGAGGCAGTGTACTACTGTGGATCAGGAACTGGTTAAAAGATAGAAAGCAGAGGGTAGGGTTAAATGGCCAAATTTCCCAATGGAGAAAGGTGAATAGCGGTGTACCCCAGGGATCTGTGCTTGGTCCGCTGCTTTTTGACATATTCATAAACGACCTGGAAAGAGGAATAACGAGTGAGGTTATCAAATTTGCAGATGACACAAAACTATTTAAAGTTGTTAAAACCCAAGAGGATTGTGGAAAACTGCAAGAGCATCTTGATAAATTGGAAAACTGGGCATCAAATGACAGATGAAGTTTAATGTGGACAAGTGCAAAGTTATGCACCTAGGGAAGAACAACCCAAACTATGGTTACACGATGCAAGGTTCCACATTAGGAACAACCACCCAGGAAAAAGATTTAGGCGTCATTGTGGATACCATGTTAAAACCCTCGGCCCAGTGTGCAGTGGCGGCCAAGAGAGCAAATAGAATGCTAGGTATCATAAGGAAAGGAATGGAAAATAAAACAAAAGATATTATAATACCTCTATATCGTTCCATGGTGAGACCGCACCTTGAATATTGTGTGCAATTCTGGTCGCCGTATCTTAAAAAGGATATAGCGATATTAGAAAAGGTTCAGAGAAGAGCCACCAAAATGGTAAAGGGGATGGAAGGATACTCCTATGAAGAAAGGCTAAAAAGGTTAGGGCTCTTTAACCTGGAAAAGAGACGGCTGAGGGGAGATATGATAGAAGTCTATAAATTAATGAACGGAGTGGAACGGGTAAACGTAGATCGATTGTTTACGTTATCAGTTTATAGAAAGACTAGGGGACATGCAATGAAGCTACAGGTTAAATTATTTAAGACTAATAAAAGAAAATATTTTTTCACTCAACGTGTAATCAAACTCTGGAATTTGTTATTGGAGGATGTAGTAAAGACTGTTAGTGTAGCTGGGTTTAAAAAAGGTTTGGACAAGTTCCTGGAGGAGAGGTCCATAAACCATTATTAAGAAGGGACCCAGGATATCAGTGCTTGACCCAGTACAAGCATTGCGGAACCTGTGTCTTTTGGGGAAACTGCTAGGTACGTATGACCTAGATTGGCCACTGTTGGAAACAGGATACTGGGCTTGATGGACCTTGGTCTGACCCAGTATGGCATATCTTATGTTCTTATGTTCTTATTTTGGGAGGAAGCAAAAGGTGGCAGGTTTTTCTCTTTCAAAAAGTTGGCAACCCTAGCCTGGCAGAAGCAGACCCTGCTTACTTACATATTTCTATATTTTCTGTTTTTTGTTTATATGCATGTTTGTGAGATGTTGCATGTAACTGGCTTTGAGTGCTTACAGTAAGGCAGTGCATATAATTGAATAAATATATGGAATACGTCTGCTGCAACACTATTATTTGCTCTATGTCTCAGAAAGGGCTGAGACGGTTGCAGAAGTAGAGGAACAGTTTTTGAAGACCTCTAGAGAGAGAGCACTTCCTATTAAGAGTTAGAATAGCCACTTGCACCCAGTTCAGTCCAAACAGGCTCATCTGGTTCTGGTTTTCACCCCATTACATACATGGAGGTGAGAGATACGGTCTCTCTTTTTCTCCGGGAACTCAGAAGTGCAATTCCATGCATGTGATGGGGCAAAACCAAGACCGGATCAGTCTGCCTGAATTGACTTGGTTGATGTAGCCACCCCCATTGGGATCAAGACTACCATATCAGTCAGATAGTCTGTCAGTCTTGGTAATACCCCCAGAGCAACTATGGCCCTATAACTCCAAACTAAGAAAGTCAGGAACAACAAGTTCATCAGTGCAATGGCAGTCAAATCATGGCGGATCAGCCTCTTCAGATGACATGGAGCCAGTTGGTAACACTAATGTCCTTGCTGTGTGATACATAGCCTCTGACTTCCTCCTCCAACTCTGGGAGTCCTCCACCCATATTGCTGCCAAGGGGGGGAACAGCAGTATCACCCTTTTAGTCGCAAGAAGCAGGCCCTGCCGGCTGCAATTGACAGACAGCTGTTATTTGTGAAGATTGGGGCTATCCACATGTATTGAAACAAGGATGAATAGGAGGGCAACATTGTATTTATTTCTTGTTTATTTACAATACTTATATATTGCAATACTGAGACACTTCAATGTGGTTTACACAGTAAACCCAAAACAGCAATATATATAAAAAAATAAAGGGGAGAATATTCAAAAGGGTTTAGCCAGCAATCAGGACCTGCTAAAGACTGAAACACAGTGATCCCAGTATTCAGTGGCACTATCCAGATTGAATATTCCTATAGACTGCAGGAAAGATGCCTGACTAAACCCAGGGTGGTCTGTGGGCAGAGCAGGGACTGTCCCGGAAGCTATTTAGCTGCTAAATAGATAGTTATACCCCATAAAGTTAGGACAGGAATATATATCTTTATAGAACAATACTCATGAGAGCAGTTTAGTAACCTGCATCCCAGGAAATGCCAAACTAAAACAAGTTGAAAAGTGCTCACCAGCAGTACAACACAATGGCACTTTTCCTCCATTTTCAGAATCAGGCATGTGGGGGAGTTCATATGTGTGTCTCATAGGAAGTCGCAGGGGGTATTAGTGGCTAGGGGGTCTATTCCGTCCATTCCCGCTATTCATCCCCCTTTCCCGTCCCTGACGAAGCCTCCCTGTATGAACAAGGAGTTTGTACGGGGAGGCTAGATTGGGGTGGGAAAGGGGGCAGTGTGGAGGCAGAGTTAGTATGGGCAGTGTGCGGTCCACAGCCCCAGACGTACAGGGCTGATTCTGATGTCGGTCCTGTATGTCCGGGGCCAGCAGACTAGACGGGGAACTTATTCCACCTCTGAGATGGAATAAGTTCCTCTAGACATTGGGGGACAGCAGGCCCAGGCAGTGGCAAAGACTGGAGGGGGTGCAGGAGATTCCCCGTAGCCCGACCATGGCCATGGGTGGCTAGATCGGGGGTCAGGCTACGGAGAATAAAAAAAGTGGTCAGAAGCTGGGGATTGCAGCTCCTGTATGGACCACGGTACCATGGCAACCAGACACCATGGTGCCATGACTCCATTCGGGAGCCTGACATTTAGCCGGGCAAGAGCCTGTAAGTGCAGGCTGACCAGAATTGGGTACTGGCCTGCATGTACAGGCTCAGATGCAAATCTGATCCTGTGGAAACTAGACGTGCCCCCGGGATCAGAATCCCATCTGCCTCTGTGCATCCGGTTCTGACTGGACGCACAGCAGGCCAGGACGTACATATTGGAATAGGCCTCTAGATGGGTGAGTGTGTGGGTGTCTGTCATGGGGAGTGTCAGGGTCTTTGTGCATGTATGTGTGTGTGTGTGTGTATCTGTGTGTGTGTGTCTCTCTCTCATAGCCCCAGTCTAAGGCGTCCTCCAGTCTGTTTCTCTCTCTGTTATAACCCACCCCCAGCCCTCACCACCAGCCTTCCTCAAGTTTCTATCTCTCATATGACCACACCAGGCTTCAACCAGTTTCTCTCTCTTTCTCTCTTGTTTGAAGGCCGCAGCCCCCAGGCTTCATCCAGTGTCTCTCTCTCTCTCTCATAACCCTGACCCCAAGGCTTTACTCTTTCTCATACCTCTCTTCCCTTCTCCATCGAGTTCCTCTTTAACTCACCTATTCTCCTGCAGCCCTTAAAAAATTGCCGTGGTTCAGACTTCTTGCATTGCGATCAGCTTTCTGGATGGTGGAGCCATGTGGGGCAAGAAGTTTGAGCTGATCTTTCAAACCACAAGATCAGGGTGGACTTTCTGCACCACAGAGCTCCACCATTCAGAGAACCGATCGCAATGCAAAAAGCCTAAACTGCATTGTTTCTAGTAGGCTAACATACGCATGTATGTTGAAACATGCATAAACATGCATATGGAAAGACAATTTCCTTGCCACTGAACCGTCAACAACAGGCAGTATGCCTTAGCGAAACGTGCCAAAAAATGGGCCTTCAAAATGTCGAAAGATCATTCTCCTGCCCACACTTCTGCTGGCTGCAATACTCTGCATTGAGAAGTTAGGATGACCAAAAGTGAAATATCACAGCACTTTCTCCCCCCAGCAGCAGGACGGAGGACTAATGCACAGATTGCAGGAATGTTACCTTCCCTTTCCTTCTCATTCTGGCAGGTGAGTATAGCCCCTGCCTTCATTAATAACAGACCTCTTGTCAACCCCACATCCGCAGTCCAAAGTATATTTGGAGAATGCTTAGATTTTTTTCTAGTGATGATTAACTTGGCCTTTTGTAATGTGCTTCTCCAACCAGTAAAATAAAATGATAGATAAAACTCTAGCAGCTAAAAAAAAGGTCTTTTTTAAAGTCTTACGCTATGAAATGTTAAAATTAACTGCTTCTCTTTTATGCCATAGTTCTCACAACTGACAAAACAGATTTTGCAGCAAGAAAACTAATTTTATTTTGCTTCTTGTTTTGTTGTTGCTGCCACAGCTGATGAAATGTCAGTGTCCAAACATGGGTGGGTAGATGCCATATTTAAGAAATTGTTTGCAATATTGTGGGCAACATTTCTGTTCTCTATATTTTATCATCCATAGCATGAATGTACTGACATTCTAGTCAATAATTAATTCTACCACTATCTCTACATTTTGCCACTAATTACTCTGTTGAAGGTGTTATGGTCTGGAGGTTACAGCTAATCAAGGCTTCTTTCGTTCATGTCCCAGCTTTGCTACCGACTCTCTGCGACTCTTCTCGAAATGCACATGAAATAATGAAGAAAGAAAAAAAGTGTGTTGAAGGGAGGGGGCACTTTCCTTGGGTATAAAAAGCAGTAGAAACAAAATCTAGTGAAGCTTAGAACATAAGGTAGGAAGATTCAGTTAATGAGACATAGAAGAGAAAAGTGCGAAGGCCTAATTAGAGCTAGGAAAATAAGAGAGAAGGTTTGGTTAGTGAGAGAAGAGACTTTGGAAGGTTTTTAAAAAAGGGGGTGGGGGGAGTGTAATATTTTTCATACATCAGAAGCAAGGAAAGATGGAACTTTCAATTACAATGTGCTGTCTCCACGAGTATTTCTTTTCCTGTATCAGGAAAAATGAGTGTTCCTGCTTCTGAAGTCCCAAAACGAATCTGCTGAGGGAGCACTCGAGTGACTTCCCATCTCCAGACTATACTATGGAAAGGTAATTACACTTGGTACAGCCATAAAGCGGAGCCCTTGAAAACTAAGCTACAAGCCAAGCAGGGGAAGAGAGGCCGAGAAAAATGAGGTGAGAAAATGGGTTTGCCGTAGAGGTCACTCAGGTTTGAAAGTCACTCTGTGTTCCTGGAAATTCGAAAAGATCTAAAAAAAAATATGTAGGTTCTTGTTATGATGTTAATCAGTGCTGTTGGGTGTCTCTTTCCAAAAACCCTTCAGAGGGGAAAAACAAGCAGGAGGAAATGCAGAGGAGAGTATAGAGCAGAGGTTCCCAACACCAGCCCTGGAGGGCCATACACCATTCAGGTTTTCAAGCTGTCCCTAATGAATATGCATGAGATACATTTGAATACAATGGGGGCAGTGCATGCAAATATATCTCATGCATGTTTATTAGGGACAGCCTGAAAACCTGAATGGTGTTTGGCCCTCCAGGACTGGAGTTGGGAACCTCTGGTATACAGCATCTCTTTTACGGTTGGGTGCTGGATCTCCAAAAACCATGTAATAACAGAGAGACCCTAATGCATAATTAAAGTGATCTCCAAACAATGACGGCACCTGGGTCAGTAATTATCTGATTATTCCATAGTGAATGTATATCCAAATCTGACATATTTAAACAAAAATCTAAATTATATTACCTTTTTCCTAAATTTGCCAGTGTTTTCCACATTGGACATACTGATGTTATTTGAATGGTTTTCCAAAAATCTGTCTTCAACCTGTTCTAGATATTTTGGCTCAGAATTCTATCGCCTTTCCAAAGATCAGCAGCCCTTCTGCAGCCTAGAAGGACTCTAAGAATAGAATGACAAGCCCTGCCATATAAATGTGCCAACAGCTAGTGCACTGCTAAATTTATAATAAAATAATTATTCCTCTTTCATCCTGCTCTGCACAGCATGTACATCCTGCACTGTGATAATGGCCTGGCTCTCGCACAGAAGAAACAGCTAAGCTAGCCCATCAACTGTGGCCTTAGGGGTTGTTGGGACCAAGAACAAGGAATGCCAACTCTGGGGGGAAGATCCCCCTATCACATCAAGAGGGGGTAGCACAGGTGGTTGCGTTCTTTGGCCCCTCCTGAACGCAACTGCAGGAGTTGGAAAATTTTTGCATCCGCATGCTGATCCCAGAGGTTTGTCACCCTCAGCACAGACATAGTGTGGCTGTGCAGAAATGCATCCTCCCAGAGCTTCCTTTCTCCTAGACATAGGGTTGTCAACCAGCCGGTATTCAGCTGGCCTGGCCGGTTTTATATGGCCAGGCCGCCTACTGACAGAGAGCTAAAACTGGCCATTGAAAAGCCATTCTTTTGCTCTGACCGCAGGACCAGGAGTGGCCAGAGTACAAAACTGGCTTTTCATCTCTCTCCTCGTCCCCCTCACAGCCTCATCCTCTCCTCCTATCCAGACGCAGCTTCTGCATCTTACAGAGCTGCGGCTGCGATAATGATAATAATTTAAAATAAAAACAAAACCGGCACGGAGCCTTCCAGCCTCTGCTATGGAACCTCTGCTTCTGCATCCCGCCCTCAAAGGAAGTTATGCTAGAGGGAGGGGGACGCAGCAGCAAGGTTCCATAACAGAGACCAGAAGGTTCTACACCAGTTTTGGTTTTATTTTAAATTATTATCGCTATCACAACCACGGCTCTGTAAGATGCAAGAGCCACAGCTGCCAGGAGAAGGAAGTGGCAAGAAGGGAGCTGACACAGGGGTAGGAGGGGAAGGAGGAGGCTGGAAGGGAACTGACATGGGGGGGGGGGGAAGGAGAAGGCTGGAAGGGAACTGACATGGGGGGGAAGGAGAAGGCTGGAAGGGAGCTGACATTGGGGGGAAGGAGGGGGCTCAAAGGGAGTTGACAGGCGGGGGAAGGTGGGAGCTGGTGGGAGCTGGAAGGGAGCTGACATGGGGAAGGTGGGGGCTGGAAGGGAGCTGGCATGGGAAGGTAGGGGCTGGAAGGGAACTGACAAGGGAGGAAGGTGGGGGTTGGAAGGGAGCTGACAGAGGGGGAAGGAGAGGGCTGGAAGGGGACTAGAAGGGAGCTGACACTTGGGGATGGGACTAGTATGTGACTGGGAATGGGGGGGGCTGGAAGGGAGGGGGCAATGGGATTGCAAGGGAACTGACACATGGGGATGGCACTGGAAGGGGGACGGATAGAGGATAGGGTGACTGGAAGAGAACTGACACGGTGGTGGTGGGGAGCTGGCACTAGGACTGGAAGTGAGCTGATACCTGGGATTGTATTTGGACTAGAAGGGGCTGGACAATGGGGAAGGAGGGGGACTGGAAGGGAATGGACACCAGTGGCAGTCCTGGAAATGCAAGGGGGTTGACATTGGAAGGTACTGGGAGGGGAGGACTGGGGAAGGTTACTGGGAATGGAAATAGGCTGATGGAAGGAAGTAAAGAAAACAAAAGAAGAGACAAGAAATGACAGATGGACTATAAACCATAGAAAGAGAGCTAAGAGAAGACAGGAAAGCTGAAGCCTCAGATCGGGACCAGCACAATCAGAGAATAAAATGGTCAGACAACAAAGGCAGAAAATAATAATTTTATTTTCCATTTAGTGATTGGGCTTTGTGCTATCTTTATATTTTACACAATATGGGGAACAGCATCTCTTATTAATCTGATGTTGCACTGCATACGGAGTCTGGCTTCTTGGGGTTTCAGTTTAATTTTTGTCTACATATTTTTATTTTTACTTTAGGTTATGGTCACTTATTCTGTACTTGGCGAGGGTCTGTGTTCTGAGTGTGTGACTGAGACCAGGTGTTCTGTTAACCTGGAGTTTATATGTAGGGATCTATACTGTACTGTAGTAATTTTTTCAGCTTTTCAAATAGATGTATGTATGTTCTAGGGTCCCCTATACTATTTATAGTGCTGATTTTTTCTGGGTAGGCCCCTTGTATGAGTTTTGGAAGTTTATAGTGGTATGGTATGGTAGATTTGGCTTTGTAGATCTTCAGTGACTTTTGTAAGGTTTTATATTAGTTAACCTATATGCCTGGTCCTGGAGAATGTTTATGTTGTTGTTAGTGAGATGACCAGAATCAGATTTCTTTTTGGACTATCATAGCCTTTTTGAATGATGCTAAGTATTTACTGCTAAGTAATTTTTATTCTGGCTTTGGATTTGAAGGAGAAATACTAGCATCACGTGAAAATAGTTCACAAAAGAGTTTTGGGAAAAAGGAGGGTGGGGTGTAGCCAACATTAATAATGAGGAGGAAGGGGCGTGGATTTATAGATTGCAGGGGAGTACTAGAAACCCTAGCATGGCCCTGCCAGGGTCGGCCGTATGTATGCAGCAGGACAGCTTCCGGCTGTGATCAGGGCTGTCAGTGGCCATGGTGGGCCCGAGTCAGTCCTGGGCAGTGGTGGCAGAATTTAAAAAGAAAAATGAAGCCTCGGGGCTGGGCTCAGGCAGCATATGGGATCATGCAGGCATCGGGGAGAACTGCGATCTCTGTGGCTGCTCCCATTTAAGGCCCACAGTGCTTGTGTTTACTCCCGGGTGCTGCTGCTGCAATCCTCACAGCAGTCCAGCACTAGAGTAGCCACAAGCACCACAGGCCTTAAACAGGAGCAGCCATGGTGATCATGGCTCTCCCTGATGCCAGCATGACCCCCATATGCTGCCTGAGCCTAGCCCCGTGGTTCCACTCAGCAACCATCATGCAGCTTCACTTTTCTTTTTAAATTCTGCTGCCGCTGCCCAAGGCTGACTTGGGCCCCACCAACGCCACTGACAGCCCTGATCACAGCCCGAAGCTGTCCTGCCGCCCTGCCTCAACATCTGTGAAAAACCATGGCTGCATTTTCTTTAAAAAAAAAAACACGTCTCTGCCACAGCTCTCCATCGAGGTCCAGATACTGCCTGTTCTTCCTCTTTTGCTGATGCCATAGAACCCCGGTAAATACTTGTTTAATTTTTTTACACTTTGGTTTACATTAGCGCTGGAATGGGGACTGGAGATGGGTGGACTGGAAAGGGGATGATACTGGAAGACTGATACTGAAGGGGGGGGCTGGAACTAGAAGTGATGATGATGGGAGGGACAGGACAGGAAGGGAGTTGCTGCTGGGAGAGACTGGGACTAGAAGGGAGCTCATGCTGGTTGGTGCTGAGACTGGAAGGGAGTTGCTGCTTAGAAGGGCTAGGAGTAGCCAAGTGGTTAGAGCACTGATGGTGAACCAAGAGATCAAGGTTCAATCACCACTAACACTCCTTGTAGCCTTGGGCAAGTCACTTAACTCTTCATTACCTTAAAAGAAAAGCCTGGCAATCTACTTTCTGTCACACAGCCAAGAAAACCCAGGATCTGATAGGTCAGCAGGAGCAGGCATTAACTCAAAGGCATACACTGTATTGCCTTAAACCCCACTAGCAAGCTGTGCCTTTTTCAGTCTCCAACAGATCTGAGGCCTTCTCTGGCTTGTGGGTCCAGGGCAATTGTCAGATGCATCCCTCCTAATGCCAATCCTGACATCTGCTGTCTTTTATTTTGTACGGTATGGGGGAAATGCATTTCTATTTCTCTTGTGTTGCACAACATGCAGCTTCTGGCTTTCTGAGATTTTAGTTAATTTTTGTCTATATATGTATCTTTCCATTTTGTGCTCATTTATTGATGAAGGCCTGTCTGTATTGTGTCTGTATTGTGTGTGTGTGTGTACAACCATTGCTGGGTACCCTGTTAATATGGAATTTCTGTTTAAGAATGTGTAGCAATATTGCTTGTTCAGTTTGTACATTGACCTCTATGCAATTATTTTTGGGGGCAGGGGGCAGGACAGGGCGTATGTATTCTCCCTCCCCATGTCCTGTTTCCCCTCCTCCATCCAGTATTTTCCTATTCCTCCCTCCATTCCCCCATATTCCCTCTGTGTCTCTGTAACCTAAGTCCATCTCTCCTCTTGTCCCTGTCTGCCCATGCCCAACATCTCCCTCTGTGTCCCTATCCCCCCATGTCCCCATCTCCCCTTGTGTATCCCTGCCTCTATCATGTCCAACATCTCACTCCTCTGCAACCCTACCTCTCATGCTCTCTGTGTGTCCCTAATACACCCCCCCCCCAATGTACAGCAAAAGAAAAAGCAAGAGTGCAGTGCAGGGCCTACATTTAAACCATGCATTTGCTGAGATGGCTGTGCAATGTCCAGTCCCGTTCTAGTGTCAGATGTTGGATGGGATGGAACATCACAGAGCCATGTCAGTGCCCATATGATCCAAATATAGGCCACATGCTGCACTCTTGCATCGTTACAGACCCGAGTAGCCCGATCCAGGGTTTTGTGGCAGCGGTGGTGGCATTTAAGTAGAACAGAGTGGCAATTGGGAATGGGAGCGATCAGCAGTTGGAAGAAAACCCGGCCTTCCATTGGCTGGTTTTACTGTCCTGCTGGGTGCCGGCCTTCCATTTGTGAAAACCAGCCGGGCTGACCTAAAACCGGTCGATTGGCAGCCCTAGTTCTCTCTCATTCCCTCCTCCTGTATTCACCATGTCTCTTCTCTCATTCTCTGCCCCCAACGCTCATCTCTACTCCTCTTCCTCCTCCTCCTCCTTCCACCCCCCATGTCAAGTATCTCCCCTGACTCTGCCCTGTGTCCAGGTTATCCCCTCTGTCTCCCTTTCTTCCTTCTCTTCCCCATGTCCAGCATCTGCTCTCCATATTCCTAGCCCTTCACTCCAATTCCAGCATCTGCTCTCTCCCGCATCCCATGTACACCATCTGTCCTCCACCTTTCTCACTCTGTGACCACCATCTGCCCTCTGCCCTCCACACTTTGTGGCCACTATTTGCCTTCTGCCATCTACCCTCCACCCATGTCCAGCACCTGCTGTCCATTATCCCATTCGCCTCATGCCCAGTATCTGGTCTCCTATATCCCCATCCAGTGTCCAGCTTTCTCATTGCCCCCCTCCTGCAGCTACCTCCTGATCTTTCTCTCTCTCTCATTGTCCCCCCTGCAGCATCACCTGATCTCTCTTTCTCTCTCTCCATGCCCTGCCCCCGATATCTTTCTCTCTCTCCCTCCTTACCCTTGGCCCCACCCAAGCCATCACCAATCAGTTCTTGGCAGAGAGGAAGTTGAAACAGCATGGGGCTTTGGAGTCCATGCACAAAACCCCATATGAGCCCCTTCTCCCATTACCAACCTTCAGTATCTGCTGGCATCAGTCCTCTTCTCCCATCCTCTGTGTCATCCCCAAGTGTCAGACTCTTCTAAAATGCTTCTTCCTTCCCCCAACCTACCATCTGCCAGTGCCAACTTTGTTTCTTTCCCCAATTCAGTATCTTCCTCTCTGTGTCCAGCACACACCTCTGTCTTCTTCTACCCCTCCATGATCCAGCATCTTCCCAACGCTCTTCTCTAGTCCCCATCCAGCACCTCCTCCTCTCTTCCCTAGCCCCACTGATCCACCATATCCCCCTTCTCACTTCCCAATTCCCACACACTGATCCAGTATCTCCCTTAACTCTTCACTCCACTCTTAAATGATGCAGCATCTCCCCTCTCTTACTTCCCAAGTGATCCACTATCTCCTCGCGCTCTCTTCTCATCCCATGGTACACTCTCTGTCCTCTCTCTCCTCTTTCCCCCTCCAGAATTTCCCCCTCTGGTCCTTCACCCATGCTATCCTGAATATCCTTTTCTCTTCACTGTCCCCACTGATCCATTATCCCCCCTAGCTCTCCCCAGTGTCCCCACATTGGCCCCACACTTAGCTCCCCACCCCCCTTCTCCTTTGGTCCAGTACAATACTCTTACCATGCCATGGCTCCTGCACCGAAAGGACAGAGCTGCGGCTACATAGAAATGATTTTAAGAAAACCAAAATCCTCACTCTCTCCTTGGATCCAGCCACGGCTCCTGCACTTTACAGACCCACGGCTGCGATAGCAATAATATTTTTTTAAAAATCCAAAACAGGTGCGCAGCCTTCCGGCCTCTGCTATTGAACCCCTGCTGCTGTTGCCTCCTGCTCCCTCTAGCGTAGCTTCCTTTTGCCTGTAATGTCAAATTTTAATACATGCTGGAGCATCATTGCCATGCTACCATCCAGGCCTGCTTCCACTGTCCTCTTCAGCAGGGCCTGTAACAAGAACTTGAGCAATATATAGCATGAGGTCTGTGAGCAAACCCTGCAGTACTCTGCCCTTTGAATGGGCTTGTTTGGTAACAGGAAGTCCATGTAGGAAAAGGGCATGCCACAGCCAGGCGCTGGCTTTTTGTTAAGCTCTTTTTGCAGGTCCGGATGAACAGATAGAGGTGGCAGGCTCAGATGATCTCTGGAAGTGAGGAGACACAACATGTAAGGTTAAGGGGAGAGGAGAAGATGTCAGCAGGGAATCTTGCACTCTTTAGTGATTTCTGTGGGGAACATCCCCACTACTCATTGATTTCTAGGGGGTGCATTTCCTTTGCTTCCCCCTCCCCCCAACCCTCCGAAAGTTTCTGAGGAGGAGCCAGGGCCAGCGTTAGCATCTTTAGGATAGGGTGAAAGGCAAAATTAGACCTCACCTGCTAATTATCTTTCCTTGAGTCACTCCAGGCCAGCCCAGGTATGCTTGGGTTTTCTCCCTCTAACCTTGTAACAGTAGCTGGAGACTGAACATGTCAGGATTCTGAACACCAATATAAGGGCTCCCTCTTCTACCCTCGAATCCAGTCTCCTATTGACAAAGCAGACTACTCCAACTCAGGAACTCCTGCAAGCCCCATATACAACCAGAGGCTTTTTTTTTTAAATAGATACAAATCAATGGAAAGCACCAGAAGACCTTAATGCCCCCCCCCCATGTGCCCTCCCAAAACTATTTATAATTTACTGAGTGAAGGCATGATGTGGCAATAGGGCAGACTTGCTAAATCCCCCAATACCACTTACAAGAACTCTTGTCCTGAATATGTTGACTTCTTTGCTCACGTCTGTGACTGAAATGAAAACGGCTCGCAAATCACAACTCCCTACCAAGCTGGGTGGGCCCTGGACAATTAGCAGGTAAGGTCTAATTTTGCCTTCCTTATCGACACTCCAGGCCAGTCCGACTAGCTATAGAGGCCTTGGACACTGCCTCCCTTTGCGAGGCCCACTGAATAGTACAAACAAGCGATCTGACTTTCTGAGGGACTCCGTGCCCCAAACGTATCTGCGCAGCACCCTGCGCAATCCAGCAGATGCAGCTGGTGGTCTTCCGACGAAGCACTCAGCTCCGGAAAAGCTGGCAGGGATACCGACTGATTCAGATGGAACCTGGAGACCACCTTCAGTAAGAAGGAGGGCAGCAGCCTCAAGACCACCTTCTCCTTGGTGATCAACAGAAAGGGCCCCCTACACGATAGGGCCTGAAGCTCCGAGATTCTTCTCGCCGAGCAGATTGCCACTAGACAAACCGTCTTGAGGGTTAGTTCCTTTAAAGATGCCCTCAAGAGAAGCTAAAAAGGTGCCTGCATTAACCCTGTCAGGACCATGTTAAGATCCCATGGAGGCACTGCTTTCCGCAGCGGCGGTCAGATCTGTTGTACGGCCTTGAGAAAGCAGAGAACATCTGGGTGCCAGTCAGAGGCCTGCCCCATACTGTTCCCCTGTAGCAAGAGAGGGCCGCCATCTGCACTTTCAGGAGTTAAGTGAAAGACCCTTTTTGAGGCTCCTCTGCAGGAACAGCAAGATCTGAGGTATAGAATATGACAGGGGATGCACCTCCCTAGAGGACTACCAATGTTCAAAAATCTGAAAATTTGCATGTAAGCAACCGTAATCGACCTCTTCCAAGCTCTCAATAATGTCGCAATCACGGGGGTGGCATAGCCCCTCCGCTTTAGCCATGCCTGCTCAAGAGCCAAGCTGTAAGTGAGAACCAATCCACTTACAGCATCAGCACTGGACCTTGCGAGAGCAGGTGCATTCAGACAGGCAATGTCCAGAGTTGGTCCACCAGCAAGCGGGTTAGATCCGTGTATTAGGGCCTCCGGGGCCAGTCTGGAGCAATGAGGACCACCATCCCCTTGTTTGCCTCTATCCGTTGCTATAGGTGGCCTATGAGGACCCATGGTGGAAAGGCATACAGAAGAGCGCCCATTGGACAGGGCTGCGCTAGCGCGTTAAACCCCTCTGACATGGACTCCCTGCGCCTATTGAAGAAACGGCTCGCATTAGCATTGCCCGTCATTGCCATCAGATCCATTATGAACTGCCCCATCCCAACGTGATGTCGTGAAACACTGCTGCATTCAATTGTCATTTGCCAGGGTCGAGCAGGTGCCGATTGAGGAAATCTGCTTGAACATTGTCTTTGGTTAAAGAATTGGACAACGAATATTGTTTCTAAGACCCAGCTGAATAGATTTCCCTTTAAAGACCAGTTACACTTTAGTAAGGAGCTTGAGACACTAGACAGGGAACTTGAAAAGCAGAGTCATGGAGCATAAGCCCAGAAAACTGAGGAAGACTTCAGCAAAGGAAGTCTTTTGTCCCTTTCATAGATGTCAACATTAGCAAGAGGGTAAACAGAAGTGGAAAGGTCTTGCCAGACACACTTTCTTTTGGACTGTTGGACGATACTGGGCTGGCATCCAGACCAAGTCCCAGTTCTCTTAACATGAGAAACCTCAAAAGGAATTTTACCTAGAAACCCCAAAGTGTGTCAATTGACGCATTATCACGATGACTGCGTTTAGAATGAAATGCAGATGTGAATTAATGTGAAATTACTTATTTGTTAAATATGTGCAGAATGTGACGTCATTACATGATGTTATCGTGTGTTTATTGTTTGTAATGTCGGAGTAAAACTGTAAACAGTGATTGAGATGCGCCACTTAGTGGGAACATGAATTTATACCTAGAAGCCCCAAAGTACGTCAATTGACACATCCAAGACAATTGAGTGCGTCAATTGACTTACTTTTGGGCTTCTAGGTATAAATTCATTTTCCTGCTAGGTGATGCATCTGTCATTAATTTTCGATGCACATATTTGAACATCTTGACCTTGCTAACAAAGTCATGGAACATGACTGATATGGTTCTAGCAGTGGCACTGGTATACAACTTCAAAGATGCATTTGCGTCAATTGATGCACTTTGGGGCTTCTAGTGTTAATAATGGTTTGTGGGCCCACAGTGGTTCCATTCAGATGCCTGGCTAGTTTTTATCTGCAGTGGGCCCATATAACTTCTGACAAGTGCATCCTAGATATTTTTTGGGATGGGTATGCCCCTGAGTTGAAGGTGCCAATTCGAGTAGGGTTCTGGGAGACTCTGACACATTTATTGGCTTTGGAGGCCATTGTGCCCATTCCTAAGGGAGACAAAAGGTTTGGATATTATTCCAGATACGTTTTAGCCCCCAAGAAAGGGGACATGTTCCAGCCAATTTTGGATCTACAGGGAGTAAATACTTCCCTCCGCCTTCCCAGGTTTCCTATGGAAACACTGTGCTTGATTATGGCAACCATATGGCCAGGGGAATATCCAAATTCTATGGATCTTTCAGAGGTGTACTGGCATATCCCCATTATGAAGGATTTTCAGCAGTACCTCAAGTTTGCGATCCTGGGCAGGAACTTTCAGTTCCAGGCCTTGCTGTTCGGGTTGGCTACAGTGCCCTGCACCTCCGCAAAGATGACAGCCATCATGACAGCATGGCTGAAGAGACAAGGTATCTCTATTCACCTGTATCTAGATGATTGGCTCATATAGGCAAGCTCCATGTTGGAGAGGTAGTTGCTCAAAGCCAGAATCGTTCACTTTCTGGAATCTATGGACTGAGTGCTGAACTGAGAGAAGAGCAGCCTTGTTCTTTCTCATGTTCTGGAGTACCCGAGATCTTGATTTGATACTTGAACCAGGACTATAAGGTTGACACAAGCCAGAGCATAAAAGCTGCAGCTGCAGGTTTGGGCTCTGTTAAATCAATCCAGGCCCAAGATCAGGGATTACTTGCAAGTTCTTGGATATATGGCTCCAATATGAATGTTGTGCCCTGGCCATGGATGCCTCCATAATCATTTCAGAGGTTGTTTCTGTCAAGCTAGCTTCACATTATGGAATCAGGTGGCTGCAGGATGCAGATGCCAGATCCAGTTTGAAATGGTGGCTGCGGGTTGACAACCTCGAAAGGGAAGAACCTCTGGTGACACAACAGTGGGTCTCCCTAGCAACAGATGCATTGTTACTGGGCTGGGGAGTCCACTGCCAAGGATGCTTTGCCCAGGGGGGCTGGTTCCCATGGGAAGGATCCTGAGACATAAAAAGGTTGGAGACAAAGACCATTCGTCTGGTGCTGAAGAGCCTTCAGCTGCTTGTCTTAGGTCAGAAGTCTAAGTTTTATCTAATGCCACAGCAGTGGTATATGTGAACAAGCAAGGTGGAATCAGAAGTCTACAGATGGCGATGGAGGCGGCTCTGCTCATAGGCTGAGAGAAATGGCATCTGTCATAACCACCTCTTATATAGCAGGGGCACAATGTGGTAGCAGATTTTCTCAAATGGCACATCCTCGAAACCAGTAAATGGGATCTCACAGATAAAGTTTCATTGAATCATGGACAGATGGGCATCACTTGCTTGGGATCTGATGGCAGCCAGATTCAACACCAAAGCTGAAACTTCTTCAGCTGCAGGAAGGAGATGGGATCCTATGGGATAGATGCTCTCATTCAGCTGTGGTCGTGGGGGGTACTTGTATATGTTTTACATTCTGACCTTTGGTGGGCACAGAAGTGAAAAAGATCCAGGATCACTCAGGCTGGATCATTCTGGTAGTCTCGGATTGGGCCAGAAGACAATAGTATGTGGATCTGGTCAAGTGTCAGGTCAGAGAAGCACTTCCACTGGGAAACATAAAAGAGCTGTTAAGGCAGGGGTTGATGTTGATGGAAGACCCCGAAGCTGTTTTGTCTTGCAGCCTGGCTCTTGAATGGAGGAGACTGATGAGAAGGAGCTATGGGGATACCAGCAGCATGGGGGCACACCCACCATGGTTGCCAAAGGAGCTGGGAACACCACTGAATAGGAGGCAATATTGTATTGTGGATTGGAAACTGGTTGTGTGATAGAAAACAGAGAGTAGGGACAAGCAGCCAGTTTTCTCAGCGAAGAAAGGTGAATAGTGGAATACCCATGGGATCTGTAGCTGATGAGAAGGAGCTATGAAAGGCCAGTCTTGGAGACTCTTCTGAAGGCTAGGAAACCATCGACATCACTGGCATATGGTAGAGTCTGGCAAGTCTTTGAGCACTGGTGTAGTACAAAGGGGTGCAACCCCTTTAGAGTAAATATACTGGATACATTGGCCTTTCTTCAGAGACGATTCGAGAAGGGATCAGCTACCAGTTCACTGAAGGTGCAGGCAGTAATGTTTGCTTGCTTCAAGGGCTGGAAAAATTATGTATCAGTATCCTCCCATGTGGATGTGGTACAGTTTTTAAGAGTAGTGAAATATGTGAGGCCTCCCATTAGTGCTCTGATCCCCCCATGGAACCTGAATTTAGTATTGCTTGCACTGTGCTTTTTACCATATTTATAAATGATCTGGAATTGGGAACAACAAGCAAAGTAAATAAATCTGCAGATTACATCAAATTATTCAGTGGTTTTAAATTGCAGGCGGATTGTGAGAAACTGCAGGAGGACCTTGTGAGACTGGGAGACTAGGGGGTATGTTTACTAAACCGTCTTAATGTTACAGGCACTAGTTGCAGCGATAATGTGAAGAATGCCATATAAGGAGTGGGCGTTCCGGTCCTAAGGTAGTAAGAATCTGTATCACGCGATAGTGGGCGCCGTGGCACGTTAACGCGCATTAACCCTAAGTATATGCCAGCGCAGGGTTAGAAGCTATAAAGATGTAGCCCACTGGTTACTGCAATGACAGTGGAGGCAGAGGTCATGGGTTTGATCCTGCAGTGGTGTAATCTAAAAAGACTGTCTGAGGCATTTTCTTTTAATTTAAATCAGTGCTGCTAGCAAAAACACCCTTACAGTGCCATAACCTAAGGTACCTCATAAGGCGCCCTATAAGGTGCCCCATAGGTCACATTATAAAGTGCCCTGTCTGCAAAGGCACCCTATAATGTGCCCTATAGGGTGCTGTATAGGGCGCCTTATAGGGCGCCTATGAGGCACCTTAGGCTACAGCACTATGGGCTACATCTCTATAGCGTCTAACACACCGCTGGCTGGCTACAGAAAGACTGCAGGTCACCACACAAACTGTCTGCTGTGGTTACCAGGATAGGGTAAACCCACCTGTACCCATGATGCACTGCACATGCAGATCTGCAGCCTACATCTGATCACAAGATGGGGTATGTGCCTCTATAGCACCCCGGCCTGGTAGGGGGAACTGACCATGTGTGTTACTGGCACAGAGTAGCTACAGACCATGACATCGTGCGGTTCCTGTGCTCACCCTGAAGGTGAAGTGGGGGGCCCAGCAGGTCTGCAGCACATGGCATGGCTGAGCTAGGCTGTGCTGCAGGTCCCCATCAGTGCCAGTGTGTGATGGATAGTCCCTGCAGACACACCTAGGATATACCTGTGTCCATCTGTATTTCCCAGTCATGTCTAGGCCTTGTAAACTATGATGCACCCAGAATCGTGCATATCCTGTGTGGGTGCCATGGTCACATGTTATAAGTGAAGGGGGGTGTTTGGACCCCAAAGCAGATTAGGTAGCACCACCCAACCTGCCCTTGTGGGTCAGGGTGGGGGACAGGATCTCCCACCAACAGATCCACATTCTATATCTCTGCAATGGTGGCAGTAGAGGGGAATGGGCACCCTACAGGTAGGTCAATGCAGATTTGTACACATCACATAGGGCAGTAGACCTGGAAATGCTCAGCTGCCCCCCACCCCTATCTGACATTCACCAGCAGAGAGCACAGTTAGTCTCCATGCACTGCATCCTGCAAGGTGTTCCAGCCATACACATTCTAACTGCAGACAGTCCACCATCTAGTACATAGTGAATGTTCCTGGCAGAACCGTGTGCAGCCAAAAATGGGATGAGAGCACACACACCAAGCAGGTATGTCAGTGATTGAGCCCCAGAAAAGAGAACACAGAGATATCACATGAGAGAAATACTGTATAGCACTATGGGGTAACCTAGCCATGCTGTGGTCACTGCTCAGTCAGGGTGAGAGTGACCTCCCAGCATGAAATGCTGTGGCCACCCTGTCCATGCAGGTGGTGGCCGGGCACTACAATGTCCCAGCCATTGCCCTATGCCCTATGCAGATGCATCCTGCCCAGGCCACCCTGTCCGGGCCATACCCACAGTACCTTGCTCCTCATTATGCACATTGGCAGGCTAACACTGGAAACAGTGCAAGCATTGTGGGCTCAGTAAGGTGTAGGCAACCACATAACACTGGATAGACATACGCACGCTACCACACCTATTTCAGCATTGTGCAAATATGGAGGTGGTTGGCAGCCCTGGCCGCCACACCAGTCCTGGGCACAGTGCAGGCATTGCTATGGTACGCAATACTGTTAGGGTCACTCCCTGGGGGAGTTAAACACTGTCAGAAACAAAACCTGAAACACACTCCACAGATATCAGAAAGGTTGATATGATGAATCCCTGTCAACAAATTGTGTTCAACTTAGGATTTGTTATTTGACATTATTCATAGCAACCTTTTGCTATATGTGGAACGTGTTTCCATATTTAAGATGGCATTGCTAAGGTATGCATGTGCTAGTATTGGTAGATGCTGCTGCGCGCAGGGCCCAACAGCCTGACTCTCCATCAGCCGCTGCATAGTGGGGCCTGTGGGTATGGGTGTTTGTGCCCCTGTCGGTCGCTGCTCTAGGGCTGAGGTTCCCAACTCCGGTCCTGGTGGGTCAAACATGGTTCAGGTTTTCATGCTGTCTGTAATGAATATGCATGATACATTTGCATACAATGGGGGCGGTGCATCTCATGCATATTTCTTAGGGACATCCTGACAACCTGAATGGTGTTTGGCCCTCCAGGACTGGAGTTGGGAAACTCTGCTCTAGGGATTGCACAAGTTTATGGTGTATGTGCTCTGTAGGGTACAATATAGGCGTTTATGGCATGTTACTTTTATCAGCAATAAAGATTCTGTCTTTATTGCCATGGTTTAGTAAGGGTAAAATGAGGTGACATTGTCTGCAGGAGCCACAGCTGGGACTTGAACCTGTGAACTTCTGCCCCTGAATATACTGGCTGTGTGTACTGCACCAAACTGTTGCCACAGGTGCAGGTTATTCCCTGGGGATAGCATTACTATTCATCAGACAGCCCTTATCTGTTGCACTGCACGCCACCCACCTGAACAGGGCTTGGCCTTGGTGTGCTGTGGGAAGATGCCACTGCCCCCTCCACCACCAGTTCCCATCCGCCACCTTGCTGACATGCCCTTATGCTGGTGGTGCGCAGTCCCAGGCTATCCAGTGTGCCAGTAAGCGGCTGCCTATGGTGTGGGGTCTGGGGTAGGGGTGCCTACATTGACATCCATGCTTCCCCCTGGCACCACCTGTCAATGTTATGTGCCCTTTGGGGTACCTGTTGGGTGATGTCCGCTGGGACACTGTGGGTCGCGCACTCGTGGGCATGTTTGCCCTTGGTCAGTTGCTGGCTTGCTGTTTTTCTGTTTCTGTGTTCCTATGTGCCACCTAGGCATCTGCCTGGTGCATCCTGTGCCCCAGCTGCCCCACTGCATGTCCCACCTTCAGCCCCCTGTGCCCCATTTGCAGCCTCACTGTCATGCCCTCTCGTACTTGGCCACTATGCTGCAGCACATGTATCATTACTATCACTTTTCTTGGTTTTCCTGCCTTTGCTGTACATTGCTGACTGAAATGGTTTCTCTCTCCTGCAAATGTGCCTCTAGAGCGAGGTTTTCATTGGCGCTAATTTTCAGACCTTCATTTCACGGCATTAGTGTGCATGGAGCCTTCTCCCACCCACTCTCCGCCCATTGACCCCTTCTCTCCACCCCTGGGGAACCTTACTCCATCCTCTGGGGAGCCTTACTCCACCCTCTGCGCAACTTAATGCCGCCGGCCACATTATTGCGCGATACGTGATGTTCTCGCATGGTAATGCGCCATTATCGTGTGATAACGTCACTTATCGCGTGATAACATCGCAGCTGCGACATTAGCGCCGTTCAATAAACATACCCCTAGGTATTGTCATGGTGGCAGACCCTAGTGGCCAAGGGTGGTAAGGGCATGCTCCACGATATATTTATTTTCAAGGAGCGTGGTGTAATGTAAGGCCAAAAATGGAGTTTGGTCTTATCTATTTTCAGCTCCTTGTGTGCACATAATAATTCAACCAAGAGTGTAGGGAAACAAGGCTTTTATTTCCCGTCTGTGCAAGGGTTCAATTAAGACAGTGGAAATCAAAGAATGTCCTTTGTTTGAAAAGGTTCCAGTAATAAACAGGTGGGGTAACTGTTAGTAGCTTCACAATTAGTGCCAAGGAAAATGGAGGAATTCAGTTCATTCCAAACAAACCAATTAAACAAGTTTTCTTCTTATTTACACGGTGGCTTTAGACTCTAGGCTAGTAGCCATACACAACCCACAATCCATATCTTCTGCTTGAGGAATGGGGATAGCATTTATATCTTCAATTTCCATAGATTCTGCTCCACTACATTCCCCCTCTGAGTAAATACTGTCCCTGGCTGTTACAGCTCTACGTGAACTGTCTCTAGGCTCTTGCCTCCAAAAAGACGGTGTTTTAAGTTCTCTTGGTATTTTCTGAAACCACTCTGGTTTCTTCCTTCTTACAAACTGAATACTTGTTTTAGCAGTGCTTCTAGGAGTTAAGCATTCTTTATCAGGAATAAAGCTTTCATACCTTGAGTTTCTGTAGTTTGAATCCCTGGAGCTTTCTCTCCCAAGAACGTCTCTCTTGCAACAGGTTCTCTGCCGGTAGCCTCTGGGCAGGGCTGTGCTTTCTGGCAGCTTAGTAAAACCTGGTATGGATTCAACTCTATGCTTCAGTGATAAAGTAGCCTTGCTAAAAACTCCTTTTCCTCGAGTACCTGGTAAAACCTGTCTAGCAGGTTCCAGTGATTGCAGGTCTTCCTCCAAACCTGGTTCTCTGGTTCTCTGGATACGTCTCTCAGCTTTGGACTCAGGAACGTTGCTTGAGCAGGGAGTGGCACACTCTCCAGCCTGACTGCTTTCCCCAGCAGACTCCCTCTCAACAGCTGCTCTTGTAGCTTGGCCCCTCTGAACTCCACCTCTGTGAACTCTGTTCCTTTGGGCTTGCTCAAGGAGGATTCCTTCCCTCAGGTCTCTCCTTCTTTCCTTAGCTGTGCTCCTTGTTCCTTCTCCAAGTCCTTCTCCTTCTCTTAGAGTTGCTCCTTCCCTCAGAGCTGTTCCTCTTTCTCCTGCCCTTGGAGCTGTTCCTCCTTCTCCTGCCCTTGGAGCTGTTCCTCTTTCTCCTGCCCTTGGAGCTGTTCCTCCTTTGCTAGCATTCAGCTTCTGCTTATAAAGGAATCTTTCCTTTGAATCTCCCGGGCTCATTTCCAGGTGCAAGTAGTTAGCTCTCTTAGCCTCATTAGCTCCTCTATGATCACTCCTGCCCCCTCTAGCTGTGCTTTGCGGTAATTGCACATCTAGATCTCTCTTAGAAACAGGGTTTCTTTTCAACTTTGCATCTTTATTGATACCAGCCTCATGACAGTATCCAAATGGCAGATGAAATTTAATATGGACAAGAGCAAAGAAATTCATGTAGGGAAGAATAACAAAACTATAGATACAAAATGCCAGGTTCCACATTGGAAGCCACCTCCCAGAAAAGAATGTGGATGTGATCACAGACAATACATGGAAATTTTCTGTTCAGTGTGCAGCGGAGGCCAAAAAAAAGCAGAATGTTAGGAATTATTAGGAAAGGAATAGAAAATAGAACAAAGGATATCATAATGCCCTGTATCTCTTCATGGTGCGATCACACCATGAGTACTGTGTGCAATTCTGGTATCTGCATCTCAAAAAAAGATATAGCGAAATTAGAAATGATACAGAGAAGGGCAACCAAAATGATAAAGGTGATGAAATGACTCTCCTATGAAGAAAGGCTAAAGTAGTTAGGTCTCTTCAGTTTGGAGACGAGGAAGCCAAGGGAAGATATAATAGAAATCTATAAAATACTGAGTGGAGAGGAATGGGCAAATGTAAATCGATTGTTTACTCTTTCAGAAAGTACAAAGACTAGGGGACTTGCCATGAAGCTACAAAGTAGTATATTAAAACAGATAGGACGCTTTTTTTTTTCTTTCTATATATGATTAGGTTTTGGAACTCATTGCTGGAAGGTCTGTTACAAACATAATGTTTCTTTTAAAAGTGCCATCAAGCCATTACTAACTCCTGGTAACCCAGCAGTCCCCAGATTCTCTTGGCAAGATATGACCAGAAGTAGATTACCAGCTTTTTTTTTTTCCAAGACAATGGAGAGTAAAGTGACTTGCCCAAGGAGTGCTAGGGAGAATCAAACCCCAATCTCCTGGGTGGTAGGCTGCTGCTGTAAGTACTAAGCTACTCCTCTGGTTGGAAAGAGTAGCTGGGTTTTAAAAAGGTTTGTACAAATTCCTGGAGGAAACATCCATAAACTATTATTATGGTAGATCAAAAGAAAACCATTGCTTAACCCTTGTAGTATAGGACTAGCTACTTTTGGGATATGTTTGGCCACTGTTGGAAACAGGACACAAGGCTTGATGGACCTTTGGTCTGACCCAGTATGGCACATCTTATATTCAGTGTTCAGCCTCCTGCCCCCACATCATCCCAATACTGCAGTGTTCCCTTTTGAATAAACTCCCACGCAGGGGAACATTACCAGTCTGATAGTCATAATTCTCCCAGCCCAAGCAGATCTGTCATTATTAATGGACTGAATTGTGTTTGTTTCTTTTTTTCTTTTTCTTTTTTTTTGTTTTGCTTCATTGTTATTTATTTATTTTTTTAATTTTTAACATAACCCGCCCAGGCAACAAAACCAATAACAATTTCTAACCGTCAGGCTGCATCATCAAATTTATTTATGGATTTGTTTTTTTGTTTTACTGAGGAATGTAAATCCACTCAGGCGAAGATTATATTGTTAGCGCAGCACCAGTCAGGCAAGCAGGAAGATCCTTTGCACGTTTGTGTCATTTAAAATTAAAGCACAAGACAGAGGGCCTGATTTTAAAAAGGGCTGATATTTCAGTGCCACGATGGTCAGTCATGGTGCATAAGTATCGGCAGGATATTCAGCGAGAGTCTAGATAGGAGTTGCCGGTGAATATCCGCTTAACTGGACTTTCAGCTAGCATTTTTTTGAATTGCAGCTTAGAACAACATTTTGTGCTGTCTACATTTCCCAGAGAAGGGGCAGTTAGGGGAACAGCCAAGTACCCAAGAGATCAGGGTTTGATGCCCACTGGCACACCTTGGGCAAGTCACTTTACCCTCCATTGCCTCAGAAGAAAGGCCTGGCAATCTACTTCCAGTCACAACTAGCCAAGAAAACACTGGGGCTGCTGGGTCACCAGGAGTCAGTATTGACTTGATAGCACTTAAAAAAAAGTTTCCCAGATAAGTGCCGCCTGAAAATCCCCTATAGTGTCCATTCCACCCATGGACTGTCCCTGCACTAACCAGATAGTGGCACTGAATGTGTCACTCACCATCTTTATCCAGGCAGCCTCCCACTGGTCAACCAGTTAAGGGCTCTGAATATCAGCCCCCAGACCTTTTATTTCCAGTACAGCCATGGATTAGAGTGAAAAGAAGGTCGGGTGTAATTTTTCTCCCCTCTTATTTTTATGCATGCAGCCCACATGATAATATTCGTAAAGGGGGGTGGCAGTTTTTCTATGAAGCTTTTCCACATATAAAGCTTGTTTTCCATATGAAAAGTGGTTGTTCTAAAATCATGCGGGTAATATGCAGACACCTACTCTTATACACTCTGTGCATAGGGGTTCTTGGGGGGCATAATTTGGGCAGAGTCGCAATGTACATGCATTTTATAGAATACGCCCGTACCGCGTAGTTTGCACATGCACATTTACACTTTCTCTGGAACGGCTGTAAATTTCTGTGAGGGAATTTGTGTGTTCCTAGGATTCTTTGTAGAAATCCAATTTTTAAAGACAGATAAGCACTTATGTTGCCTTAATATAAAATAGGCACTTTTGGACATTTCATGTAGATACCTGGTGATGAAATTCCTCCCAAATATTCTATTTTCCAGGAGAATATGCAAAGATGGTTTAATTTTTTCATCAGCCGACATGTACTGCAAAAGTTGATATAGGCAATAGATGAGGAGGGAATGTAATTTCAGATGCTTGTGGTGCAGCAGTGAGACATTCTGGCTTTGACTGTGAGTTTAATAAGCTGCAGTAATTTCCAACATGATTATATTTTACTTGGAAAGGTGTAACTGAAGCATTCTTTCTAGGTGTGACTAATTAAGCTCACAGTAAAAGCAGACATAACTTGAAATGTCACACAGCAAAAGTCTTGAGATAGTCTTTGGGGGCTAGGTCAGCAGTGTTGTGTACTGCTATGCAGAAGATGTGGGTTCAAGTCCCAACCAAATTTCTGCTCCCCAGGTCAGCTAAGGCTGGAAGCATCATTCACAGCCTATAGATAGAGGAGAGAGCTTCAGCTAAAGGAACATCAGAACCACCATAGTGGATCAGACCAAAATTCCATCAAGCTCATCCAGATGTCGAGTACCTGGTAGGATCCCAAAAAGTAGATGGGGAAGAGAGAACAGAGATGGCTACAAAAACAGGAAAATATTCTCAGGCATTTGCAAGCAGGGCTGGCTCATGGGTATCAGTTGCCCTAAGCAAACCTTCATCCATTGCTGCCCTTCCCCCCCAGAAAACTTTGAGCCATTGCCACCCCACATCCCTAGCAAACCTTCCAGGAGCAACTCCTTTCTTCTGTTTCTGAATGTTGGCACTGAAAAGGTAAATTTAAATCACTGCAGACTCTCATGTTCAAGCATGCTGGAAGCCCCTGTCAGTCCCGCCCTTCTGACACAAGGGGTCCACTCAATACAGCAGGCCTTCCAAATTTCAGAACATTATTACAAAGCCTTGGCCAGTGCTTCTAAACCCTTTGGGGCCAGGAAACGCTACCTCAAAGCATCCCAAGCTATCTGCAAACAGTCAGAGGATGGAGCGTAAAGGGTTGGGAAGCCCAGGGGAAAAATGGAGTGCCCCCACATAGCGAGAGTTAGTAAATCTGTGCCCCATCCAGAGACAGACAGTGTTTTTGCTGTGGGCAGATGGGACACATGCAGAAAGAATACTTCCATAAGACAGATCTTTGAGGGACAAGGCAGTGATACTCCCATAGAGGCCAATTCTGTAGGTGCATGTCCGGATGGCCTGGAGATGCACCCAATTCTGCTCCCACGGGGGCTAGATGGTCCCATCGGAGCAGAATCATAGCATTGGGCCTGGATGACCAAGTTGTGCTCTGATTCCGGCACCCCAGACGTCCAGCTACTTTCCTGGCTAGTTCAGCCTGGCTCCTGCATGTATCCGTGGTGCCCCAATCGCCCGCACCACACAAAATGCCCTGTTCCCTGCCACCTGACCCTCGATCAGGCCTTCTGAGGCCAGGATCGGGTGGCAAGGAACCCCCTGCAACCATCTACCTAGTTGTGGGGGCCCGACAGTGCCACTTTCTGATGCCAAGGAGGACTTATTGAACCTGGACGTATTGAACCTGGACATACAGGGCTGTGACCAGAATCGTCCTTGTACGCCTGGGTTATGCACCCCACACCACTGCTGCCCCTGAAGTCCCCATCCAGAGCTCCTCGCACATCTCCTATGTATGTGCAGGGAGCTTTGGGCAGGGAATAGGGGCCCGGGTGAATAGCAGGGATGTACATCCAAATCAGACGTACATCCCCCCTATTTGTCAAGAAGTTAGGATAGAAGGTGTACCAGTGCAGGCTCTGCTCGATTCAGGTGCCAATCAGTCTATGATGACTGGTAACCTCTGGAGGAAAATAAAAGAAAGATTAAAGGATAACGAGGATAGGTACGAAGGCACGGCTAGTATCCATTGCATGCATGGAGCTTCTTGACCTCCCGTCTTGACTATTATAACCTGCTCCTCACTGGTCTCCCTCTGAATCATCTTTCTCCCCTTTGACCTGTTCTAAACTCAGCTGCATGGTTTATCTTCCACCAGTGCCACTATGCTCATGTAACCCGTCTTCTCAAGTCACTTCACTGGCTTCCGTATCTGTTTCCGCATTCAGTTCAAACTTCTCCTACTTACCTATAAGTGCCTTCATCCTGCTGCTCCTCACTATCTTTTCTCTCTTACCTCACTCTATACTCCTCCTCGGGAAATCCGCTCTTCTGGCAGATCCCTCTTATCTGCCAACTCCAGACTTTGTCCATTCCACCTTTTTGCTTCATATGCCTGGAAGAAACTACTTGAGTCGGTGCATCGGGCTCCTTCTTTGGCCCTCTTCAAATTCAGACTAAAAGCCCACCTCTTTGAGGCTGCTTTTGGATCCTGATGCCCTTCACTCTCTTGTTATGTGTATCTTACCATACTCTAGTCCCCAGTTTGGTGATGTTTTTCATCTTGATTAGATTGTAAACTCTGATGAGCAGGGACTGTTTCTTATCTCTTTATGTACAGAGCTGCATACACCTTGTAGCGTTATACAAGTTAGTAGTAGTAGTATCAGTAGAGCTTCTACCCTCTACCCTATACAGAGGGTTAGGATAGAGTGGTAGGGGCACCGTTATCCTTTAACAATAGCTGTCCTGAAGTGAGTCCCATATGATCTTATCCTTGGGAGTGACTAGAAAAGGCTGCATGATGGTCTGAATAAGGCTCCTGGGCATGTATCCACCCGCTCACAAATGTGAATGGTGGAAGAAACGGGGAAGACCCTGGGTGAAATTTTCCCTTTTGAATCGGGGGAGGTGATTGAAGCACCTACACAGAGTAGAAAAGGTCAAGCAATGAGGAAGAGGGAAAAGGCATGTTTACTAAACTGCGGTAACGGTACATAACGCGCGTAATGTAACGTTAACGATCGTTAAGTAACGTTAACGCGCGTTATGATGCGTTAACGATCATTAATGTCTCATAACGTGTGTTAACGTAAGTTAACAATCGTAAAGTTCTGCGGTGCGGTAAAAGACCGCAGAGGGTGGAGAGAGGGCAGAGAGATGGGGTCAATGGGCGGAGTGTGGGCGGGGAGAGGCTCCAGGCACACTAACGCATTGAACTCAAGGGCTGAATCCTACCGCGATTGAAAACCTGCCGGTAGATGCACATTTGCAGGGGAGGGAAACCATTTCAGCGTCAGCAATGTACAGCATAGGCAGGAAAACCCACAAAACGTGATAAGTGTGATACATGTGCACGGAACAAAAGGGCAAATAAGCAGTGAAAATGACCATAAGAAATGAAGAAAATAACATAACCAAGCTAGCCAATAGCGATATCAATGGTAAACAGTCAAAAATACCACTGAGAAAGCCTCAGAAAAAGATATTAAATGTGGAAGGGTGTATGCTCTGTCACCATAGAAGGTGAATGATGCCACAGTGAAATAGCGCAGATCAGGGCCCCCCCGTTACTGAACAGGTTCCCCATGGCGTGCACATGTTCTGCAACAGCAGGGTGGGCATGTCGGAATGGACAACTGCCTTTTGTGTATATGGGTGTCCCTCATAACATTCCTGGACAATGATTCATGTACTATTTGTCTCTTAAACACTTTATGTCTGTGTTTGTTTAGACGAGTTTCACGGTGCAGCTCAATGATCTAGACACTGTAATAATGAGAACTATCAGGTCTCAGACTTAGAACGGCACTATCACTCAGGTTATGCCCTGGATCAGCGTCCGGGACTTATATCCGGTACGTGTGCCTGTTGATGCATCAATGACCTTAGTTCTTATATAGTATATCAATGTCTTGATTAAAGAGTTTTAATTCTGAAATGTACTATTTCAATAAATGCACTGAAATTAAACTTATCTTTGAAAATGGTTGTTCAGCCAAGCTCAACATAGTTGTTTCTTAATCGTGGAGATTACTCTCATAGGAGTGTTGTTTCCCCGACGCCTTCAATTGGTACCAGGTCGCGTTTCACGGTCTCTTGGTTTCATCAGGGGGTTTGATATCGAGGCTCTATTAGTTCTCCATATTTCTTTCAAGCTGTGCACTGAGAACACATTAAATCTTGGCTTAGCATGTTGTTCGGAGCCCTGTTGCTTCTAAAAAACACCACGCATGCGGCAGGACTGGGGTGAATGGTACCCTCTACTGTTACCAGTGTAGGGGGGTAAATTGTCGACCTGTTAGTTGGAAACCAGGTTTCCCACCCTGAGCCACAGAAGGTGAGTTGGGTGTTGGTACGTAAACCGCCTATGGGCCCAAACCCCCCCTTGGACCTGAAATCATGTGACCATGGCACCCACACAGTGTATGAACTATTCAGGGTGCATCATAGTCCACACAGGCAAGATGTGATGTACAGATGGACACAGGCAAATGCTAAGGGTATCTGCAGGGGCCACCTATCACACAGAGGCACCACTGGGGACCTGTAGCATAGCCCATCGCAGAAATGCCAGGTGCAGCGGAAATGGTGCTGGGCACCCCACCTCACCCTCAGGGTGAACACAGGACCCGTCCACTGTGATGTAACCAGTAACACACACGGTCAGAACCCCCACCAGGCTGAGGTGCTGTGGGGTTGCACATGGTCAGGACACACAACCAGGCCGAGGTGCTGGGGGGGTGCATCCCGCAACACGGGACCCTCTGCAGACTGCTGATCTGCATGTGCAGTGCACCATGGGTATGAGTGGGTTAACCCAAATCCTGGCCACCACAGCAGACAGTTTGTGTGGTGACCTGACGTCCTTCAGCTGCCAGCCAGGGATTTGTTAGTGCTGGGGGAACAGGCATCTGGCTAGTCTGTCTCCACGTATTCATAGTAAGTTGAGTGTTTCCTTGGATTTTGCCAGTAGCTTTCAGTGTTTGACAAGGTCAGTGATGTTATTGGGCTTTTTGTTTTTGGTAATTGTTTTGGAGCTCACTCTGAGGAGAAGGATGTTACCAGTGGTGTGCCCCAGGGATCTGTCCTTGGTCCGATTCTTTTTAACATCTTTGTTAGTGATATAGCGGAAGGGCTGTCGGGTAAGGTTTGCCTCTTTGCGGATGATACCAAAATCTGTAATAGAGTAGACACCCAGGAAGGTGTAGATAACATGAGGAGGGATCTAGCTAAGCTTGAAGAATGGTCTAGAATTTGGCAGCTGGGATTTAATGTTAAAAAATGTAAGGTCATGCATTTGGGCTGCAGCAATCCAAGGGAGCAATACAGTATAGGAGGTGAAGTACTTTTGTCCACTAAAGAAGAGCGGGACCTAGGCGTGGTTGTGTCTGATGATCTTAAAGTAGCTAAACAGGTAGAAAAGGCGACGGCAAAAGCTAGAAGGATGCTTGGGTGCATACGGAGAGGAATGGCTAGCAGAAAAAAGGAGGTGATAATACCTCTGTATAAGTCTTTGGTGCGACCTCATTTGGAGTATGGTGTGCAATTCTGGAGACCGCACCTTCAAAAGGATGTGAACAGGATGGAGTCGGTGCAGAGGGTTGCTACTAAAATGATTAATGGGCTTCATTATAAAGCATATGAGGACAGACTTAAGGATCTTAATATGTACACCTTAGAGGAAAGGCGGGATAGAGGTGATATGATTGAGATGTTTAAATACCTCCGTGGCATAAATGTTCAGGGAGAGAGCCTCTTTCAATTGAAAGCAAGTTCTGCTACGAGGGGACATGGGATGAGGGTGAAGGGAGATAGATTCAGGAGTGATATGCGGAAATATTTCTTTACGGAAAGAGTAGTGGATCCGTGGAATAGTCTCCCAGTGGAGATGGTAGAGATGAGGACAGTAACTGAATTCAAAAAAGCATGGGACCAACACAGAGGATCTCTAAAGGTAGAAAGTGGACTGTTGTAGTTGTTGTTATGGAAGGACAGACTAGATGGGCCTTGTGGTCTTTTTCTGTCATCATGTTTCTATGTTTCTATGTAATGATCTTGACCTTGGTCTTGATCGTGTTTGCCATATGCCCTTGTTTGCTGAGACCTTGGTTTGTTTGATTGGCAGGCATTCTGGGTTTGTACGTAGAGAACCTGTTGTTGATCTGGAGTGCGACTTTTGAACATTTGACAGTTATACTCCATAGGTTGCCCGCATTGTTATTAAGGATTTGTTAGTCACACTAGCGATATAGCCCACTAGTTACTTCACTGCCTGTGAAGCCAGATGTCATGGTTTGGAGCCCACAGTGGGGTTATTTGGTGGGGCTGTGTGAGGCATATTCTTTTTGTTATTTGATGTGGTGCTGCCAGCTACATCACCCTCACAGTGCTGTCTCCTTATGGTGCCTCATCAGGCACCCTTTCACGTGCCCTGTGAGGCACCCTTTGCTGTGCCCTGTGGGGTGGCCCATAGGGGGCATTCTAGGGTGCCTTGGAGAGCAATGCACTTTATAATGTGCCCTTTGGGGTGCCTTATTGGGTGCCTTATGCGGCACCTTAGGTTACGGCCCCGTGAGGGTGTGTCTGCTGGCAGCACTAATTAAAGTTACCAAAATAACTGCTTCTGACAGCACTGATTTAAAGTAAACAGTGATGTCTCTGCCAGCTTTACTCATTAGACCCACAGGGGGATTGAACTCACGACCCCTGCACCATTAGTCAGTGTATTAACCATTGTGCTGTAGCTCTGGATGCCTTGCTAGGCACCTTTTCATGCACCGTATAGGGCACCCTGTCGGGTTACTGTCTGTAGCTACTCTGTGCCAGTGAGACACACGGTCAGTTCCCCCTACCAGGCCGAAGTGCTGTGGGGGTGCATACCCCATCTTGTGTTCATCTATAGACTGCAGATCTGCATGTGCAGTGCACCATGGGTATGGGTGGGATAACCCAAATCCTGGCCACCACAACAGACAGTTTGTGTGGCGACCTGACGTCCCTTCAGCAGCCAGCCAGGGATTTGTTAGTAGCACTAGCGATGTGGCCCACTAGTTACTTCACTGCCTGTGGAGCCAGGGGTCATGGGTTTAATCCCACAGTGGGATTATTTGGTAGGGCTGTCTGAGGCATTTTCTTTTTTTAATTTAAATTGGTGCTGCCAGCAACAAACCCTCACAGTGCTGTCTCCTTACGGTGCCTCATCAGGCGCCCTATACAGTGCCCAATGCGGGACCCTATACTGCGCCCTGTGGGGTGGCCCATAGGGGACATTCTAGGGTGCCTTGGCAGACAGTGCACTTTATAATGTGCCCTCTGGGGTGCCTTATAGGGTTCCTTAAGCGGCACCTTAAGTTACGGCCCTGTGAGGGTGGTTTGCTGGCAGCACTAATTAAAATTAACACACAAAATGCTTCAAACAGCACTGATTTTGGGTAAAAGGTGATGTCTCAGCCAGCTTTACTCATTAGGCTCACAGGGGGATTGAACTCACATCCCCTGCACCATTAGTCAGTGTATTAACCATTGTGCTACAGGTCTAGATGCCTTGCTAGATACCTTATCAGACGCCTTATGGGCGCGCGTTGTGTGGCGCTCTACACAATGTTTTTTAACGCTCGTTAGGCTATGGCGCCTGGTAACGCGCGTTATCGATAATGATGTACCGCCCATGTCCTTATTTGGGATTTCTGCCTGTACCGCGGATCCTAACGCGAATCACACTAACGCAGTTTAGTAAACATGCCCCATAGTGTTGGAATGGGTTAGAAGGGATCAACAAATGCCCTGAATTCCGGAGGAAGTTTTAAAAAAATATCTGTCCTTTCCCGAAAAGTGGAAAGGGGACTCTTCGTTGCAGCAAGCCTGGGAGAATGCACAGCAGAGTGAGGGGGAGACCTTGCCCTGCTCATGATTCACAAGAGGATACTTTATAGAGAGATGGCAGGTTTGGGGGATGGGGAGGTTAAGCCCCAGTTAGTGATCCAAAGGGCCTTAAGACCAACTTTGTTAGCATTAGCCCACGAGCACCCCACGGCGGGACATAAGAGGGCTAATAGCACACTGGCAGAACTCCAAGAATGCTTCTATTGGCTAGGCATTCATAGAGAGGTGAGAGCACATTGCCATTCATGTCCCCAGTGTCAGAAGGTGACTGCCTCTCTGCTCCCAAAGGCTCCCCTAGTATCACTGCCAATGATAGATGAACCTATGGCTCATCTAGCATTAGACATTATAGGCCCGCTGGAGAAGAGTAAGAGAGGGCATATATACATCTTCATGATTATTAATTATGCTACCCAGTTCCCCTGGGTGATACCCTTTCAGTCCATGTCTGCTACGGTGATAGCCTGGGAACCAGTGAGGCTCTGATGCCAAGTGGAGTTTCCTCAGGAGGTACTAACTGACCAAGGTATGAATATCAGCTACCTTAACCTAATTTTGGAAAGCCTTTGGGATTAAACATATTTGTACAGCGGCTTATCACCCAAAGACTAATGGCCTGGTGGAATGCTTTAATCAGACCCTGAAGAGTATGTTACACAGGGTGTAGATTGTGACTGTGTTAACTGGGATGAGTTACTTTCCTTTGCCCTCTATGCTATGAGGGAACGTATCCAAGCCTCCTTAGATATTTTTCCCTTTGAACTCCTATATGGTAGGACGTCAAGGGCATTGTTAGATTTAGTGAGTGGAAGCGTGGGAAGACTCAACCTCAGAATGTGGTTTTGTATCTGGCATACCTCAAGGCCTAGGCCAGGAGGGTGATGGAAGTAGCTCGGTCCAATTTAGAGAGGAGCCAGAGAAAGTAGAAGGCATATAATGACCAGGATGCCTGGATGTGGGAATTAAAAAAGGGGGACAAGGTATTGGTGTTGGTGCCCACTTCCCCACATAAATTCATGGCCCGTTGGAAGGGTCCTATGTTGGTGAAAAAGAGAGTTGGCCCATTGGATTACGAGGTACAGAACTCTAGGGACAGAGTCCAAATGTACCATATTAATTTGTTGAAACCCTGGCAGGAAAGAGAAATCTAGATAGCGCAAAGAAAGGAAGAGGGGACTGAAGATTTCGGTCCGCAGCTAGATGAAATCCACCAGGGAGGTCAAGATAATGTAAATGAGGCCTTGACCCTGTAGCAGAAGGATGAGGAGAAGGAGTTATTAGATGACTTTTGAGACGTCTTGTCACCAGTGTCTGGGCAAACCTGGCTGATAGTATGAGGTTATTACACAGGCTGGGAGGGTAGTGAGGCCAAGGCCATATACTGTAGGATAATGTCTACAAGGTGCTGGCAGGTCATACATTAATTTACGGGATCATCAGGAGTAAGTCATCCATAACCCAGAATTGCAGAGTCATATACCTGTGTACCCAAAGAAGTCCGCTTTTGCATATAGAGAGGTAAAATACTTGGGGTATCTGGTGAGGTGGAGCAAGGTCCACCCATTGTTAGATAAGGTGGAAAGCGTGAAGACGTTTCCAGTTCCCAAACCCAAAAAACAGCTGAGGAGTTTCCTAGGACTGGTAGGGTACTAGAGGAGATTTATTCCCTTGTTTGTGATGATTGCTTGCCCCTAAAAGATATGCTCCGGCAAAATCATCCCAATCAGTTACGGTGGGCCTCGGAAACATATGAGACCTTCTGAAGGCTGCAAGAAGATTTATGCAGAGAACCTCTATTACAGGGAGTGGACTAAAACAGAGAATTTATTCTTCCGACTGCTGCCTCTGGTAAAGTTACCAGATTTTTTGCAGGCAAATGTGGGACACTTAGGGGTATGTTTACTAAACCGTCTTAATGTAGCAGTGGCGACGTTATCACGCGATACGTAACGTTATCGCTCGATAATGTCACGTATCGCACGATAATGTCACGTATCGTGCGATAACGTCTCCGGCAGCAGTGAGGTGCGCAGAGGGAGGAGAAAGGCACCCCAGAGGGCGGAGAGAAGGGGTCAATGGGCGGAGAGTGGGCGGGGAGTGGATCCATGCACACTAACGCCGTGAAATAAAGCTCTGAAAATTAGCGCCAGTGAAAACCTTGCACTAGGCACATTTGCAGAACAGAGAAACCATTTCAGTCAGCAATGTGCAGCAAAGGCAGGGAAACCCAGAAAAGTGATAGTAGTGATACATATGCAGGAACCAAAAAATAGAAAATGACCAGAACCACATCTGAAATCACAATAACCAAGCTGGCCAATAGTGATATTAATGATAAACATAAAGCAACACTACTGATAAAGCGTAAAAAGGAAGATATCATGTTTGGAAGGGTCTATGCTCTGTCCCCCTATAAAGTGAATGATCCCACATTGAAATAGAGGTGATCAGGGTTGTTGTCATTTATATTGGGCAGGTTTGTTATGGCATGCACATGTGCAGCAACAGCAGAGTGGGCGCGTAGGAAACGGAAACTGTACTGATACTGTAAATGGGATACAGTGGTCCAGCTGGGGCACACTGCGGACTAGGCAGATGCCTAGGTGGCACATAGGAATGCCAAAACTGTAAAGCAGCAAGACAGCAACTGACTAGGGTCCAACATGGGCACGAGTGTGTGTCCCACAGTGTCACAGGGGATATTACCCAGCAGGTACCCCCAAGGGCACATAACATTGGCAGGCGGTGCCGGGGGGAAGCGCGCATGTCCATGTAGGCACCCCTACCCGACAACCCACACCATAGGCAGCCGCCTACCACCACACTGGATGGCCTGGGACTGCGCACCACCGGCATGTCAGCATGGTGGCGGAGGGGTGCTGATGGCGGAGGGGGCAGTGGCATCTGCCCACACCAGACCACGGCCAAGCCCCGTTTAGGTGGATGCCGTGCACTGCAACAGACAAGGTCTGTCTGATGAACAGTCATGGTATCCCCAGGGAATGACCTGCCCCAGTGGCAACAGTTTGGTGCAGTACACACAGCCAGTGTATTCAGGGGCAGAAGGTCACAGGTTGAAGTCCCAGCTGTGGCTCCTGCTAACCTTGAAAACCTTGCCCCCATATTTTACCCTGTAATAAAGACGGAACCTTTATTGCAGATAAAATAAACATGCCTGAAATGCCAATATTTTATCCTACAGAGCACAGACACCATAAACATGTGCAATCCCTAGTGCAGAGTTTCCCAACTCCAGTCCTGGAGGGCCAAACACCATTCAGGTTGCATGCTGTCCCTAATAAATATGCCTGTGCTGCATTTGTATGCACCACCCCCATTGTATGCAAATGTATCTCATGCATATTCATTAGGGACAGCATGAAAACCTGAACAGTGTTTGGCCCACCAGGACTGGAGTTGGGAGCCTCTGCCCTAGAGCAGCAGCCAACAGGGGCACAAACACCCACATCCACAGGCTCCACTATCCGAAGCCTCATGGAGAGTCAGGCTGTTGGGCCCTGCGCGGAGCATCATCTCCCAATACTGGCACCTGCATACCTTTGCAATGCCGTCCTAAACTTGAGAACACATTCCACATATATCAGAAGGTTGCTATGATTAATGTCAGCTAACAAATCCTAAGTTAAACACGATTTGTTGATAGAGATTCATCATAGCAACCTTTCTGATATCTGTCAAATGTGTTTCAGTTATTGCTTCTGACAGTGTTTACCACCCCAGGGAGTGACCCCAACAGTATTGTGTACCATAGCAATGCCTGCACTGTGCCCAGGACTGGTGAGGAGGCCAGGGCTGCCACTAACCTCCATATTTGCACAATGCTGGCATAGGTGTGGGAGTATGTGTATGTCTATCCAGTGTGTTGTGGCTGCCCACACCTTACTGGGCCCGCACTGCTTGCCCTGTTTCCAGTGTTAGCCTGCCAATGTGCATAATGAGGAGCAAGGTACTGTGGGTATTTTTTATTTTTATTTAGTGTACACTTGTATCCCGCTACTTCCAGCGATCAGCAGCGGTTTTCTATACATAAGGGAGAGGCTGTACAGGCCAGAATTATAACATACCGTACGATTGCAGGGATGGGTAATAGGCACATCAAATGGTTACAGATTTACATTTGATTGATTGCGAGGAGACTTTACATATATACATTTGATTGCTTGCGGAGCAGCTTTACATATATACATACTTTACATAATTACAGGACGCATTTCTTGCTGTTATGATTAATTTAAGTGGGCATGTTGCTCAAATAGTAAAGGACACTCTGCCTAGGTTAGGTTGTAATGGGTCTGAAAGAGGTGAGTCTTAAGTTTTTTCCTGAAGTCCTTCAAGTCCTTGTTTGCTCTCAGTTCATAGGGCAGTTGGTTCCAGAGTATTGGAGCAGTAAAGGAGAACGCTCTGTTGGTGGTGTTCGCGTTGCAATTTCTCAGGCTATTCGGGACATGAAGGGTGTTGCTATTTACTGTTCTTCTGCTTCTGATGGTTGGTTGGGTGGAGATTAAGGTGTTGAGGTATGAGAGTGGTACGTTATGAACGAGCTTGAATGTGGTTGCTAAGAGCTTATATTGGATGCGGGCCGTGATAGGGAGCCAATGAAGCTCAATAAGCACTGGAGTGATGTGTTCAGTTAGACCTCTTTTCATGATGATTCTGGCTGCTACGTTTTGCGCTAGCTGAAGTATGTTAAGGGTTTTTTTAGGCAGACCTTGTAGTATAGCGTTGCAGTAGTCTAGGTGGGGAATGATGAGGGCTTGTGCAACTGTCCTGAAGTCGGAGTGATCAATAATATTCCGTAGCAGTTGCAGGACTCTTAATTTGTGGAAGATGGCCCGATTGGTAATTCGGAGGTGCTTTTCCATATTTAGATTGCTGTCCAGCATTACACCTAGGTATTTTATTTCAGGCTTTGTGGTATAAATGTTATTGTTCATGGTAACCGTTGATGGTGGGTTAAAGTCGGGTTTTCTGGAAATACACATCACTTCTGTTTTTTTATGGTTTATTGACATATTATTCCGTTGCAGCCAATTTTGTAGTTCGCTTAGGCATTTTTCAAGTTGGTTGAGGTTGGGGTTGTTTATGTCGAGATGTTTATGTCGGTATGACCCGGACAGGGTGGCCTGAGCAGGATGCATCTGCACAGGATATAGGGCAATGGCTGGGACATTGTAGTGCCCGACCACCACCTGCACGGACAGGGTGGCCACAGCATGTCATGCTGGGTGGTCACTCTCACCCTGACTGAGCAGTGACCACGGCATGGCTAGGTTCCCCCATAGTGCTATTCAGCATTTCTCTCAAGTGATATTTGTGGGTTTTCTTTTCTGAGGACCAATCACTGACATACCTGCTTGGTGTGTATGCTCACATCCCATTTTTGGGTGCACACAGTTTTTCCAGGAACATGTGCTATGTACTAGCTAGCAGACTGTCTGCAGATAGCATGTGTATGGCTGGAACACCTTACAGGGTGCAGTGGGTGGAGACTTACTGTGCCCTCTGCTGATGAATGTCAGATAGTGGTGGGGGTAGCTGAGCTTCTCCAGTGTTCTGCCTGTCTGCTATTGTCTTATGTGATGCATACAGATCGGCATTGACTACGCTGTAGGGTGCCTGTTCCCAAGCAGGACTGGTGTTGATGGTTCTCTCTACTGCCACCATTGCAGAGATGTACAATGTGGATCTGTTGATGGGAAGATCCTGGGTGGTGCTACATAATCTGCTTTTGGGTCCAAACACCCCCCTTCGCCTATAACATGCGACCATAGCACCCACACAGGATATGCACTATTCTGTGTGCATCATAGTCCACAAGGACTATATGTGACTGGGAAATACAGATGGACACAAGTGTATCCTAGGTGTGTCTGCAAGGACAACCTATCACACACTGGCACTGATGGCAATCCACAGCATAGCCTATCTCAGCTAAGCCAGGTGCTGTGGACCTGGTGCTGGGCGCCCCACCTTGCTCTCAGGGTGAGCACAGTACCCACATAATGTGACGGTCTGTAGCTACTCTGTGCCAGTAACACACATGGTCAGTTCACCCTCCCAGGCTGAGGTGCTGTGGGGGTGCATATCCCATCTTGGGATCATCTGTAGACTGCTGATCTGCATGTGCAGTGCATCATGGGTACGGGTGGGTTTACCCTATCCTGGGAACCACAGCAGACAGTTTGTGTGGTGACCTGCAGTCTTTCTGTAGCCAGCCAGCAGTTTGGTAGTAGCTATAGAGATGTAGCCTACTGGTTATGTCAATGACTGTGGAGACAGAGGTCATGGGTTCCATCCCACAGTGGTTTAGCCTAAAAAGGCTGTCTGAGGCATTTTATTTTAATTTAAATCAGTGCTATAGCCTAAGGTGCCTCATAGGTGCCTTACTGAGTGCCCTATAGGGCACCTTATAGGTTGCCTTGGCAGACAGGGCAATTTATAATGTGACCTATGGGGCGCCTTATAGGGCGCCTTAGTTTACGGCATTGTGAGGGTGTTTTTTCTGGCAGCACTGATTTAAATTAAAAGAAAATGCCTCAGACAGCTTTTTAAGATTACACCACTGCAGGATTGAACCCATGACCTCTGCCTCCACAGTCACTGCAGTAACCAGTGGGCTACATTTTACAGCTTCTAGCACTGTGCTGGTATGTACTTAGGGTTAACGCGCGTTGACGTGCCACGGCACCCACTATCGCATGATACAGATTGTTGCTACCTTAGGACTAGAACGCCCACTCCTTATATGGCATTCTTCAGATTATCGCTGCAACTAGCGCTGGTAACATTAGGACGGTTTAGTAAACATACCCCTTAGTAGATGTGGGCAGGGAGAGGGGGGCACAAAAGAAGGGACACCTTAGTTCCAGGATTGAGCAACAAGGCATGGAGGAGGGAAGAGGATTCATTATGTTGCCACCCCCCCGCCCCCCACACACCCATCCCATAACAGCAACAATATCATTTTCAAGCTAATAAACAGAAAAATAGAACCAGAGATGTATTTCCCCTTGTACTGTGTAAAATATAAAGATAATGGATGTAAGTTCTATAAACTAACATTCAAACACTAAATTGAAAACAGAATTTTTCTTCTAACCTCTCTGTCCTCATTGCTGGAATTGGGGACAGGAAGCTGCCAAACAGGTGGGAGATGGGGACACAGCTCTAAAATTGGGGACATCTGGTAACCTTGGCTTAGGTTGGGGTTTAGGTACAGTGTTATCCCAAGAGGAACAGGGCGAAGCACATCCAGTATTGTATTTAAGCAGAAATCTACACTCGCATGAACAACATTATGCCATTGTGGAAAAAGAATGTTTAGCCATTAAATGGGCAATTGAGACATTCAAGTATAACCTTTCTGGGTATCCATTTACACTCTTTACTGACCATGCACCTCTGAAATGGCTAAATCAAATGAAGAATTCAAATACTAGACTACCTAGCACTACAAGCTTACCATGTCAAGGTTAAGAATAAGGCTGGGAAAGAGCATACTGCATAGGTTTTCAACCCAGTCCTCGGCGAACCATAGGTCAGCCAGGTTTTCAGGATTCCCACAATGAATATGCATAAGATAGATTTGCATACAATGAAGGCAGAACATGCAAATCTTTCTCATGCATATTCATTCTGGGAATCCTGAAAACCTGACTGGCCTAGGGTTCCCCGAGGACTGGGTTCAAAACCCCATACTGTATAAATGCCGACGTCCTTTCCCAAATTGGGGAAATCCCAGCCAGGTGGCCTCTAAGCCCCATGAAGCATAGAAACATAAGGGGTGGGGTATGTGGTGGAAGAAGAGTTGGGGATGGGGGGAGACAGCCATAGGGTCCCTGTCCCTTGGGCTGACCCAAGTGAGAGAAACATAAGGAGGCAGCCAGTACACCGAGAAATAGGTGCAGGTCCCCTTAAGGGCTGGGGGCAAGGTAAACAGCCAGGGAAGATGGGGTCGGGGAAAGCCAACACCTCGGTAAAGAGGAGGAGGCAGAGTTTCTCTGGCACTGCATTAAGAATACTCTAGAGCCTAGGGAAGGGGAGTTGTGGCTACCAGCAGAAGAGGAGAAAACTACCGTGGACATGGAATAGCAGGAGCCTGATCACTGCAGTTACACCGCTTTGTTTGTGAGAAACTGGAATGTGTATCAGCCATTGTCAATTCAGTGAGGGAAGAACACTGTTTGGGGAGGGCTGGTGAAAAGCAACTGGAAGGGTGGCTAACAGAACTCTTCACCCTTGTGACTGTTTCCAGCGCCGTACCCAACCCTGCGCGGGCAGTGAAGACACACAGGGCCCAAGAAAATAGGGGCCTTCGTTCACTCATACACTGCCTGCCCTTGCCCCACTGCTGCCTTTCCTGTTTTCTTGGTGGCGCCTGTGGCAGCAGCAGCGGAGCGGACCCCAAATTTAAAAAAACACGTGGATCTTTCTGACTCCACACTTGCAGGGCTGGGCTGATCCTTCCCTCAGAAGCAGGCCTGCGGCACGAAGGGGAACAGACTCCTACGTTTTGTTTTGTTTTCCTGTTTTATTGACTATGCTTTTGGAGGTGTTTGCAAAGACTGAAGTGGAATAAAGCTGGGAAGAGACATCCAACCTAGTTGACTTCATTGAATGTAAGAGCTAGAGGTTGGCAGAGAGCGGATTCACCATGCCCGGTAGCGCCCTTGCTTGTCACACTGTATAGTAGCAATTTTCAGCTGTCATTTATCTGGATAGCTTAGGCCTAAGTTGCTATCTGGATAAGTGCCAACTGAAAATTGCCTATATCCAAATAAGGTTGGCACTTATCTGGATAGCACTGCTGAATCTGGATATTTAGCAGCAACTGCTATCTAGATTTTGCGGCTGAATATCCTGCTGAAATTTAAGAGCCACGGCTGACCTCCAGGGTTTTCCAAATACGGGACCTTTTGAAAATCAAGCCCATAAAATCCTCTCTGCTTAGGAGCACAATTAAACATTATATCAGTGGAGTTCATAATAGGCCCCTTTTTGGATTGGACAAAAGCATATCCTAAGAGCAGAGGATCTTCAGTGGAGGGTATGTTATAGCCAGAAATCAAACAGGAACTGTAGTCTTGCAGCAAGGAGAGAGACTGGGCAGAGACAGGTGGTAAACACAACTAGAGAAATCCCCGCTCAGAGCTGAAGACTGACAGTGAAACTCTTCTCATTCCTGTCCCAGCAGTGATTTTTCCTCCTGTTCATCCTCCCGGAGGCCACAGGCAATCCATCACGCTTCCTCCCCATTTTCTCTTAATGCTCCCCTAAAAATCAATGCATACGAACATAGCCGCAGCTGGCAGAGATGTGTAAAGGATTGTTTGGCTCTAACGGAAGAATTTGCAGAGTTCAAAGATATTTATCTTGTCCCTGCTCAACAGCAATCAAAATAAACGTGTTTTTTTTTTTAAACCATTGCACCAAAATAGTTATTTTTTAAAATGTATTTGGGGCAAGTTACTTCAGGCTGGACGGTCGGGGGTTCAAATCCCACTAGAGGATGGCAACCTTGGGCTGGAAGTGTAGCAGCTGATAAGTATGCAATAAATAAAACCAGGAGTCTGTTCAAAGATCCAAGCCAATTTATTGTGCACATGGCTCAGTTAGTCAAAGCTTTAAAGGGACTGAGCAAAGTTTTTACAGAGACATACTCATTTATACCTCTTTTTCAGTTTGATACATGAGAACTTTCTATTGGTTCCAGCTTGATACATGCAAACTTCCTATTGGTTCCAATGCCCCCTGCACCTGTCCAATCAGAGATCCCTCCTGGGCCTAGCACCCAGCTCCCTCCCTTAGGACTGTCCTAACAATGGTTCAGTTTCTAGGTTTGATACTTCTCTACTGCAAGGTCGTCTCTAGCTCCAGGAATGCATGTATTGAAACATTTCTTTCTTTTGCACACAAGAGAATAATGAAAGACTTATGAATTCATGTAAAACTTCTTATTAAGCAGTTTAAAACAATTTTCTCATTTTTCACAGATTTTTGGTTCTTTTCTAGCTATAATGGGGGTTGGGATCCAGGCCTAACTTACAGGCCTTTCATATTTTCAGACTACTCTAGGCCATAACCTGCCACATTCCCCCCTTTGATTATTCTCACCCGCAAGTGAGAAAGGGTGAGAATTAAATCACTCATTAATTAGATCATATATTACACTGGTGTAACAGCATCACCTTGGGGTATAGGGTAATATTGCCACATAGCTAATATCTTTGTAGCTGCCTTCCTTTCTACAGTGCTATCAATGGCTGCTGACTTTATTCGACTGTGATGAATCCAGGGTTCGAGTTCTGCAACTTTAACTGCTGTTGGGGTTAACAAGATGACAACATAAGGTCCCTTCCAATGCGGTGTCAACGGTGTCTTTCTCCACTCTTTGATCCACACCAAGACTCCAGGCTTGAGAGGATGCAGGGGTTCTGTTAGATGGATGGGCAGCTGGTCTTGTACCCACGTATGAAGACACTGCAAAACAGAACTTAAAACCAATAGTTCTTGTCTAGTAATTTCAGATCTAATCTGTTCCATATCTCCCTTTATTTCCTATACAATAGGCGGGGGTCGCCCATACAGAATCTCAAAAGGGGAAACTCCTAAAGACTTAACAGGGGCTAAGTAAATCCTAAGAAGGTCTATAGGAAGAACCTGGGGCCACTTCAGGTGAACTTCTTGACAAAGTTTGGACAACTGAGATTTCAGGGTTCTACTCATACATTCTACTTTTCCTAAATTCTTAAATCTGTAGGCAGTATGCATTTGATAATGTCAATATCTCGGGGCCATACTTAATGGACTTGTTTCCTGAGTTTATCCACCCTCATTCTTTGTACAGGGCCCCATGTGCATGCAAGGTTGTAAGGGCATACTTGGAATCTGGGTACACATTTAGACAGAGCCCTTTTCCTATTGTTAGTGCTCTAGTGAGGGCTATCAGTTCAGCTTTCTCTGCTGAAGTTCCTGGGGCCAGGGCTGAGGACTCAACTACCAGATCAAGGGTCACCACTGCATATCTGGCACAACAATGTCCATTAATGATGACAAGACTGCTTCCATCTACAAAGAAAGTCCGTTCAGGGTTCTCCAAAGGAACATCAGTCAAATCCGGGCGGCTTGAGAATATAGTATCCATAATTTCTAAACAGTCATGATCAGGGGGGGTCAAGACCAACTGGTAACAACGTAGCAGGATTCAAAGCTTGACTGACCTTCAATTGTATCTGGGGGGTTTTCACACAACATACTCTGATACTTAAACATTCGTGAATTTGTTAGCCAGAAGTTTCCTTTGTGTTTCATAATGGTCAAAACAGAGTGTGGTACAGTAATTTGAAGATTATGTCTCAAAGTGAGCTTGTCAGCTTTGCTCACTAGGAGTGCTGTACCTGCAACAGCTCTCAAACAAGGGGGCCAGCCTTTTGCAACTACATCCAATTGTTTTGACAGATAGGCTACTGGCCGTTGCCAAGATCCAAGAGATTGAGTCAACACTCCTAGAACATTTCCTTGTGACTCATGAACATAGAGACTGAAAGGTTTTCTGGACATCTGGTAGACCCAGAGCTGGTGATAACATCAGAGCGGTTTTCAAAGATCGAAAAGCTGCATTCTGTTCAAGTCCCCATTCCAATGGAGACTTTTCCATTCCTTTGATAGCTTGATACAATGGTTTTGCTAGCAGCGCAAAATTGGGGATCCATATACGACAGTACCCTGCGGCACCCAAGAAGGCTCTCACTTGCCTCCTGGTGGTTGGAGTAGGAATACTGCATACAGCTTCTTTGCGTTCTGGTCCCAGGCGTCGAATTCCACTGGACAACTGGAATCCTAGGTATTTAACTTGTTTGACATAATTGTGCTTTGGCTCTTGAGACTTTGTATCCAGCCTCATTAAAAAAGGTGCAAGAGCTCACTGGTGGCTTGTAGACATTCACTTTCTGAGTTGGTGGTTATGATCAAGTTGCCCACATACTGAAGAAGAACCCTTTCTCCTGGGTTCACATAGTAGCTTAAAAGATCCTGATTTAAAGCAGCACTGAAGAGAGTAGGTGAATTTTTAAATCCTTGGGGTAATCGAGTCCAGGTGAGTTGGCCCCGCCTTCCTGTTGTGAGGTCTTGCCATTCAAAAGCAAACAAAAGTTGACTGGTGGGGGCTAAGCGTATGCAGAAAAAGGCATCTTTCAGGTCCAGGACGGTGAAATGAGTAGCCTCAGCGGGGATCAGTCCCAAGAGAATATAAGGATTTGGTACCACTGGGTGTATAGTTTTGGTTCTTTTCTAGCTATAATGGGGGTTGGGATCCAGGCCTAACTTACAGGCCTTTCATATTTGCAGAATACTCTAGGCCATAGCCTGCCACAGAAGGACTGTGGTTTCTAGTCCCACAGGTGCTCCTTGTGGTCTTGGGCAAGCCACTTAACCCTCCACTGCCCATGTTCCCTGTATGTATTAGTGTATGTGTCTCATATCCCCTCATGTTAAATGTATCCCCCAATTGTGTTGTGACCACTGATTGAAGGATAAGGTGGTATACAAAACTGTCTAAATAAATAAATAAATTACAAGTAGAAATATTTGCACAGAAAATGAATTGATTTGTAGACACATAAGAATTATGTAGAAATATAGAAAAAATACAAAGAGAAAAAGTATACTCTAGCATATTATAAACCAACTCCTATAAGGCCCACAATGAACGGACTGGGCCCTACAGAAATCTAGGGGAAATTAAAATCAAAATTACCTACATAAAAATGAATAGAAAATCAGAAAAGTTTGGAACATTAACCTAATTCCCCAAGCAGCAGACATTCTTGGCTCAGATGCACAAGCAGTGCCGGTCCCGGGGATGAGCTTTGTGGAACTGTGTGCCTTTCTGGATTGATCACTGTTGTAAACAGGATACTGGGCTTGATGGACCTTGATCTGCCCCAGTATGGCATTCTTATGTTCTTTTGCTGCCCTAGGCCGTGCCGCCACCCCCATCATCTCACCAGGGAGAGGGGGCGACATGGTGATCCCTTAAAAGTGCCCCACGGGAGTCCACATGTCCATGCCCTCATGGCCTGCTGCGCCTGACCCTTGCCCTTCCAATGCAACTTTCTGCCCTCTCTGACAGGAAGTTGTGTCAAAAGGGGCAGGAGCAGCAGGCCGTGAGGGCACGTGCATGCTGCACTTTAAAGCCTGCCGTGTTGCTGAAGCAGCGACTGCATTAAAAAATTTGGGGGGGGGGGGTCAGGGAGTACCGTGCCACCCGCTGGGACCTGCCACCATAAGCGCCTACCTAGTTTGCCGGACGGGCCTGCCCTGTGCACAAGCCATGACTTCAGATTGTACTGAAATCTTGCTAATTTTTTTTAAAGAAATTCTTTCAAATATATAGGGTGAAGAGTACATATGGATTAGCAATTATTATCAAACATTTGGAAGGATATCACAAAAAATCCTCCCCCATATCTCAAAAACTCCTGTCACAGTTGTGGAAGGAACTTCCTCCCTCTTTGTGTCTCCCTATTTAAATCAGGAAAATACCATACATTGGCCCATCAATATATTCTTCCTATTATGTAGAGTTACCATATTTTTGGAGAGCACAGCTGGGATACTTGGGCAGGGCTGCACTGGCCTGGGAGGGAGAGTGGTCCCCCCTCTTTGGACATCTTTTCCCAATATATTTTGAAATGAACAGTCTAGGTAGCATTCAGTTATTTAAAAAGTTTAAAAAAGTCTGTAGCAGTCCTTCTCAAGTTATAGCGTGCATACATACATATATTGTGGCGGTCGCGCCCCTTCCAGGCGGTTGCCTAGTAGGGACGGGAAGCCATCTCAATTCCTCTTTCCCAAGGATTGTAGTTGTGCCAAGGAGATTATGAACCGAGTGGTTGTTTTAAAGCACACAGGAATTTTATTAGCATCTGTGTCAAAATGGTTGACAAATCTTCAAAGCAAATGTACACATTCAGGTCAAAGCAAAATACAGGATTATTCTTCTCCTCTTAAGGTAACACTTGTAACCAGTGTTGCAATAAAGATATTTACACAAGCTTCACTTCTTTCCTTTCTCAGGCTTCAATTACTCAGCCTTCATGCACACATTACAGTCCATCTCAGAACAACTTGAAGTAAGGTCACTTTCTTGGCCTGCTACTTCCATGCTTTCAACTGAGCTGTAACTTGGCAATGCTTGTAAGCGTTCTGGCAGTTTATCCTTAATATTCTTTAGCAGATTAAATAGCCTATGCCACTGAGTGACCCTTTCTCCTTTTGGTAGGATTTCACTGGGCTTTTCCTGTTCAGTGTCCCTGGCAAAACCCTTATTCCTATTCCGGGTTTTCCTAGGCTTTAACCTCTCTTCTGAGTCAGAGCAAGTATCACAGGGTTTAGGCTTTATGGCTTTATCTCTCCTACCTTGGAGTCTGGCTGCATCACCTTCCTGGCTGAGGGCTCTCCGGCTTGGCACTCCCTCTGTCTCTGAGCTAGACAGTGACTCAGGGTAAGCTCTCCACTTCCCTTCCTGGGGCTTCTGCTGCCTGCAGATAGACCCTTCCTCCGGTGAGTCTAAGCACTCTTGCCTTAGCTTCCTTAAAGCCAACCTTTTCTCTTTCTCCCTGTAGCCAGTCAGCTTGGTCCTTTGCCTGGAACCTTCCCTGTAGCTTCCTGGGCTGCAGTGCTGGCTGCTCTTGTCTCTGCTGCTGCTTACTCTGTAACTGCTTCTTTCCTGGTTGTTGGTTCTGTTGTGTTTGCTTTCTCCTGCATCTCTGCAGTTCCTGGCCTCTCTGGAGTTCCTGGCCTTTCTGGCTTTCCAGGCCTTTCTGGAGTTCCTTGCCTCTCTGGCCCTTCTGCTCACTTTGTTTGTTCTCTCAATCTTAAACGCTGAGCAGGGCAACTCCCTTCCTGACTCCACCCACTTGTACCTCCTACTCTTGCCTGAGGTTGTCATGAGGTCTGGGACTGGCTTAAGCCTAGCACTGCCCTCTTGGTTTCTCTCAGGGAATCTGCTGTGATGTATGTGTTCTAGTGAACCCATCCCCCGAGCAGAAGAAAAAGTTCTTCTTTCTCCTTTATTTTCATGCTGGGCTGCCTCCTCCTCCTCACCACAATATGCTTAAACTTTATTTCCATATTGTCCTGCTAGACCAGTCCAGACAAGTGGGTTGTGTTCCCCTACCAGCAGATTGATAGTGACAAAGAACCAATGAAAAGCCCAGGTTTCAATGACATCACTCCCATGCCTCTATACACCTTCACCAGAGGGCTCTTCAGTATTTCCTTGTCTCCAGCAGATGGTGGATGGATCTTCTCCTCTCTGAAGAAAATTCTGAAGATTGAGAGGAAAAACATTGATTAAATGCTCGTGAACAACCACCTTGAGGGTGTGCACCCATATCTGGACTACTGGCTCATCCGAGCCCATTCTCTTTCAGGTAGATCCCTAAGTGGTGTCCTTTTTGAAGAGCCTTGGTAGAGTGATCATTTGGAGAAGAGTCAGTTGTCGCATTCCTGGTCCCTGGAGTTTCTGGGAACATGTTTTTGATGCTCAAGTGTGCGGAGTCTTTCTGCCAGTGGAGAAAGTCAAGGTTGTTGGATTGCCTAGTGCTATTATCGTTTATTGTGCAGGATTCCAGAGACCAGGTTGATATTCATCAGCAGTTCGAGCTCAGGCTTCCACTCCCAATGATGATGAAGGTCAGCCTGTGGTGATGGCAGCAGCCCAGTCTTCTGAGGAAGGGTATGCCGCTGGATGATTGCTCATCATTCCTTCTGGCGACAAATGTCAGTCTCTCAGGCTGGGGGGCCTATTGCTAAGGCCGAATGGCCTGGGAACATTAGAACTGCAGGGAGGTGGTATGGTCCATCAACTGCCCTGAAGCAAGAGCCATCAGCTTGGCTCTTCTGCGTCGATAGCCTGCAGTCAAAGGCCAGGCAATTCACGTGTTCCTGGACAATGCCACAGTGGTGGCTTTTGTCAATCGGCAAGGAGGCACAAGGATTGCCGGGGTAGCCCTGGTGATGGCTGTCCTGTTTGCCTGAGTGGCGAAGGGCCTCCTAGTCTGTCGGCTCTGCACATAACTAGATGGATACTGTGGAAACTGATTTTCTCAGCCAGCACTCTCAGGTTCCAAGAGTGGGAGTTGAGTCATGAGGTATTTTCAGTTGTTTCTGTGCCCCTCAGGTCACCCTGAGAGGGATCTGATGTCAACCTGCTCCAATGCCCCAGATCAACCACCCTCCCCTTGCGACATGATTATAGTATTGAAGTAAGGTTCTGATGTACATAGTATTGTAAATAACGCACTTTGTAAATAGCTCACCAAGAATCAACAACCTACTACACACACACACACTCACTGCTCAATGCATGCGCACACTAGACACAGTATTTTGTTGCTTGCTGTGTAGACCACCTTGATTGTAGGAAAAGGCAATATAGAAATCCGTTTAAATAAATAAAATAAAAATAAATAAATGCCAAAATGTGCCGCTTCTTCGGTCACCGCACAGAGATGGGGTCCAAAGGCCTTGGTGCTCTGGCTCAACCTTGACCAGGTCAGCACCTGCTGCAGGTTTTTCCTCCATGGCTCCTGGTGGGACGTGTGATTCGGCATATGAAGTGCCATCCGAGAAGGATTATTCTAGTGGCGCTGGGTTAGCTGAGGACAGTTTGATGCACAGATCTGATGCAACTCTTGCAAGCGCCACCTCTTCTCAAGGCCTCAATCTCAGGGCTTATTGTGTTGGGGACCACTTGTCCTTGAAGACCCAGTTCCCTTCTCGCTTATAGCTTGACTCCTGTAAGGAAATGGTTAGCACGTACACGGTACTCTCTGGCAGTATTGTTTCACTGCTCAGAGCCCGGAGAAGGTCTACCGCTTGACATAAGTGTGGGTCTGATGCCTTTACTGCTGGTGCGGTGCACAGCAGCTACTCCTAAGGCGGCCAAGATGTCATCTCTGAGACCTTTCTGCAGGACGGTCTGGAGAAGGGCCTTTTTTCTTTTAGCTCCCTGAAGGTTCAGGCGGCAGCTTTGGCTTGCTTCAGAAGGCTGTTGGCTGATAAGTCTCTAACCATACACCCAGATGTTTCACACCTTCCTCATGGTGGTTTAGCGTTTGTGTCCTCTCGTATGGTCTGTGGGAGTGATGTCATTGAAACCTGGGCTTTTCATTGATTCTTTGTCTCCCACTTGTCTGGACTGGTCTAGCAGAACTAAAGAAAGGCCATTATCTGCTTAGGGGTATGTTTACTAAACCGTCTTAACGTGCGCCCGGCGATAGTGTGCAGGCTGCCATAAAAGGAGTGGGCGTGTCGGTCTTAAAGTAGCAAAACGGGATTATCGCACGCTAACGTGCGCTGCGCACATTATCGGGCGAGATGCTGCTAAACACGTTAACGCGCGGTAATCTTAAGTAGGCGCGCAGACATACAAACACAGAAACAGAGGTGTAGCACAATGGTTAATACACTGACTGATGGTACAGGGGTCATGAATTCGATCCCCCAGTGTGCCTAATCCATAAGGTTGGCTGAGGCAGTAGCTTTTACGTGTAAGTATTGATCATTGAGGCATTTTATTTGTAGTTTAATTAGTGCTGCCAGCAAACACACCCTCACGTGCTGTAACCTAAGGTGCCGCATAAGGCACCCTATAAGGCACTCCATAGGGCACATTATAAAGTGCACTGTCTGCCAAGGCACCCTATAATGTCCCCTATAGGGCACCCTATAAGGTGCCTTAGAGGACGCCTGATAAGGCACCTTATAAGGCGCTTTATAGGGCGCACTATAAGGTGCCTTATGGGGTGCCTTATGGTTACAGTACACTGAGGGTGTTTTTGCTAGCAGCACTAATGTACATTAAAAATAGATGATGCCTTGGACAGCCTTATCAAATAGCTCCACCATGGATTTGAACCCATGACCTCTAGTCCCATAGGCAGTGAAGTAACCAGTGGGCTATAGCTGCTAACAAGCCCCTGGCTGGCTGCAGAAGGACTGCATGTCACCACACAAGCTGTCTGCTGTGGTTACCAGGATAGGGTTAACCCACCCGTACCCATGATGCACTGCACATGCAAATCAGCAGTCTACAGATGGGCACAAGATGAGGTATGCACCCCCACAGCACCTCAGCCTGGTAGGGGGAACCGACCGTGTGTGGTACTGGCACAGAGTAGCTACAGACCGTCACATTGTGCGGGTACTGTGCTCACCCTGAGGGTGAGGTGGGGCGCCCAGCACCAGGTCCACAGCACCTTTCATAGCTGAAATATGCCATGCTGCAGGTCCCCATCGGTGGTACTGTATGTGATAGGTAGCTCCTACAGATGCACCTAGAATACATCTGTGTCCTTTTATATTTCTCAGTCATGTCTAGCCCTTATGGGTCTATGATGCACCCAGGATAGCGCATATCCTGAGTTGGTGCCATGATTACATGATGTAGGGGTGTGTTTGGACCCATAGGCAGATTATGTACCATCACACAACCCACCCTCTGGGGCTCAGGGTGGGAAACATTCTACCTCCCTGCAATGGGGGCAGTAAAGGGGACTATCAACCCCAGCCCTGCTGGGGAACAGACACCCTACAGCGCAGTCAATGCCAATCTGTACATATCCATAAGGCAAGGCAGACAGATAGTAGGCCTAGAAACACTCAGCTGCTCCCCACCACTATCTGACATTCTCCAGCAGCAAGCCTCCAGCCACTGCACCCTGCAAGGTGTTCCAGCCAGACACATACTAACTGTAGACAGTCTGCTAGCTAGTCCATAGTGCATGTTCCTAGAGGTAATGCATGTACCCAGAACTGGGATGTCAGCATACACACCAAGCAGACAAGTCAGTGATTGGGCCCCAAAAGAGAACCTACATATATATCACATGAGAGAAATACTAAATAGCACTATGGGGGAACCTAGCCATGCCGTGGACACTGCTTAGTCAGGGTGAGAGTGACCTCCCAGCAGGACATGCTGTGGCCACCCTGTCTGTGCAGGTGGTGGCTGGGCACTACAATGTCTGAGCCATTGCCCTATGCCCTGTGCAGATGAATCCAGGCGACCACCCTATCCAGGCTATTCCCACAATACCTTGCTCCTCATTATGCACATTGGCAGGCCAATACTGTCAACAGTGCTAGCAGTGTGGGCTGTGGAGGGTGTTTGCAGCCACCACACACTGGATAGACAGACACACACTCCTCACAACTATGCCAGCATTGTGCAACTATAGAGGTGTTTGGCAGCCCTGGACACCACACCAGTCTTGGGCACAGTGCAGGCATGGCTATGGTATGCAATACTGTTGGGGTCACCCCCCAGGGTGGTAAACACTGTCAGACACAAGACCTGTAGCACACTCCACAGACATCAGAAAGGTTGCTATGATGCAGCTCACTCAGATAATTGTACTTAACTTCGGAATTGCTATCTGCCAGTAATCATAGCAACCTTTTGATAGCTGTGTACCATATTCCCAGGTTTTGGGTGGCATTGCTAAGGTATGCAAGTGCTAGTATTGGGAGATGCACACAGGGCCCAACAGTGTGCAGGTAGGTGGCTGCCTATGGTGCAGGTTCTGGGGTAGGGGTGCCTGCATAGCTGTCCACGCTTCCCCCCAGCACCGCATGCCAATGTTCCGTGCCCTTGGGGGTACCTGCTGGGTACTATCACCTGTGACACTGTGGGAAGCACACTCGTGCCCATGTTGGGCCCTCAGCAGTTGCTGTCTGGCTGCTCTACTGTTTCAGCATTCCTATGGGCCAGCTAGGCATCACCCTAGTCCGCACTGTGGCCCAGCTGCACCACAGCATGTGCCGCCTGCAGCCCTCTGTGTCCCCTTTGCCAGCATCTGTCCAGTTGCCCGTTCTGACATGCCCGCCCTGCTGTTGTGGAACATGTGCACGCCATAGGAAACCTGGCCAATGGAGTCGGAAACCCTGTTCAGCGCAATTACACTGTGGGCTCATTCACCTTGTATGGGGACGGAGCATAGACCCTTCCAAAATTCATATCTTTTTTTTGGAGCTTTCTTGGGAGTGTTTTTTGATGTTTCCCATTGATATCACTATTGGCCAGGTTTGTTATTTTATTTTTACATTTTCTTCTGTACATGTTCAAAATTTATTTGCCCTTTTGTTCCGTGCACATGTATCACACTTATCACTTTTTGTAGGTTTCCCTGGTTTTGCTGTACATTGCTGACGAAAATGGTTTCTTTTCCCTTTAAATCAGCTCTAACGCCAGGGTTTCACTGGCGTTAGTTTTGAGCCTCGGATTTCACAGTGTTAGTGTTCGGGGAGCCTCTCCCCTCCCACTCTCTGCCCATGACCCCTTCTCTCTGCCCCTGGGGAGCCTTCCTCCGCCCTCCGGGAGCCTTTCTCCGCCTTCAGCGCTCGTTTGCCCCGCTGCACGCGTTATCGCGCGCTAAGGTACCTGTGTGCCCGATAAAGCGCCATTATTGCGCGATAAGGTACCTTATCGCGCGATAACGTCGCAGAGCGCACGTTAAGATGGTTTAGTAAACATACCCCTAAGTAATATGTCACCTTTATACATATAGATAAAATATTCTATATATTTCTAAAATTCTTCCTCTTTTTTTCACAAAAGAAGTTAATTTTACATCTTCTTCTATCAGGATTAAGAAGACTACTTCAGAGGGGTATGCAAGAACAGCAAAGTCCTTTGCCTTTGTCCCCACTGAAATTAGGGATGCCTTGTAGCACTATGCAAATGATTAGTAGTAGTAGAAGTAGTAATAGAGATGGTCTTAGTGTATGGAGTCGTGGGTACAACCTCAAAACAGGGGGAAATCCCCCAAAAATTGGGGCTATCTAGTAATCTTAGTGCTCAGTCCATCTATCACTTCTCTCCCCTCCTGTCTTCTTCACTTCCTTCCGTCTCTGAAATGGATTTTTTTTCCTTTCAGCTTTCTTCCATTTTATTTTCTAAGTCTCCATCAACTCAGATTTCACGCCTTCTTCTCCTTCTTAACATTGAGTCCTCAATCTCCATCTTATTGCTCCATCTACCTACTACTGTTTCACTCTTAACACAGCCCCCATCTCTCTCTCCTTCCCCAGCCTCGTATTCCCGTCTTTATCTAACTCTCTCCCTCTCTGTGTCCAGCATCTCTCTTACCCCACCCAGTGCCTTTTTCTCACAGTATCCCACTGTGTCTAGCATCTCCCCTCTCTCCCTCCATGCCCCCCATGTCCAGCATCTCCTTCTTCTCTCCTCCACGCCCTTTCCAGCATCTCCTCTATCCCCCTAGCCCATGTCCAGCAACTCTCTCTCTCTTGCCCATGTCCAGCATCAACTCCTCTCTCTCTCTCTCTCTTTCTCTCTATCCTCCTAGCCCATGTCCAGCATCTCCCCTCTCTTTTTTCTCTGTCTTTCTACTCTGTCTCAAACAGCTGCCCTCCATCCCCCTATCTCATAATCAGAGTCTGCTCTCTGCCCTTCACATTCCACCCACTAACCTTGTTTCTATTGTCTGCCCTTCATCCACCTATACCCCCTACACCATGTCCAGTGTCAGCCTTTGTCTTCCTACTCTGTCTCCAGCGCCTGCCTTCTGCCCCTATCCTGTGATCACTATCTGCTTTCCACCCCATCCTGTGTCCAGCATCAGCCCTCTGTCCTCATATCCCATGTTCATCATCTCTTGTCTCATTCCTCCCCCCCCCCCCCCCCGGGGCCTATTGCTGCCACCACTACCACATCTCTCAATTTCTGCAGCAGTGGCAGCAATTAAACACAAAAGGGCATGGGAATGTTTGCAACTCCTACAGGCTTCTAAGGTCTTCCCAGTCCCACCGCCTCTCTTGCAAAACATGTGTCAGAGGTGGACGAAACCAGGAGCGCCTTAGCAACATGCAGGAGTCACAAAACCTGCCCGTACTTTCTTTTTTTTCCTGTTGCACCCTACAATCACCACAGACCCACTGAAACGCAACAGTGACTGGGAGAGATGATTACTTTTTTTTTAAGGCAGGTGAGGTGGCCACCAAGGGGATGTTTGGGGGGCAGTTTTTGTTGCTTCCAAAAGTTTGCCACCTGAAGCGACTGCTTCACCTGCCTAATGATAGAGCCTCCACTGACTAGCAGGATTTGAATCCTGGCTTCCCTAGTTCTCAGCTCTATCTCACTACTCTTTCTACTACCACTAGCTTCACACACTTCAGGGCTGCCACAAAAATGGATGCATAGCCCCAGGAAGTGCAGAATTGTTCATTGATTTACTGTATGCTGTGGACAATGAGGCTGAGAATATGTGCCTCACGAACAGTAGTATATCAAATCCAAATTAATTAAAAAAATACATATTTACAACTTATTCACCTCTGGTACAGAAGTAGAGAGAAATAATTATGATGGTATAATGAAGTTCATTCAAACCTGTGACATCATATACAGTATGAGAACGCACATGTTTCTAGCAGCAAGCTCAGAGAGAAGCGGTAACAGCAAAGGTCTACATGTATTATTAGTATTTAGCTCACACCATTCCAGGAGAGCATCAAGTCAAGTAACATTCAGGCACAGTATGCATTTCTCTGTCCTACTACTACTACTACTATTGATCATTTATATAGTGCTTTCAAGGCATACGCAGCGCTGTACAGAAACAAGTATAAAGACAGTCCCTGCTCGTCAGAGCTTACAATCTAGTCAAGACAGACATACAACAGCTGAAAACAAGGATACAATTAGGAAAAGGTAAGGAGACACATAGGAGATTAAGCAGATCAGGATTTAAAAGCAGCCTCAAAGAGGCGAGCTTTTAGCATGGATTTGAAAAGGGGCAGAGATGAAGCCTGATGTACAGACTCAGGTAGTTTTTCGTTCCAGGCATAAGGAGCAGCAAGGTGAAAGGATCAAAGTCCTCAAAGGCCTCACAATCTAAGGGGTATGTTTACTAAACCGTCTTAACGTCGCAGCGGTGGTATTATCGCTCGATAAGTGATGTTATCGTGCGATAATGTAACATTATTGCGTGATAACGTCACTTAGCGCACGATAACGCGGCGTTAAGGCACATTAACGCTGTGAAATCCGGCTCTGAAGGGTGGAGTATGGCTTCCCAGAGGGTGGAGAGAAGGGATCAATGGGCGGAGAGTGGGAGGGGAGAAGCTCCAGGCACACTAATGCTGTGAAATCTGGGTCTGAACACTAACGCCAGTGAAACCCTTGCGTTAAGGCACATTTGCAGGAAAGAAAAACCATTTCAGTCAGCAAAGTACAGCAAAGCCAGGGAAACCCAAAAATGTGATAGTAGTGATACATGTGCACGGAACAAAAAGGCAAATAAACATAGAAAATGACCTGAACCACATGTAAAATCCCAATAACAAAGCTGGCCAAAAGTGATATTAATGATAAACATAAAGCAACACCACTGACAAAGCTGATCAGGGTTTTTTCACGTCTATATTGGGCAGGTTTGTTATGTCGTGCACATGTGCAGTAACAGCAGAGTGGGCACGTAGGAAAGGGCAACTGTACTGATGCTGTAAATGGCATATAGAGGGCTGCAGGCGGCATATGCTGTGGTCCAGCTGGGGCACAGTGCGTGTTAGGCAGATGCCTAGGTGGCACATAGGAATGCCGAAACTGTAAAGCAGCAAGACATCAACTGACGAGGGTCCAACATGGGCATGAGTGTGTGTCCCACAGTGTCAGAGGGGAGATTACCCAGCAGGTACCCCCAAGGGCGCATAACATTGGCAGGCGGTGTGGGGGGGGAAGCACGCATGTCCATGTAGGCACCCACACCATAGGCAGCTGCCTACTGGCATACTGGATGGCCTGGGACTGCGCACCACCAGCACCACTGGCATAATGGCATGGTGGCGGAGGGGTGCTTGTGGCGGAGGAGGCAGTGGCATCTGCCCACAGCAGACCATGGCCTAGCCCCGTTTAGGTGGGTGCTGTGCACTACAACAGACAGGGTCTGTCTGACGAACAGTCATGGTATCCCCAGGGAATGAACTGTCCCTGTGGCAACAGTGTGGTGCAGTACACACAGCCAGCGTGTTCATGAGCAGAAGGGCATAAGTTCAAGTCCCAGCTGTGGCTCCTGCCAACCCAGTCCCCATATTTTACCCAGTACTAAACCGCGGTAATAAAGATGGAACCTTTATTGCAGATAACATAAACATGCCTGAAATGCCTATATTTTACCCTACAGAGCACAGACACCATAAACATGTGCAATACCTAGAGCCAGGGCCGGATTTACCTTGAGTGAGGCCCTACGCCAACAAAAATTGTGGGCCCCCAGCAGGGGCGGCCCAAGGGGCGTGCGGGGCCTCATTTGCATAAGGGGCCTCATTTGCATAAATATTTGCATAATGTTACCATATACTAACTTTTAGTAAACGTGCCTCTTAATGAGTGTATGGATAAAGAAAGACTAAAAGATTTCTACATTACTATAATCCAGTGCCAACTGCCAGACACATTAGGAACTACTACAAACACTGCCCATTTAGAACCCATAGTAAACCCGCCGTATCCTAACAGCACTACCAGGACTCACAAAGCACCATACTCTACCAATCAAAAGGCAACACTGCAAATATTAAACCAATACATTTCAGAGAATAACAATACATGACCTACTGGGGAAAGAGAACAAGTGGCAATGTCAAATAGGAATTATATAAACAGAACACCTCAGCTCAGTTACACATGCAGAACATAGACCATCACCAAACAAGTAATCACAATTTAGAAACAGGAAGACAATAATTAAACTGGGAATCCCAAAAGCCAAACTTGGAATGTACAACACTGTAGAAATAAAACTATACATTAATTTGCTCTTGTACTAAACAAAGCGCAGACGTTAATGATGCACATTTACCAGAGCTGACATATTCCAATTAATAAATTCAAAATAAAGAGATATTTTTCTACCTTTTGTGCATTTGTTTCAGCTGCAATTGCTCCAGCCACTTTCTTCTGGTTATACTTCGTGTCTTCTGCTAACTCTACATCGTCTGCTGTCCATTTGTCCTTTCTTATCTCTTCTAGATTTTTTTCCATTCTCTCTAAATCTGATTTAAAATACTAATCTTTCTCCTTTTGCTATTTCCTCATTCATATTTCATCCACTCAAATTTTACCCCTCCATCCTCAATCCCCACTTACTCTCCCAATACCCGGCCAATTGTAGATTTTTTATCCCTCCCACACAAAATATTTTTCCCTTCTCCATTTTACTCTTCCAGCCCCATCCCATTCTAATCCTCCCCCAACATCAGCGCACTTCTAGTTCCAGCCTCACCCAGCATCCATTCCCTTCTAGTCCCTGCATCAGCCCATTTCCAGTCCTAGCCATCCATCAGCCCATTTCCAGTCCTAGCAACCCCCCAACCCAATACCAGTCCTAGCCCCCACATCAACCCACTTATAGTCCTTAACCCCCCCATCACCCCATTTTCAGTTTAAGCCCCCCTATAAACCCATTACCAGTCCTAACCCCCCATCAGCCCACTTCCAGTCCTAACCCCATCAACCCATTTCCAGTCAGCCCCCCATAGCCCATTGCCAGTCCTACCCCCCCCATCAGCCCACAGCCCATTACCAGTCCTAACCCCATCATCCCACCTCCAGTTTTTACCCCCCAGCCCATTTCCAGTCCTAGCCCCCCATAGCCCATTACCAGACAACCCCCATCAGCCCACAGCCCATTACCAGTCTTAACCCCCCCAAAGCCCATTACCAGTTCTAACCCCCCCAAAAGCCCATTACCAGTCCTAACCCCATCAGCCCACCTCCAGTCTTAACCCCCCAGCCCATTTCCAGTCCTAGCCCCCCCCCATAGCCCATTACCAGACAGCCCCCATCCCATTACCAGTCTTAACCCCCCCCCCAAAGCCCATTGCCAGTTCTAAGCCCCCCAACAGCCCACAGTCCATTACCAGTCCTAACCCCATCAGCCCACCTCTAGCCTTAACCCCCCCCAGCCCATTTCCAGCCCCAGCCCCCCAATAGCCAATTACCAGCCCTACCCCCCCCCCGCCCTTTTCCCGCCCCAGCCCCCCACTAGCCCTTTACCAGTCCTACCCCCCCCCCCCATAGCCCATTACCAGTCCTACCCCCCCCCCCCCGGCCTAAAGTAAAATTTAATTTAAAAAAAAAACCTGGTGGCTGCCGCCGCGGGGCCCCCTCTGCTGCCGCGGCAGCACCGACTGACCCGCGGGGGCCCCGTCTACAAGCTGAAGCCGTCGGTTCGGTTCGTTCTTCCCTCCCTCCCTCCCTCCGTGCAGGCTGCAGGCTGTGAGAGACGCGAGGAGACACTCTCCTTTCGCGTCTCTCACAGCCTGCAGCCTGCACGGAGGGAGGGAGGGACGAACCGAACCGACGGCTTCAGCTTGTAGACGGGGCCCCCGCGGGTCAGTCGGTGCTGCCGCGGCAGCAGAGGGGGCCCCGCAGCGGCAGCCACCAGGTTTTTTAAAAAATTTTATTTAAAAAAAAATGAACTTGTTCTTTTTTTATGGGCCTAGAGCAGAGTTTTCCAACTGCAGTCCTGGAGGGCCAAACACCATTCAGGTTTCATGCTGTCTCTAATAGATATGGCTGTGCTGCATTTGTATGCGCCGCCCCCATGGTATGCAAATATATCTCATGCATATTCATTAGGGACAGCATGAAAACCTGAACAGTGTTTGGACCACCAGGACCGGAGTTGGGAACCTCTGCCCTAGAGCAGTGGCCAACAGGGGCATAAACACCCACACCCACAGGCTCCACTATCCAAAGCCTCATGGAGAGTCAGGCTGTTGGGCCCTGCGTGCAGCAGCATCTCCCAATACTAGCACTTGCATACCTTAGCAATGCCACCCTAAACCTGGGAATACGTTACACATATATCAAAAGGTTGCTATGATTAATGGCAGATAGCAATTCCTAAGTTAAGCACAATTTGCTTATAGAGCTGCATCATAGCAACCTTTCTGATATCTGTGGAGTGTGTTTCAGTTTTGATTTCTGACAGTGTTTACCACCCCGGGGAGTGACCCCCAACAGTATTGCTTACCATAGCCATGCCTGCACTGTGCCCAGGACTGGTGTGGTGGCCAGGGCTGCCAAAAGCCTCTATATTTGCACAATGCTGGCATAGGTGTGGGAGTGTGTGTCTGTCTATCCAGTGTGTTGTGGCTGACTACACCTTACTCAGGCCACACTGCTTGCACTGTTTCCAGTGTTAGCATGCCCATGTGCATAATGAGGAGCAAGGTACTGTGGGTATAGCCCGGACAGGATGCATCTGCACAGGGCATAGGGCAATGGCTGGGACATTGTAGTGCCCGGCCACTATCTGCACAGACAGGGTGGCCACAGCATGTCCTGCTGGGAGGTCACTCTCACCCTGACTAAGCAGTGACCACGGCATGGCTAGTTTCCCCCATAGTGCTATATAGTATTTTACTCAAGTGATATTTATGGGTTCTCTTTTCTGGGGCCCAATCACTGACTTATCTGCTTGGTGTGTGTGCTCACATCCCAGTTTTGGGTGCACACATCTTCTCCAGGAACATGCACTATGGACTAGCTAGCAGACTGTCTGCAGTTAGTATGTGTATGGCTGGAACACCTTGCAGGGTGCAGCAGCTGGAGACTCATTGTGCTTGATGCTGGAAAATGTCAAATAGTGGTGGGGGACAGCTGAGCATTTCCAGGCCTACTGTCTGTCTGCCATTGCCTTATGGATGCGTACAGAGCGGCATGGACTGCCCTGTAGGGTGCCTGTTCCCAAGCAGGACTGGGGTTGATGGTCCCCTCTCCTGCCAACATTGCAGGGAGATAGAATGTGGATCTGTTGGTGGGGGATCCTATCCTCCACCCTGAGCCCCAGAGGGCGGGTTGGGTGGTGCTACATAATCTGCTTATGGGTCCAAACACCCCCCTTCACTTAAATCATGTGACCATGGCACCCACGTAGGATATGTACTATTCTGGGTGCATCATAGTCCACAAGGGCTAGACGTGACTGGGAAATACAGATAGACACAGGTGTATCCTAGGTGTGTCTGCAAGGACTACCTATCACACACTGGCACTGATGGCAACCTGCTGCATAGCCTATCTCAGCTAAGCCAGGTGCTGCGGACCTGGTGCTGGGTGCCCCACCTCGCCCTCAGGGCGAGCACAGTACCCCCACAATGTGTCAGTCTGTAGCTACTCTGTGCCAGTAACACACACGGTCAGTTCCCCCTACCAGGCTGAGGTGCTGTGGGGGTGCATACCCCATCTTGTGATCATCTGTAGACTGCTGATCTGCATGTGCAGTGCATCTTGGGTACGGGTGGGTTAACCCTATCCTGGTAACCACAGCAGACAGTTTGTGTAGTGACCTGCAGTCCTTCTGTAGCCAGCCAGGGGTTTGTAGTAGCTATAGAGATGCAGCCCACTTGTTACTTCACTGATTGTGGAGGTAGAGGTCATGGGTTTGATCCCACAGTGGTGTTATTTGATAGGGCTGTCTGAGGCATTTCCTTTTTTACTTTAAATTAGTGCTGCCAGCAAAAACACCTTCACAGTGTTGTAACCTTAAGGTGCCTCAGAAGGTGCCCTATAAGGCGCCTTATAAGGCGCCCTATAGGGAACATTATAAGGTGCCTTGGCAGACAGTGCACTTTATAATGTGCCCTCTGGCGTGCCTTATAGGGCGCCTTAATTTAATGGAAATCACTCCAAATAAACAACTGTAGCAGAATATCAGGGAGAGTTGTAAAAATTCAATAGCTAAGTATTCCAATAAAACCAAGAAACCGTCTCAGACCAAGCGGCAGCCTGTATGCTGGGAAAGGAAATTCAAATTCACCAGCGGCGCCTTTAGCATCAATGACAGGTTTTTGGTATTGTTCTTTTATATTCTATACCATCTCTCCGTTATATTTTTGAAAAAAATGTGCTTAAACAAAATAACAAACAGTCTCTGTGAAAACAGGTACTTAGCTTTTTGGTGTGTGTGTTAAACTCTTAAATGCAGTAATATTCCAACGCTCTCCAGAAACCGTTTGACTTGACAATTCAGTCCTTCTCAATAGCCATTCTTGTAGTCGAAAACAGTGTGTTTCAATTTCCCAACGCCTTATTCATAACGCTACTTCCGCGTTTCTCTCCGCATTCCGAGGTTCTTCAGGGGACGAATCACTTCCAACTAGCTTTTGACCAAAGTTGACCGAAGTTGCATGTAGTTCTGATAGTGTAGCTTTAATCTCTTTGTAATAGACTCTTTGCTCACAGTCAAGCTTATCCAAAAAAACGCCACGCATGGGGCGCCTTATGCATCACCTTAGGTTACGGCACTGTGAGGGTGTGTTTGCTGGCAGCACTAATTTAAATTAAAAAAGAAAATGCCTCAGACAGCACTGATTTAAACTAAAGGGTGATGTCTCAGACAGCTTTACTCATTAAGTCCACGGGGGGATCAAACTCATGACCCCTGTTTCATCAGCCATTGTATTGACCAGTGTGCTATACCTCTGTTGCTGCATTTGTAGGTCAGCATGCCTAATTAAGGCTAACGCGTGTTAACGTGCCATGGCTGACTCTATCGCACAATAATGGACTTTATCGTGCGATAACCCGAAATGCTACCTTAAGACCGGAACGCCCACTACCTTATATGGCATTTGTCCCAGTAAGACTAACGCCGGTAACATTAAGACGGTTTAGTAAACATACCCCTAAGTTTGTACCTGAGGTAATGGAGAGTTAAGAGGCTTACCCTAGGCCACAAGGATTTGAACCCCTGTCTTTCTGGTGCTAGGCCACTTCACTCTCTGCATTAACTGTCATTTACTTGTAGTTTAGTTTCGTTTCGTTTAATAAAATTGGCTTAACCACCTTTCACAATACAATCACAGCAGTGAACATTGGAAAAGATATTGCACAATAAAGGTTAACATAAAATTAGGACAGAATAAAGATCTTACCAACTATATAAGATATGCCATACTGGATCAGACCAGGTCCATCAACCCAGCATCCTGTTTCCAACAGTGGCCAATCTAGGTCCCAAGAACCTAGCAGTTTCCCCGGAAGACACAGGTTCCACAATGCTTTTATTGGGACAAGCAGTGGATTTCCCAGGTCTCCTATAGACATACAATAACAACAAAGAAATAAAAAAGAAAAAATAGAAAGGAGCAATACAATAAGATGAAAACCAAAGAGGAATACAATATGATTATGCAGCCAAAGCACATGCTCTCCCAGGCTATCATCTGACCAGGTTGTGAACTATTTCAAAAAATGTTTTTAACTGCTTTTTGAATTTAGAGAGTGAACTCTCATTGAATAAATAAAAGGGAAATATATTCCAAAGATTTGGGGCCTGAACATTATAAGAATGCAAGACTTGGTGTTGGGACTTTGGGCTGGTACATATGGTAACAGTAAATTCAAAAGATAGTCAAGAATGCCTGTATGAAGTCCTTTGAAAGTAAGGAGAATCTTCACTTTTTTATATGAAATAACAATCTAGGTTTCAGTAATTATGAGTAGTTATATTATCAGATTTTTTAGCCTTGTAAAGTAGTTTCCCCACGATATTTTGCATTAACTGAAAGTGCCTTATAAGAAAAGATTAAGACCATTATAAAGGGAGTGAAAACACTGTTCCATGGACTGATTTATACAGATCGCTGATGGCTAAAAATGATTGGAACGTAAATGGTGTAAATCCGGAAAATATGATTTGGTGACTACTGAGAGTTGTGTATCAAAAGTCAATTGTGCCTCAATAAGGACACCCAAATTTTAAGCAAAGAGGAAAAAGGAATTTGATGATCAGAGAAAACAAAGGTCTGCTATCGGGCAAGAGATCTTCTTCTTATTAATCTATAATGCTTGAGTTTTAGACAGATAAAGCTTTGGTTTATGGTCTAAAAATGTAAAGATACAAAGGATGCATGTAAAATGGACCCAATAGTTCATATCCCAGAGCCCGTAAGTCTGCAATGCAGATGAATTTGGCTTCCACTCATACAGTGTACAGTTTCAATGGCTCCAATATCAGTGGCCAGCCAGTCAGATCACATAATCAGGGCTAGCACTACCCAATAGGCAAAGCAGGTGGTCACCTAGTGCCAGGGCAGCACACTGCCACTGCTGACGCACCTCTCCGGGACCTGCAGTGACAGCAGTACCATGAAAACAGCAACATAGCACTTACCTGAAGCTTCTGATGCTGCATTACGGTTTGTGCTCTCATTGACCAACCACTTCTTCCCCCTCCAGCAAAGACTTCCTGTTTTCATGGGGATGTAAGTGTGTGTGTGTGTGTGGGGGGAGGATAGCAGGATTGAGGGTACACCTAGGGCGCCTCATATCCTTGCACCAGTCCTATGCATAATGAAGTCTTTTCGGCAGTGGTTCCCAAACTGGGCGTTGGGACCCCGAATGAGGTCACATCATCAGTGGATGGGGGTCACAGAAAGAGGGCCACATCTGCTTCTCTCTAGATTTTTACTTTGATCTATGCCAAGTAGCATGTGGCCTGTGAGCCAGTGAACATTCATTGTCACCAATCAGCATGTGGCCTGTGAGCAATCATTGGCCCTTGCCCCCTCCTGGATCAGCTTCCTGTTAGATTGGGAACCCATGCTACATGCTGATACAAGGGACCCTGTGCTGACAGCTGCTGCTGTTGCCACTACTGTTGCTGCTGCCTTCCTGCTTTCAGAAGCATGGCAGGAGGGGAAGGAGGCTATTTTGATTTCATCATCACATGAAAAAATGGGGTCATATCGAATACAAATTTGAAAAGCACTGCTTTAGCGAGACTTGATCTATAGAAACTGTTATTGTTGCCATTTTGTCTATAGAAAAGTGGTAGAGCAAAAACAAGCCCATTGTAAGTTTTAGTTTAAATTAGATATACAGAGTTCTCAAAAAGTGGTGCCCATTTGTAAGTTCTGTCCTATACAAATGGGCACCACTTGGTAGTAGAGTTGGGGAGCGAACCTAGAAGTAGAGCAGGGCAGAGCCAGGTTCTTCTTGTAAGTTCTGGTGCTAATTGTAAAAGTTTCTATTTTAGTGAACCACCTTCAATAACTTTTGTGAGCAAATGACCAACTCCCATGGTAGATTCCTCAACTGAGAGTGTAGAGAGTAGCTTTCTGAATCTCTTCTGATGCACTATGGCTTTGATGCAGAAACCCTGTGCTAGAGCGCCATGTTAAACGTCTGGCACAAGGTTTCCAAAAGTAAGTTTAATGAAGACATTTTGCTCACTGATGCTGAAAGCAAACAGCCGCATATGCTGTGAGCCACAATTTTGCACTAAATAAAGAAAGCAAGCCATACCCATGCACAAAAGGGTCTGCGTTAGCAATACTTATATCTTGTGCAAGTTGGCATCCTCTTCTAAAAAAAAAGGGTCATCTGAGGTGAAGTTTGACACTTCATCTCAGAAGATCCAATCAGGCACAGACCCCCAATTGCCCTGATCCACTGGCCTTGATCCTGACACTCCCACCAAAGGATAGAGGACTTGGTAACCGCCTGGATCACCTCTCCAAATAATGTAAAAATCATTAGAGCCTGCGTCAGAAGACTTACGAGAAGAGACTTGAAGATCTAAATATGTACACTCTGGAGGAGAGGAGGGATAGGGGAGATATGATTCAGACCTTTAAATATTTAAAGATATTAGTGAACAAACAAACCTCTTCCAAAGACGGGGAAGCTATAAAACTAGAGGGCATAACATGAAGTTGCAAGGGGGTAAACTGAAAGGCAATGTCAGGAAATACTTTTTCACTGAAAGGGTGGTGGATGCTTGGAATGCCCTCCTGATGGAAGTGGTGGGGGCAAATACAGTGACAGAATTCAAAATGGCATGGGACAGACACAGTGGATCCCTTTATAGCAACAGGATAAAATCAAAATAAACGTAACTATCTCTTATATTTGAACAAACAGGGATGACCTACGCAGAGTGGTGGGTACATCCCTAAACAAAGGCATGGGGAGGGGCGACCTGCATGGAGCAGCAGGTACACCTACTCTTGCCGCCTTGCTGGGCAGACTAGATGGACCATGTTGGTCTTTATCTGCCATCATATACTATGTTACTATGTTCAATCATGGCGACTCTGTGGATAGTTGTCCTAAACTGCGTTCAGTCTTCAGTCAAGTGGCTAATTATTGATAGAATAGCTGCTGTTATTTTATCGATCAATTGCTTTGCTGCCTTCCTCTTTTGCACTGACTTCAATCTTGCCAAGCATGATGTTTTTCTCTAATGATCTTTCTCTTTGAATGATGTGACCAAATTATGAAAGCTGAAGTCTTGTCATTTGAGCTTGTAAAACAAGTGTAGGCTTGATTTCCTCTAGTATCAACCGATTTGTTCTTTTGGCACTCTATGGTTTGACCAGTATTCTTCGCCAGCACCATAAGTCAAAGGCATCGATTTTCTTTCTGTCTTTCTTCTCTGTCCATCTTCACATCCATATGATATCATTTAAAATACCATGGCTTGGACAAGTTAAATTTTTGTATGCAGAGACATATCTCTGCACTTGAGAATTTTCTGAGCCTTTCTTCCAAGAGCACTGCATCTTTGGATTTCTTGACTAATTGTCATTTCTTTATTGATTATCGATCCAAGCAGGTTAAAGTTGTCTACTATTTATATTCCCTGTCCATCAAGGATGAAGTTATTGATTTTGCCAGTTTTCAGGATCTCTGTCTTCTTCATGTTAAGGGGCAGGTCCATTTTAAGACTGTTCCTTGATCTCGATAAGCAGATGTTTCAGATCAACTTCACTTTCAGCCATAATGTGGCATCATCAGAATAGCAAAGGTTATTGATGAATCTTCCACTAATCTTTACCCCTCAGTTGTCTTCATACAGACCTGCTTCTCTGATGATTTGTTCTGCATATAAATTGAACAGTTATAGAGAAAGTATGCAGCCTTGTGGTATATCTTTGCTGATTTTAAACCATTCTCTTTCCCCTTTCACTGTTTTAATTGTTTCTTCTTGATCATTTTAAAGGTTGTGCATGAGAACTATCAGGTGTTCTGGTATACACATGCTTCTTAATGTAGGCCAGAGGTTTTTATAATTTATGCAATAAAGGCCTTGCTGTAATCAATAAAAAAATATTTCGGAATTATTTTGTCTTTTTAAGGATCCATCTCACATCCACAATGATGTCTCTTGTTCCTTACGCTTTCCTAACATAACATAACATAACATAACATAACATAACATAACATAACATAGTAACACAGTAGATGACAGCAGAAAAAGACCAGTATAGTCCATTTAGTCTGCCCAGAAGGGTGGCCAGAGTGGTTGTACCTATTGCTCTATGCAGGTCACACTCCTGTATGGGCCTAATTCCAAGAGGCGATTAGTGGGGCTATACGTCCTGGTGAGATGTGCAGCCCTACTAGCCATCCCAGGTCTATTCACAAATGCATGTGCCCTGCACAGCCAGGGCCATTGTGTATGCATGGCTGGAGGGGGGTGGGAGGAGGCGGAGAGTGGTTGAGTGAGGGTGGGACATGGTGGCAAGATGTACAGGGCCGATTCAGGTCACAACCCTGTATGTCCTGCGGGTGCATGCAGGACGTGCTGCTTTCTGGGAGGTGAAATAAGTGGCGGGAACTGTCGGCAATCGGCCCCGGGAACCACCCCAAGGCCAGGAGCAGTGCCTGATAAGTCCCTGCTGCCCAATCCGGGCCCTGATTGCCCAGCCCAGGATCAGCCAGCGGGGTGACTGGGGATGATCAATGCAGCGAAGGGACTGGCATGTGGAAGAATGTCCCCACAGGGATGCAGGACTTGATCTTGCACCTGCTGGAACATCTGGCTCCCGCGGTGCAGAATTGGGTCCTAACAGGCCCGTCCTGCTCGGATACGTACAGACGGCCCAGATATGCCCCTTCTGGGAAAGGGCACCATGCCTTTATTTAGGGGTGCATTCACTAGTCTGTTTCAACCTGAAGTATAAAAGATATTTTTTTGTTTTGTTCCATCCTCTTGCTATATAGGGATCCTCTGTGTCTGTCTCATGATATTTTGAATTCCATCACTGTTTCTGTCCCACCACCTCCATTGGGATGCATTCAAGGAATCCACCACCCTTCCAATGAAAAAGTATTTCCTCATGTTGCTTTTACTTCCTAGCAACTTCATCTTATGTGCTCTAGTTTTACAATTTCCCCTTCTTTGAAAAAGGATTGTTCATGAATACCCTTTAAGTATTCAAACGTTTGCATCATATCTCCCTTGTCCCTCCTCTCCTCTAGAGTATACATTTTTAGGTCTTCAAGTTTCTTCTCATACATCTTCTGGTGCAGACTCCAGATCATTTTGGTTGCATTTCAAGCCTTTTCATATACTTTCTGAAAATATGTTTTCCAAATTGAACATAGTACTCCAAGTGAGGACTCACCAATGACTTGTACAGTGGCATTAATACTTCCTTCTATCAGCTTGCTATTCCTCTCTGTATGCAACCTAGCATTGTTCTGGCTTTGGCTACCGCCTTGTCACACTGTTTTGCCACTTGAGATCCTCAGACACTATAGAGGTCTTTCTAGAAGCCCTATTCATGCTTTGGACATCGGAAAACAGCATAGAAATGTTCAAAGCACAGAGATAGGGACATGGTGGAACTATGGCCGGGGCATTCCAGGAAAATGGATGTCCCTGTCTGATTAAAAAAACATCATGGATGTCTGGTGTTGCTTCTAACTTGAGATCTGTTCCAGGCATGAACAGTGCTTGTTTTGGCTGAAAAGGTCCAGAGGGTGTAGAGAAGAAGACACTCCATCATCCCCAGTACTCAACACAATATCAATATCAGCAGCAGCGGGATTTGAACCCTAACTACCCTGTTCCTAGCCTACTACTCTAAACATTAGGTTATCCTGTTTCTAAAATACAGTTCTGGGAATGTCTATGTAGATGCCCCCCACAGATGTCCCTATCAGGCACATCTATGTTTGTGAGATCACGTCTGCTCCTGGATGTACCTGCATTTTATTTTCAGCCCTTAATAGGAGACAAATCAGAGACAGCACCTGGCCCAAAAACTCTCTGATGCCCCATACACATGTGCTCCCCTCCAAATCCCTCACAACCTCTTCTCAGGTCCAATTGTAAAACCATGAAAGCATAGGCCAACCCCACCCCCTTTGACTGCCCCAACCCAAACATTCTGGCCTCGCAGATCCTAGACCCATATCACTCCAATCTGCTCAGCACTCAGCCACTCAGTTGCCAAACCCCACTACTGCGACCCCCACCCTATCTCCCAAGACAGTCCTGCACAAGGGGTACCCAATCTTTCAGCACCTACCACATACCCACACAAGGACAAGGACAATCCCTCCTAACTCCAGTCCCCCTAGGCATTGACCCACTCCCAGGAATTGAAAAACCTCAGAGCTACAGACCAGTGCCACCAGCCCATCCATTAACACTCCTCCCTAGCATCAGTCCCATTATTTCCATCCCTTTGCTGGCCTTAAACTCTCACTTTCCCCATCCCCCTAACATTGCCGCTTTCCCCTTGCCCATTGAAATTGGGGGGTGGGACTTTTTCTTCCCCACCCCTCACCTTTCTGCCCAGCTCTACCTCTGCCCTATGACCCAGTTCCACCCTCAAATGCCCTCCCCCTCCACCCCCCCCCCCGACCTGTAAACCCAGCCCAAAAACAAGCCAGAAAGACACTGGAAGAATGTCCTTCTCACCACTTCCCGACCAATTCCTCCAGTCATGCTGACACACAACATTTAAGGCCAACTGCCCTTCATCAGCTCCTCCCAACAAGGATCACACAACTTCCACAGGGGAACCTCCACTGCTCTCCCCACATACCAGGGCTGATGCTTAGATAGCACTACCTTCCTTTCCCATGTGATGACATAGCAGATTTGCCTTTTTTTAAAATCAAAGGCCTCTCCTCTTCTGCAGGCACCTCACCAGCCTAAGATCACAAGGAACAGCAGCAGGATTTGAACCCTGGTTTCCCTGGTTCTCAGCCTGCTGATCTAACCATTAGGCTACACTTCCACTCCATGCCTATTCCATAGTGTACCTCTGCTCCTCTGTAGAGTTTGCCAACACTTCCCATAGTACCTGGCCCATCCTACGCTTTCCCAAAAATTGGTATAGCCACATTACTGCTGCAAGAATCCACTCTAGCATGACTGCAACAGCTGCTCTGCCAAGGCTGAAGGAATTAGGAATATCTCTCTAACATGGGGTTTCAAGTATCATCCTGGTAAACACCACATAGTCCAACATCACTCCCTCAGAGCTGCCAAGTTACCCAGTTAGAAACATAAAACATAGAAATATTACAACAGAAAAAGACCACATGGCCTATCTAGTCTGTCCATCCATATCAACAACTACAACAGTCCCCCTTTTTCCTTTAGAGATCCTCTGTGTTTGTCCCATGCTTTTTTGAATTCAGATACTGTCCTCATCTCTACCACCACCACTGGGAGACTATTCCATGGATCCACCACTCTTTCCGTAAAGAAATATTTCCGCATATCACTCCTGAATCTATCCCCCTTCACCCTCATCCCATGTCCCGTCGTAGCAGAACTTGCTTTCAATTGAAAGAGGCTCTCCCCCTGAACATTTATGCCACGGAGGTATTTAAACATCTCAATCATATCACCTCTATCCCACCTTTCTTCTAAGGTGTACATATTAAGATCCTTAAGTCTGTCCTCATATGCTTTATAATGAAGACCACTAACCATTTTAGTAGCCACTAACTCCATCCTGCTTATATCTTTTTGAAAGTGCGGTCTCCAGAATTGCACACTATACTCCAAATGAGGTTGTACCAAAGACTTATACAGAGGCACTATCACCTCCTTTTTTCTGCTAGCCATTCCTCTCCGTATGCACCCAAGCATCCTTCTAGCTTTTGCTGTTGCCTTTTCTACCTATTTAGCTACTTTAAGATCACCAGACACAACCACGCCTAGGTCCCGCTGTTCTTTAATGGAAAAAAGTACTTCACCCCCTATACTATATTGCTCCCTTGCAGCCCAAATGCATGACCTTACATTTTTTAACAAAAAATCCCAGTTGCCAAATTCTAGACCATTCTTCAAGCTTAGCTAGATCCCTCCTCATGTTATCTACACCTTCCTGGGTGTCTACTCTATTGCAGAATTTGGTATCATCCACAAAGAGCCAAACCTTACCCGACAGCCCTTCCGCTATATCACTAACAAAGATGTTAGAAAGAATCGGACCTAGGACAGATCCCTGAGGCACACCACTGGTAACATCCTTCTCCTCAGAGTGAGCTCCATTTACCTGTACTCTTTGTCGCCTCCCACCCAACCAATTTCTAACCCAAGCAGTAACTTTAGGGTCCATCCTTAGGGTGCTCAGTTTGTTTATAAGTCGCCTGTGAGGAACAATGCAAAGGCTTTACTGAAATCTAAATACACCACTTCTAGGGCTCTCCCTCGGTCCAACTCCCTGGTCACCCAGTCAAAGAAATCAATTAGATTTGTCTGGCAAGACCTGCCTCAGGCGAATCCATGCTGCCTCGGATCCTGTAATCTGCTGGACTCCAGAAACCTCACTATTTTCTTTTTCGGCAGCCTTTCCAATAATTTACTCACCACCAAAGTTAAACTAACCAGCCTGTAGTTTTCAACCACATCATTACTTCCGCTTTTGTGTAAATGCACCACGTGATCCTCTCTCCAGTCCTTTGGCACCACTCCCGACTCCAGCAAGGCATTGAAAAGGTCAGTCAATGGAGCTGCTAGAACGTCCCCAAGTTCCCTCAGTATTCTAGGGTGTATCCCATCCGGTTCTATCGCTTTGTCTACTTTAAGTTGAGCTAGTTTCTCATGAACACAGTCTTCTGAAAATTGTTCAAGATGTCCCTCGCTTCTGTTCCTGTTTATGGGTGTTTTCTGAGGTCCTGCTCCTGGTTCTTCATCTGTGAACACAGAACAGAAATATTTGTTAAGCAATTCTGCTTTATTCTCATCAGCTTCTACATATTCCTCCCCTTCACCCTTGAGTCTGACAATACCACTTTTGCCCTTCCTCTTCTCACTAACATATCTGAAAAATGTATCATCCCCCCCATTTTATTGCATTGGTTATTTCCTCCTGTTTTTGAATCTTTGCTTTCCTGACTACTTTGCTAGCTTCTCTTAAGTTTTTCCAAATATAGATGCCTGTCTTCCTCTCTCTTTGATCTCTTGTATTTCATGAAGGCCTCCCTCTTTTTCTTCACCTTTTCAGCTACTTCTTTCGAAAGCCATAGCGGTCTCCTTTTCCTTTTACCTTTATTTACCATTATAATAAAAAGGTTGGTTGCCCTTAAAATATCCCCTTTCAGTTTTGCCCACTGTTTTTCTACATCCCCCAGCTGGGAAAGCTGGTTAAAAGATAGAAAGCAGAGGGTAGGGCTAAATGGCTAATTTTCCCAATGGAGAAAGGTGAATAGTGGTCCGCTGCTTTTTGACATATTCATAAATGACCTGGAAAGGGGTATAACGAGTGAGGTTATGAAATTTGCAGATGACACAAAACTATTTAAAGTTGTTAAAACCCAAGAGGACTGTGGAAAATTGCAAGAGGATCTTGATAAATTGGAAGACTGGGCATCAAAATGGCAGATGAAATTTAATGTGGACAAGTGCAAAGTTATGCACCTAGGGAAGAACAACCCAAACTATGGTTACACGATGCAAGTTTCCACATTAGGAACCACCACCCAGGAAAAAGATTTAGGCATCATTCTGGATAACATGTTAAAACCCTTGACTCGGTGTGCAGCGGCAGCCAAGAGAGCAAATAGAATGCTAAGTATCATAAGGAAAGGAATGGAAAATAAAACAAAAGATATTATAATGCCTCTATATCGTTCCATGGTGAGAACGCACCTTGAATATTGTGTGCAATTCTGGTCGCCATATCTTAAAAAGGATATAGCGTTATTAGAAAAGGTTCAGAGAAGAGTCAGCAAAATGGTAAAGGGGATGGAAGGATACTCCTATGAAGAAAGGCTAAAAAGGTTAGGGCTCTTTAACCTGGAAAAGAGACTGCTGAGGGGAGATATGATAGAAGTCTATAAATTAATGGAACGGGTAAACGTAGATAGATTGTTTACGTTATCAGAATATAGAAAGACTAGGGGACATGCAATAAAGCTATAGGGTAAACTATTTAAGACTAATAAAAGAAAATATTTTTTCACTCAACATGTAATCAAACTCTGGAATTTGTTACCGGAGGATGTAGTAAAGGCTGTTAGTGTAGCTGGGTTTAAAAAAGGTTTGGACAAGTTCCTGGAGGAAAGGTCCATAAACCATTATTAAGAAGGGACCCAGGATATCAATGCTTGACCCAATACAAGCATTGTGGAACCTGTGTCTTTTTGGGAAACTGCTAGGTGCATATGACCTAGATTGGCCACTGTTGGAAACAGGATACTGGGCTTGATGGACCTTGGTTTGACCCAGTATGGCATATCTTATGTTCTTATGTTGCCATCCCGCTAACGACTCCCTGAGGTCTTGGCCCATCTTTGCAAAGTCAGTCTTCCTAAAGTCTAAGACCCTCACCTTTGAATGGATTCTAACAGCCCTAGTCCTAATACTGAACCACACCATCTGGTGATCACTGGATGCAAAATGATCTCCCACTATAACATCAGAAACACTTTCACCATTGGTAAGCACCAAGTCCAGTATGGCCCATTCACGTTTGGGGTCTGTTACCAATTGCCTGAATAGTTCTCCCTATAGAGAATTCAGGATCTCTTTACTTCTAGATGATACTGCAGCAGGAATGTGCCAATCAACATTTGGCACATTGAAATCCCCTATCAGTAGCACTTCCTCTTTCCTAGCAATGCTGCGTATGTCTTCAATTAACTCTCTGTCCACCTCTTCCTCTTGTAAGGGAGGTCTGTATATCATGCCAATGCAAATATATTTCTCTTTACCTCTTTCTAGTTTAACCCACAATGCCTCCTCCCTCCCTTTTAAGCTTTGAAATTCCAAAGCTTTAATAGTATTTTTTACATATAATGCCACTCCTCCTCCCCTTCTTTCTACCTTGTACTTTCTGAATAAAGTATAGCGTGGTATAGTTACATCCCAGGCATGGTTTTCTGTGAAAGTTCCATGAGTATGATTTTTTGCCAGCTCTGGTTTTAAATTTGCATTTCAATGCACTATGGTATTTGTAGTCCCTGGTTTAGCCCATTGGAATCAGTGCTGCAGATACAATAATGCATCATGATGAGATTGTCTGTCAGAAATCCAGGACTGGCTTAACATCTCACTCATGGAACTGGGTAACTTGGCAACTCTGCTCCCCCAGCCAATCATGTTCCCAAATCTCTCCTGCCTTCCCGCTTTAAAACTAGACAGCCTCTGCAGAGTCAATCCTACCCTTCCCCTCCTAGCCTCCCCATCCCCAATCGCTCCCCCCGAGTCTCTCCGAGGCTGTCCTTTGTCCCCCTCCTGGGCATTTGCTCACTCCTTCCCCATTTCCTGTTACACCATGGTGGCCGGGACTGTGCAAAACCTTCCCACATTTATCTTGATTTCTTATGTAAAAAAAGCAGTCTGGGTTCTATTGTCCCTCTCGTTTTTTTTGCCTCAGGGGCAAGACCAGTTTTAAGATCTTCGTGTCGCTAGGCAGCACAGGGGGATGATGGCACAAATCTTCCTTTGTAGCTGGGAAAACTAAGGGGATTTACCTGGAGATTGGTGGGAGCTTTTGTCTCCTTGGGCATAACCTCTCCCCACCCCGCAGGAGGCCCACCACAGAAGCCCACAGGGGGATGTCTAGTCCTCTTTGCTCACAGGTGGCCAACTATCACCACTGACACCTGGTCACTAAAGGTGGTCATGGAGGGTTACCTCCTCCACCTGCTACAGATGCCCCTTCCATTCTTCCTGGGAGAGCCCCCCGGGACTCCCCTCCACCAGACCTTGCTACTAAAGGAACTCATAGGTCTTCTAGAGGATGGGGCGTGGAACCAGTGCCTCCACATCTTTGGGGCAAAGGGCTCTACTCCCAGTACTTCCTCGTACCCAAAAGAACAGGAGGCCTAAGGCCCATCCTAGACCTGTGGGACCTAAACAGGTCCCTGGTGAGGGAGAAGTTCAAGATGCTCTCTCTTGGAACACTGCTGCCATACCTCCAGCAGGGAGACTGACTACACTCCTTGGACTTAAAGGATGTGTACACTCACATCCTCATCCATCTCAGCCGTAGACAATACCTCAGGTTCATGGTGGGGAGCAGCCACTACCAGTACAGGGTACTACCCTTCAGCCTATTCCACCCTCAGAATCTTCACCAAGTGCCTAGTGGTAGCCATGGCCTACCTTTGCCTCCAAGGGGCCTTCATCTTCCCCTACCTAGACAACTGGCTCATAAGAGGGGGCACTGCCGCCAAGGTGCAGCAGGCCATGACCCGCATTATCCATGTCTTCAGTATCGGGGTGTAGTATACTGCAGCCGAGCAATGATACTAGATTTTACAGCAAGTAGGAGATTAAAAGAAATACACTTTATTTTCAGGATAAACACCCAAGCAAACTGCCCTGGCCCTTCTTGGGCTTGCAGTATATGTAGTGATACAGACACATTCTTGCTCCAGGCTTCCCTCAGCTGTAGCAGTTTCTTAATCAGTCTTTGCAGCCCTTTTCTGCTGGGTGAAAGAATGGTGTTCCAGCACAAACAGTGCTAAGATAAGAAGATACTGCTTCTTCCCCAAAGTTCCTGCACTCTGGAGCACAACTTAGTTATACTCTTTCAGTCTTTAGCAGCAGGGCAGCTTATCCATAAAGAAAGTAAACAGCAGTTCTCTAAAGCTCAAGAGTCCTCCATCTAATTAGAAGTCTGACAGCAAGGCTGAAGGCATGGCAGCAAACTTAAACCATAGTTCCTACCTTTGCAGCAGTCTCTCTTTCAAACATAACTCATCACTGCATATTCCAGAGAATCCCGGGCTCCTCTCTCTCTCCAGATGCCTTTGCTTCCTGAAATAAAGCCTGGAGCCTGGCCACACTCTTCCCAGGCATTCTCCAGCCTTTCATCTTAAAAGGACAAGAGTTTAGAGTGTGATACCTCCCTTGTGCTAGGCTTGGCTGGGGAGTTTCACTGTGGGGGATGGGGTGTTTCCCAAACATTCCATCACACTGTGGTTCTTGATAAACCACCCCAAATCCCTTTTCCTCCCAACACAGTGTTTGGAGTTCATAGGGACACGGCTGGACACCATTCAGACCACAACCTTCTTCCCTCTGGACAGAGCTGACTGCCTCAGGGTACTATCTGCAGACGTGCAGCACCAAAGTTTGATGTCTGCTTGCCTTCTGCTCCACTTGCTGGGTCACATGGCATCCACAGTCCAAGTTACCCCAGACTCCCATCTTCATATAAGGGCGGTCCAGTAGTGCCTCCACACCCAGTGGACCCAGGCCACAGGCCTTCTCCAGGACAGAATGACAGTGACCTGCTGGCTGGCGGACTCCCTCAGCTGGTGGCAAGTGCCACAGCATCTCCAGGCCGGGATGCACTTTCAGTCCCCCATCCCTCAGAGGGTCCTCACCATGAATGCCTCCCTTCTAGGCTGTGGGGTTCATTGCAAGGTCCTCTGCACTCAGGACAGTCAGTTGCAGATGGAAAGCCTACAGCAGATCAACCTCTTAGAGCTTCAGGCCATAGCCTTGGCTCTCCAAGCCTTCTGACACCATCTGCAGCACCAATTGCTGCTGATCCAAATGAACAACTAGGTCACAATGTTCTATGTCAACAAGCAAGGGGGACAGGGTCATATGTGAACCACAATGGGATGTCCCTGTGGGCAGTATATCTGCTGGGCCAGCTCAATGACCTGGCAGACAGGCTGAGCATGATCCTCTAGCTGCATGAGTGGCAGCTGGACCTCAGAGTGGCCTGTTGGCTCTTCCAGCTCTGGGGAACACCTGGGCCAGACCTCTTCACCAGCCTGGCTAATTCTCAGTTGCCCCACTTCTCCTGACAGCCATACCCATCCCAGGTGGCGGCAGATGCCTTCCTCATCCTGTGGACGAAGGGCCTTTTTTATGCCTTCCCGCCCATTCCACTGATAGTCAAGACTCTCTTCAAGGCTTTGTGGGATAGGGCATCGCTGATACTAGTTGCCCCTCGGTGGCCCAGGCAACCGTGCTTCCTACTGCTCCTTTGCATGTCCATAGTGCCCCCCATCCTCCTGGGGAGTGATCTGGGACTGAATTTGCAGGACAAGGGCTCTCTCTTACACCCCAATCTGGGTCTCTGACGCTAATGGCTTGGCTGCTGAAAGAATAGTCTTGGCTCCTTTAAACCTTTCAGGGGAGGTTGAGGAGGTCTTCCTGGCCTTCCGCAAGAACTTCACGAGACGGACACATGCCTTCAAATAGTGAAGATTGTCTGTGTGGTATGCTGAGTGACAGGTCAACCTGTTCTCATGCTCTGTGCAGCTTGTGCTGCAATATTTGCTTCACCTGTCTTGTGCAGGACTGAAGTCCAACTCGATCAGGGTTCACCTGTGTGCTCTTGCGGCGCACCACCACCTCATTGAGGGCAAGCCTCTCTCTGTCCAGCCCCTCGTAACCTGCTTCCTGGAATGCCTCCTGTTATCCAAACCCTCCCCCCCCCCATCTGCCCCGGCAGAGTGGGACCTCAATGTGGTGCTCTCACGGCTCACTGGCCCACTGTTTGAGTCCCTGGCTACCTGCCACTTGGTTACCTCTCATGGAAGGTTGTCTTCCTGGTGGCACTCACATCTGCCTTTGGTGGTGGATCTGCCTTACACGAGGTTCTATATGAACAGGATGCTGCTTTGCATACACCCTAAGTTCCTTCCCAAGATGGTGTCCCCATTCCACCTCAATCAAGAGGTGGTGCTCCCCACCTTCTTTCCACGGCCTCACACGAGCAAGGCAGAGGCCGCCCTCCATACCCTGGACTGTAGGAGGGCCCTGCCTTTCTACCTACAAAATACCCAGGGCCACCACAGCTTTTCATCTCCTATGACCCCAACTGGCAGGGGGAGGCAGTGACCAAGTATACTCTGTCCACTTGGGAGGCAGACTGCATTGTCCTTGCCTATGAGCAGGCTGGGCTCTTGCTGGAGTGCTGGGTCATGGTGCACAGTGTCAGGGCCATGGCGGCCTCTGTAGCAAATCTGTGTTCTGTCCCTGTTACGGAAATCTACTGGGCCATCACCTGGTCCTTGGTCCATACCTTTTCAGCTCATTACTGCCTGGAAAGGTAGTCCTAATGGGACAGCACCTTCAGCCAGGCCATACTCCGTCATCTGTTTGGGGTGTAGGCAACTCCTGCCCTCCAGCCCTCCTGTGTTCAGGCTACCAGAGTTCTGGTTCCTCACTGTATACTTGGGTCACTTGAGAGTCTGTTAGCTTAGGACTCCATTGCTGCTGCTCTCGCTCACCTTTTCCTGGTCACCCATGGCATTTTACAGGTTTCAGTAGCCTGTAGCTAGGGAGTCCCATATGTGAGAACTGACTTCTTGCTTGTTCCCAGAGAAAGTGTAGTTACTCACCTGTAACAGATGTTCTTCGGAGACAGCAGGAATCAGTCCTCACAACCTTCTCTCCTCCTCGTGGAGTTGCTTCTTTGTCATTTTTTGCCGTCTTTAGCTATGTCATTTGACTGAGGCAAGATGGCACCCTTGGGCAGCAAGGGGGCCACGCATGCATGGTGCATCTCCTAAAGGCTTTCTTTGAAAGCTAGAGAGAAGCTTTGCACAGGCTCCGTCAGTGCTGATGTCACTCATATGTGAGGACTGATTCCTGCTGTTCCTGGAGAACACCTGTTACAGGTGAGTAACTATGCTTCTTAACCTGTATACTTGGCACTGTCAACATTTGGCACCCTAAGCAGTTGCCTGTGCCTAAATCCAGGCCTGCTCAATGGGTATCTTTAGTCTCCCAGTCTGTACTAACTTTTGTCTCATTCTCAGAAGTACATTAATCAATCAATTTCCCTTTAACAAACTCTAGTATTCAGTTTCTGGTCTGACTTTTAAGAATTCTGGAAGAATGTACAGGAGTAGAAACATAGAAACATAGAAATATGATGACAGAAAAAGACCACATGGCCTATCTAGTCTGTCCTTCCATATCAACAACTACAACAGTCCACTTTTTACCTTTAGAGATCCTCTGTGTTGGTCCCATGCTTTTTTGAATTCAGTTACTGTCCTCATCTCTACCACCTCCACTGGGAGACTATTCCATGGATCCACTACTCTTTCCGTAAAGAAATATTTCCGCAACATGGCTCTCATTTATCTCCTCTCCTATTCCTGCAGATGTTCTATTATTTCTAGCATTGAATTCACATGTATTTCATGGCATTTTCACAGTTTCATACCTAAGTCCATTTCACTGTTTAAGGGCTACATTTATTAAAGTGTGTTGCCATGTTAGCACACACCGATGCTGTTAATGTGCATTTTTTAGTAAATAGGCCTTTTTGCATAAAATAGGACCCATGGTAAATAATGTGTGTTAGTGTCTTTTAGTAAATCTAGCCTTAAATGTACCCACTCATGCAGCTTCTTCAATGCAGTCCACATGCATCTGGCTATGTTTTCCTTTCTGTTATGAATGATAGGATTACCTTCCACAAATAGACTAACTTCTCTCTTGGCTGGCTTGCATCTTCGGTTGTATCTTTTGTCCCACACTTCTGGGTGGAAAACAAAAGATATTATCATCTTTGTAGAGAAGCTCTTCAATCGTAAGCTGGTAGATGCAGTTATTCAGCTTGACAATGCTTGATTTAAAATCCAAGCCACAGGCCACTGTCTGAAGAAAGCAGTTGTCTTCCCTCTGTCTCTTCAAAGTACTTACAGGGTCAGAGTCAAGAGAGCTATAACTTTGAAGGAATCAAATAAAATCTTCAGTTGGAAGTTGTAACTAAAAAACTATTACAGAGTTTAAGTTAAAACAAGATTTAAAAAACCCTAGCAGGATTCTTGCACAGGAAAAGGCTGGAAGGAATGCCCAGCACTGGGGAAGGAGGTTACTCAGGTTGCTGGTTGTAGGTATAGGTAAGAAGTGATTAGCATATCCCATGCTGCTAGGCAACTCTTCCCTTCCCTCTAGGGCTGATAGACTGTGAAGATAGAAGTTAGCCCTTTGCTGCCTTGGTGGAAATTATCAGTTTTCTTGGGTGATGTAAACGTACATTTGGAGGATCAGACAAATATGGTTGTTTTTTCTTTTTTCACAAGCTGTTAGTGATCTTAATTTAAAAATAAATGTTGCTACAGTTACCCATCAAGGGGCCATCAATTAGACTGCATCTTTTCTTCTTGTTTCTAATACTGGTGTTTCTAATGTGGATGGGCATCAAAGTGCCCCTCCTCCTTATATAGTCTGATCACCATTTAATCAATTTTTATTGTAATCGTACCAGTTAAAATAGAAGATTAATATTCTGATACTAAAGGGTGCTATTAAGGGAGGACCTGTTTTGGTCAAAAGCTTGTTCTATCCTGAAACATTCAGATTCTGTTATTGTAATCCTGGAGTACCTTGCAAACTATACTGGACGAAACAGCGCCTTAAAAATTGAGAAAGGCTTCAAATAGTGTGCTTCTGCTCTCTTAGTACAATATGTTATTGTCAAAAAAGAAAACAATTTGCAGGTTGGTGCGTAAATGGTTAGCTACAAATGATTCTGAAGTTAGAAGGCAATGGCGCATACAAATAAAGGATTACAAGAATTATATTGCTGAAGCTAAGAGACAGTTCTTCTCTAAATTGATAATGCAGTGCAAAAATAATTCTAGGAAATTATTTGGGAATAGTTGCCAGATGGTTTAAACCAAGAAGGAGAATATGGAACATCAAAAGGCCAGATTGACAGCAACTGAAGTAGCTCTATTTTATTAATCAAAACTTAGTAAATTGCATGAGGAGCTTAAGGGAAGGTCTTTGAGACTTTCTAGGTCGATTTCCTGTCCTGATACTGATTTTGAAGTTTATTTAAATAAGCTGAATTTTAGTGATATTAGAGTCGATTGTCATTGAGAATGGTTTGACCTGGTCGCAGTTGGGATATTCAAAAATTGGTTCACAAATATGCCAAAGGCTCTTACTGTTTTGATCCTTGCCCTGGATGCAGAGTGACTCCTATGGAGATAATGTGCTGCCTTACTATCCTGAGTACTAAATTGCTTAAAATGGGATGCTACTCAGCACCACTGGGTGATACTATGCTCCATTACTAAAACCTCTTTGCAAGGATGTCAATATGTGTTTATAATTTATTATATTTGATATACCACTCTTTAGTAACAACCATACAGAGCGGTTTACAAAAAAAAATTAATTAATAAGAAAAGAACTACAATAATTATAGGAAAGCACTACAGAAATGACTAAAAGGTGATAGGTAGATACAGTATGGTATTCAAGCAGTATATGCATATGTCCATTCATCATCCCTAGGATGCTTCCACACCGAGAGTCTGCTCAAAAAGGTGCACTAATTGAGCATGATTTGCTGTTGGAATGATTGAACTCTATTTGAATATCTGGAACGGTGCTGAAATGGTTGCAGGAGTTTCAAACAACAGGTGGTGTTGTGTAAAGTGGAGAAATGAGATATCTGATAAGTGGACATTATGCTGTGGAGTCCCACGGGGATCTCCCTTGTGTCCACTCTTATTCAATATATTTCTAAGCGCATTTGGTACATTACTCCAAGGCTTGGACATTTTTTTATTTTTCTTACACATGATATTCTCCTACTTGTACCTTTTCATGATAATCTTGCTTAGACGTATGATTTGTTGAATACATGTTATAGTAGTGTAACATGCCCTAGTGGGCGTCCTTCAGTCCGGGGTCCAAACTGTCAGGAGTCCCTTCTTTGGCAGGCTCCATTGGTCCCTAAGAGTTTGGTGCCAAGGTGCCTCCACCTGAGACAGAAGAGTGTCATTGGGCAGGATTACCCTCCTGTCTCCCCAGGAAATCAAAAGGAAGTGTCTGGGAACAAGGCTGGCTAACAGCTCTTGCAGGTTTATTAACCTTAACAGTTATGAATATAAACATTTATCAGTATGAAGATTTTTTTAACAGCTTAGGTAACAATCACTTTACTGCATACTGAATCAAAGAACAATAAATAGCTCTCTCCACATTTCACTGTATAGTACCAATTACGCAATAGTTGAATAAGAGTACTGATCCCCTTCAGTTTTACCAATTAACCAATGAGAACCTTCGCTTTGTTAACTCAACAGTTATGAATATAAACCAATATAAATATAAATATAAATAAACCAATATAAACCAATATAAATATGAATATAAATATAAATATAAATTACTGTTTGTTTTTATGTAAACCGCGCTGATCGCAAATAGTGCGGTATATAAGAAATGTAAATAAATAAATAAATAAATAAATAAAAATAAAATTATCATTACTAAGATGTCTGACAACCTAAATAGCAATCCACTGGTTTCTCCCACAAGTCTCACCCATGTGCTGCGCTGCAACTGGACCAGTTGCTGCTGTGGGTTCTAGGGATATATGCAACTCTGCAACTGACTTAATACCTGAACCAGTCTGCTCATCAGAACTTCAAGAGACTACACAATCAGCTAAGGCTTTCAAACTTTATAATTGCCTATTTTTTTTATAAACTTTAACTGTTGAATATAGGTTTTTAGGAATCTTTAGCCTTCCTAAGTTCCTTGCATAGCCTTTAAATCAGATATCTGTGTGTGCCCGCTGTTCATAGAAGGTCTACTGGCCTGGGACACTTAACTTACCGCCCACCCTACCCCTCACCCCACCCACCCCAGGGTTGCATTGCCTATATAGCCATTATATACATTGACATCTGTCCTTTAATTAGGTGTTACACCCACTTTTTCTCCTTTTCTTGTCGTAGGAAGTTGAATCAGAATGTCGGATATTCAATGTAATAACTGTGGTGCTTTCATTCTGAGAAGAATCATTTGGAACCTAAGAGCTTGCCCCATATGCCTCAAGTTAGCTGCTATGCATAAAGAATTGACTCTTCTAAGGGAAGAATTAGCTGCAATTAAACATACCTCCTCTAGGTTACAAACTGAACAAAATCCACCAGTGCTCCCACAAAGAATTAAACAGCCTAGGAAAAAATGGATCACAGTGGGCTCTGGTAGGTTGCGACCTATAACACAGAGATACCCTATACATCAAGAGATATCCCTGCATAATGTCTTCTCTGCCTTGGATAATGAGGGTGCCCTTAAATGAAAGACTTAATGCCAAATCTACTGATAATATACCAAGTAGGAAGAAAAAAATCACAAAACAGAAAACTACTACTACTTGGAGATTCCATCATCAGAGGCACCAATTTGGGAACACAGTTCAAAGGAAAGAGGATGATCAAATGCCTCCCAGGCTCTTAAGCCAGCAGGAATACAAACCAAATTGTTGGTATAGTTAGTGCAGAAACTGATATTGTCATCCACTTGGGTACAAATGACCTGCCCAGAAACAGTGCCTCTGCAGTTCAAAGGGACTTCCAGACTCTGGGAGAGAAACTCAAGCCCATTGCTAACACTATAGCATTCTCAGAAGTTCTACCTCTTCATGGTAAGGGTGCAGAAAGGCTGCATCGCATAAACAACTTTAATACATGGCTCCAAACCTGGTGCAAACAAGAAGGATTTAGATGTATAGGCGACTGGGGAAACAGATGGATCAACAAGAGGCTGTACTGTGCAGATGGACTACATCTCTCCTTCGCAGGGAAAAAGACCCTAAATGAAAAATTCAGGTAGTATGTGGACAGGACTAGGGAAAGGGGGTGATGGATAAAGAAGAACAAGTTCAGTATGTCACTCCCAGCAAAAGCAAAACAACATTGGAAATAGCCACACTTTTGAACCACACATCAATGGCAAGCAGGAAGGGGCATCTAGAACAAAATTCATGCAAAATACAGGCAAGCCAGTCAACAAATGCTGGAAAGCAATGAGCTCAAATGCTCAAAGCCTAGCTAACAAAGTTCCTGATCTGGAAGCCCTAATGGTGGAAATGGACTTGGACATTGTGGCCATTACAGAAACATGGTTTAATGAGTCGCATGAATGTGATATAGTCATAGCTGGCTATAATCTATTTAGAAGAGATAGAGAGGGTAGAAAAGGAGGAGTAGCCCTATATGTCAAAAGCAATATTAAAACAACATAAGATTACCAAAATATATAAAACCCTTTCTATACTTATTCCAGCGGTTTTTTACTAGCTGAAGGAAGATGGCACTTGAAACAGGGCAGTAGCCCCGAAACGTGCACGTCGTGCCTGCTGAATGAGATTGCCGCGAAGATTTTCCGAATCTAAATAAGGAAGATATAAGGATATATATACAGATAAGTTTTTGTAGCATGAATTAAATGATTAAAAGGGAACGGGCCATCTGGTGTGGTTGGATAGTAATTCCTTCCTCCTCCGGCTTCTTCCGACAAAAATAAGTATAGAAAGGGTTTTATATATTTTGGTAATCTTATGTTATTTTGATATATATTTTGTTACCAAATACGAGGGACCAATTTTGGTAAAAGCAATATTAAAGCTGCTGAAATGCAGGGGATCTGTGGAAAAGAAGAAGCGCTATGGATTGTGTTGGAAAGAGGAGAATGCACTGTCATCCATACTGGAGTAGTCTACAGGCCTGCAACTCAAACCGAAGAAATGGATAGTGAATTGATTGTTGATATTGCAAAGATAGCCATGAAGGAGGAGGTGATCATATTGGGTGACTTTAATCGACCCGATGTGGATAGGAATGTTCCTTCTGCAAATCTGGAAAGAAGTAAAAAAATTGTGGATGACTTCCAAGATGTATTACTTAGACAAATGGCGATGGAACCAACCAGGGAGAGCTCCGTGCTGGATTTAGTGCTCACCAATGGAGATAGCATGTTGAATATCCCGGTGGATGCCCATGTGAGCAGTAGCGATCATCACACGGTGTGGTCTGAGATAAAAGCCAAGGTAGAATCCAATCACAGCAAGCTCAAAGTCCTAGATTTCAAAAACACTGACTTCAGTAAAATTGCCAAGTAACTGAAGGAGGAGTTGGCAGGGTGGGAGGGGATAAGGGAAGTGGAATTTCAATGGGATAAACTAAAGAAGGCAATAAAAGGTGCAACAGATACATACCTAAAGTAAGTAAATCAAATAAAGAAGAAAAGGAAACCTATTTGGTCTCTAAAGAAGGACCTGCGCAAATAAAAGGAAAAAACACAGATTTCACAAAATTCAGAAGCTCGCAAACAGCGGAACACAGAAAAGAATATAAGTTCAAACTAAAAGAGACAAAAGGAGAAATAAGGATAGCAAAATCAAAGGCAGAAGAAAAGATGGCTAAAGATGTGAAGTGTGCTGACAAAACCTTTTTCAGGTATATTTGGAAGAGGAAGAAAATCAGAGGTGGAATTGCAGGACTCAAAAGTGCTGGGAACGGATTCATAGAAAGTGACATTGAAAAAGTGAAAATGCTAAACAAATACATCTGTTCTGTTTTACTAGAGAAATTCTGGAGAAGGACCACCTGTGATTGACAAATACAGTGGAACCTCGGTTTTCGTAGTTAATCCGTTCGAAAAAGTCTGACTAAAACCAAATGTATGAAAACTGAAGCAATATTTCCCATAAGAAATAATGTAAATCCAATTAATCTGTTTCAGACACCCAAAAATATTAACAAAAAATACATTTTATAGAGAATAACTATATTTTTACATACAGAAAACAATGAGAAATAAATATAAATGACTAATGCGAAAACTGGGACAAAATCTCGACGAAAAAAGTCAACGAAAACCGAATCGTATGAAAACTAGGGCATACAAAAACTGAGGTTTGACTGTATACAAATGGGAATGGAGTAGATACCACACCATTCACAAAAGATGATGTGTTAGAACAACTTGCAAAACTGAAAGTGGACAAGGCTATGGGACCAGATAGGATACATCCTAGGATACTGAAAGAGCTCAGAGAAATTCTTGCAGGGCCGTTAAAGGATGTTTTTAATAGATCCTTGGAGACAGGAGAAGTTGCACAGGTCTGGAGAAGGACTGATGTGGTACCTCTTCACAAAAGTGGTAGTTGTAAAGAAGTGACAAACTACAGGCCAGTAAGCTTTACCTTGGTGGCGGGAAAAGTAATGGAGATGCGCCTGAAAGGGCTAATAGTGGACTTGCTCGAAACCAACAGGTTGCATGATCCGAAGCAACATGGTTTTACAAAAGGATGATCTTGCCAAACAAATCTGATTGAGTTCTTTGACTGGATGACCAGAGAAATAGATCAAGGGCATGCGATGAATGTGATCTATCTAGATTTCAGCAAAGTCTTTAATACTTATGAAATAAACTCAACAGCTTGGGGATGGGTCCCAAGGTGGTGAACTGGATCAAAAATTGGTTGACTGACAGACGACAGAAGGTGATGGTAAACGGAACTTATTCGGATGAAGGAAGGTGATTAGCGGGGTGCCCCAGGGTTCGGTCCTGGGACTAGTACTGTTCAATATATTTGTTAGTGATATTGCTGAAGGACTGAATGGAAAAGTCTGTCTTTTTGCTGATGACCCGAAAATTTTCAACAAGTGGATTCCCCTGAGGGAGTAGATAACATGAAGAAAGATCTACAAAAGCTGGAAGAATGGTCTAATGCTTGGCAGTTTAGATTTGATGTGAAGAAGTTCAGTGTCATGCACTTGGGAAGCAGAAATCCAAGGGAACTGTACGCGATAGGGGTGAGAGGTTGGTGTGCACGGACCAGGAGGAGGACCTCGAAGTGATTGTTTCTGAGGATCTCAAGACGGCGAAACAGTGTGACAAAACAGTGGCAAAAGCCAGAAGAATGATGGGTTGCATACAGAGAGATATTACCAGCAGAAAGGAAGAGGTACTAATGCCACTGTACAAATCTCTGGTGAGGACTCACATGGAATACTGTGTACCACTTTGGAGACCATATCTCTCAAAGGATATAAAAAAACTAGAAGCAGTTCAGAGGAAGGTGACCAAAATGATTTGGAGCCTGCATCAGAAGACTTATGAGAAGAGACTTGAAGACTTAAATATGTACACTCTGGAGGAGAGGAGGGACAGGGGAGATAGGATTCAGATCTTTAAATGCTTAGAGTATTAATGAACAAATAAACCTCTTCCAAAGACAGGGAAACTGTAAAACTAGAGGGCATAACATGAAGCCTCAAGGGGGCAAATTGAAAGGCAATGTCAAGAAATACTTTTTCACTGAAAGGGTTGTGGATGCTTGGAATGCCCCCCCCCCCCCCGATGGAAGTGGTGGGGGAAAATACAGTGACAGAATTCAAAATGGCATGGGACAGACACAGTGGATCCCTTTATAGCAACAGGATAAAATCAAAATGAGTGGAGGAGTAGACTAGTGGTTAGAGCAGCTACCTAATATCCAGAAGATCAAGGGTTTGATTCCCACTGGCACTCCTTGTAACTTTGGGCAAGTCACCTTACCCTCCATTGCCTCAGAAGAAAAGGCTAGCAATCTACTTCTGGTGATACATTGCTAAGAAAACCCAGAGGTAGCTGGGTTGCTATGAGTCAACACTGACTCAATGGCACTAAAAAAAAAAATCAAAATAAGCATCTCTCAGTTCACCTTCTAAGTTAGTCAGAATTTACTTCTTACAAGGACATATTCCAAAACTATCATTCCAGTACATTTCCTATTTTGTGTGCCTCTTAGTTTAATGAACTAATTCTGTTATTTGGATGGGTAAGTGATACAGTTCTGCTCAACATTATTGGCACTCTTGCGTTTTAGGTATGTTCTGTACAAAATCTTGAGAAATAACTGGAAATATTTGAACTGTATGTCATAATATTTTCATAGTATGTTCAAAGGTATACAACAAAAAAAGATGCCTGTGCAACTTAGAAATAGTAATTTCTGAGGAAAAAAACAAAATATAACCAGAGCAGGATTAATGGTATCCTTCACTAATATTTGGTTGCACAGCCCTTGGCAGTGATGACAGCCTCCAGACATTTCTTGTAGCCATCTATAAGTTTCATGCATTTTTCTGCTGGTAGTTTCTCCTACTCTTCAACTGTGATTTGTTTCAGCTCATGAATGTTTCCAGGATTCCTTTTACGAATGGTAGATTTCAGCTCTTTCCAAAGGTTCTCAATTGGATTGAGATCAGGACTCATTGCTGGTCAGTTTAAAACCAGTCCATTATTTTCATTTTTAACCATTCTTTTGTACTTTTGTACTTTTGGATGCATGTTTTGGGTCATTGTCCTGCTGGAGGACCCATGACCTTTGACCCAGTCCTAACTTTCTGAGACTAGGTAACACATTTCACTCCAAAATACTATCGTTGTCCCCTGACTTCATGATTCCTTTAATACTTTCCAGGCCTCCATTTCCCAAGTCAGGAAAACAGCCACACAACATTATGGAACCTCCACCATATTTAACTGTAGGAAGGGTGTTTTTCTCCTTATAAGCTTCCAGTTCTTCACCTGTAAATGTATCAATGGTTTGCATTGCCGAAGAGCTAGTTCTCCCATTTTAAATTTGTTTTTTCCAAGTTATGCTCCTGTTATATGTAACACCGAACAGCTTGTTCTGGTTTTTGTTTTGTTCTCTGTAAACCGCGCTGATGCCGAATAGTGCGGTATATAAAAAATGTAAATAAATAAAATAAATAAATAAAAATCTGTCCACAAAACATTTTCCCAGAAGGATTGTGGTTTATCAAGGTGAGTTTGGGCAAAGATCAGGTGTGCCTTCTTATGTCTATCTTTGAGCAGTGGGGTCCTCCTTGGCCTTTGCCCATGAAGTCCTTCTTTGTTTAGTCCACAGCATATGGCACAGGTTGAAACCACCACTCTAGATTACTCCAGGTCAGCTTTAAGCTCTTTGGATGTTGTATGTGGTGTTTTCCAACGGTTCGCACTAACCTTCGAAGACTTCTTGGATTAATTTTCCTCTTTCCACCATGAACTAGGAGGTGCTTGACAGTTCCATGAGCAGAAATCTTCTTAATAACATTATGAACTGTAGACACAAGAATCCCAAGGTCTTTGGAGATAGCCTTGTACCCCTTTGAAGTTTGATGTTTGGTGATAATGGCTTTTCTGACCATCTGAGGCAGCTGTCTTGTCTTCACCATTGTGAAAATGGAACAGGGAGTGAATATGAACATTTTAACATTAGAGTCATTATTCATTGGTTGATTCAAGTCATGAGAGTATTGACAGTTGATCACAGGTGTGCCTAAGTTTACTGCAATGGGTATGTAGTTCTTCTGTTCAAACTGATTTGAATTGTTTATAAGGGTGCCTATAATCATGTTCTAAAACTAAATGAAAAGCCACAAAATATGCCACCACTAATAGTGTTCCAAAAAATCAGGTGAACATACAAAAAATATCCTACCCCTTTTACCTTCCTCCAAATTCAGGAGGGTTTTTGAGGTGCACTCTGGTGGGTGTTTATCTCATGTTTTTTCAGGCTGGTTTTCAGCTGTTTTACTTTATTTGATTAAAAAGGAGGACCTACTTCAGGAGAGGGAGTCCCTCTCATGGTAAGTGATCCGACAAAAATAAAAATCGTTTTTACATTGAATTTGGAGGAAGGTAAAAGGGTTAGGAAATTTTTTGTATAATCATGTCCTGGCAATGTCCCAGTTTTTATACTTTTTCCTTCTATGTCCTTTTTTAATTGGTCTTGTTTTATTTGATTCTTTTATGTGTCAAATATGTGTGCATATATAGTCGAAAGGCATTTCACTTGCCACTTTTTTTTAGGAGATATTGGACATTATGAAGTTGAACCGCAAGCGTGCCAATGATGTTGACCATAACTGTAATAATGTGAAATCTCTTCCCATCAGTGTAACTCAGCAGTTTGAATGACCGTGCCCTTCTGGCTTGCTCCTCTTCACAAATGTTGCAAGGTTGCTATCTTTACTGTAACATTCTCTCACCTAATGCAACATTTCTCCAGTACAGTAGTGTGCAATTTACGCTCTCTGTTTTGAAAGCTGTCTCAGTCAGTTAAATAAATCCTTTCTCTCTTTTTATCTACTTTCCTCACACTTTGAGCTTTTGTCAGACTCTTTCCCCTCTCTTAAACCCCTGGAGGAGGTTTCAGTAGGACTGAGAATTGGATGTCCACCATTCATTACTGAATCCCAATAAGATAAAGGGGCCCTTTTACTGAAGCTCGTTAGGGTTTTGAACTTAACATGTGTTTAGCATGAAAATGAACCCACGGTACGTGCAAAGCCTCTCTGGTGACTATCAGGGGCAAGGCCAACATGTTTCTGGCAGTTACCACATGAACATGTATCCTAACACGTGATGCAATTAATTCAGGTGCACCACTCATAGAGGTATTGTTAAATGCAGCCACATTCATTGCCATATTTACAGCATGCAGCAAATGCCCCATGCTAACTGCAATGTGCTCTCCACGCCACACTCCACCTCTAAACAGCCCATTTTCCACCCCTAACCCACCCACACTCCACCCCTATCCCGCCCATTCTTTGCCCCATCGCACAATGTACAGTTACCGCAGGAACTGTCCTGCCCACATGATAACAGTTACTGCTGAGCATTATTGCACACTAATAACGCAAACTAACCAATTAACAGGCTTTAGTAAAAGGACCCCAAAGTTACTATGAAAGAGAAGCTATAATAAAATCATCCTGGAATTAATCCCACGTATAGTACGGTTTCACATCCACCTGATTCAATACCTGGAGGTTTGGGGAATTATCTTAGACTCAGTTCTCACCAAGGATCGTCAACTTGTTGCTAAGATTATGCAGAAAGTTTTTAAGTTATTGCGCTATATTTGGCAGGTAAGATCTTTTCTGACTGAGGAATATTTGATCTTGCTTGCTTGGGCAATAATTTCAGCATAATTTAATTGTTACAGTATTTATCTGGATGTTTTACGGGAATTGTTTCAAACATTACAGATTTTACAAAATACAATTACACTTTTATTAAATGGAAAGCGCTGCAAACACGCCACTCCATTTCACATTGAGGTTCACTGACTTTATTGATTCGAAACAGAATAGTGTTTAAATTACTTTAGTTAACTTTTAAGATAATTTACGGTCAGGAACCAGCTCATATGTTATCTGTGATGATTTTAAATCATTCAAACAAACCAACTAGATCTTGTAGGCTAAACATTCTGCAATTTCCATCCCCAAGAATTTTTTTTTCAGAAGTTGGCACTTGAGAGAGGTTTGTTCTGTAGAATAGTACAGACTAAGAATTCACTGCTGGGAAGGATTAGGGTGGAGAGAAATAGATCATTTTCAATGTTGTTTTAAAAACGCATTTCTTTCAGTACCATTTATTTACCTTTATTTTGATTGTAAAATTAATTGTTGAAGGTTTTCTATTTTGTATGAAATGTAGTTATGTTTTTTGTATAACTCCTTCAGATAACAGTAGCATTTCATTTACTACAGTATCCGAATACAGTTTTCAAATTTTCTTTTGTATCTCTATGACTGCATATTAGAAACATAGAAACATGACGGCAGAAAAAGACTACATGGCATATCTAGTTTGCCCTTCTATATCAACTACAATATTCCCCTTTTTTCTTTTAAAGATCTTCTGTTTGTCACATCGTTTCTTGAATTCAGATACTGTCCTTGTCTCTACTACCTCCACTGGGAGACTATTCCATGCATCTATTGCTCTTTCTGTAAAGAAATATTTCTGCATTTTACTCCTGAGTCTGTCCCCTTTCACCCTCATCCTATGTCCCCTCATAGCAGATCTTGCTTTCAATTGAAAGAGGCTCACCTCTTGTGCATTTATGCCTCATAGATATTTAAACGTCTCCATCATATAGAAACATAGAAACATGACGGCAGAAAAAGACCACATGGCCTATCTAGTCTGCCCTTCCATATCAACCACTACAACAGTCCCCTTTTTGCCTTTAGAGATCCTCTGTGTCTGTCCCATGCTTTTTTGAATTCAGATACTGTTCTCATCTCTACCACCTCCACTGGGAGACTATTCCATGCATCTACCACTCTTTCCATAAAGAAATATTTCCGCATATTATTCATCTTCATCTTCATCCTACAGTATGTCCCCTTGTAGAAGAGCTTGCTTTCAATCAAAAGAGGCTCTCCTCCTGTGCATTTATGCCACGGAGGTATTTAAATGCCTAAATCATATCACCTCTACCCCACCTTTCCTCTACATATTAATATTCTTAAGTTTGTCCTCATATGCTTTATAATGAAGACCACTAACCATTTTAGTAGCCACCCTCTGCACTGATTCCAACCTTTTTGTATTCTTTTGAAGGTGCAGTCTCCAGAATTGCACACAATACTCCAAATGAGGTTGCACCAAACACTTATGCAGAGACGCTATCACCTCTTTTCTTCTGCTGGCCATTCCCTCTCCCTATGCATCCAAGCATCTTTCTAGCTTTCACCATTGCCTTTTCGACCTCTTTAGCTACTTTAAGATCATCAGACACAGTCACGCCTAGGTACCACTATTCTTTTGTGGTCAGAAGTGCTTCACCCACTATACTATATCACTCCATTGGATTGCTGCAGCCTAAATGCATGCCTTGCATTTTTTAACATTAAATCTCAGCTGTCAAATTCTATAGTATTCTTCAAGCTTAACTAGATCCTCCTCATGTTATCTACACCTTCCTGGGTGTCTACTCTATTGCAAATTTTGGTATCATCCGCAGAGGCCCTTCTGCAATATCATTAACAAAGATGTTAAAAAGAATCAGACCAAGGACAGATCCCTGGGGCACACCACTGGTAACCTCGTTCTCCTCAGAGTGAGCGCCATTTACCTGTACCATTTGTCGCCTCCCACTCAACCAATTTTCCAACCCAATTTAGGGTCCATCCCTAGGATACTCAGTTTGTTTATAAGTCACCTGTGTGGAACAGTGTCAAAGGCTTTACTGAAATCTCTCCCTCGGTCCAACTCCCTGGTCACCCAGTCAAAGGAATCAATTAGATTTGTCTGACAAGACCTGCCTCTGGTGAATCCATGCTATCTTGGATCTGGTAATCCGTTGGACTCCGGAAACCTCACTATTTTCTCTTTCAGCAGCGCTTCCAATAATTTGCTCACCACAGAGGTTAAACTAACTGGCCTGTATTTTTCAACCGCATCCTTACTTCCACTTTTGTGCAAAGGGGCCACATGAGCCTCTATCCAGTACTCTGCCACCACTCCTGACTTCAACGAGACATTGAAAAGGTCAGCCAGTGGAGCTGCTTGAATGTCCCCAAGTTCCCTCAGTATTCTCAGGTGCATCCCGTCTGAGAATATCTCCTCTATCTCACCTTCCTTCTAACTTATACATATTGAGATCTTTAAGTCTGCCCCCAAGATGCATTATAATGAAAACCACTAACAATTTTAGTAGGCATCCCCTGCACCGACTCCATCCTATTTATATCCTTCTGAAGATGTGGTCTCCAGAATTATACACAATACTCCAAATGAGGTTGCACCAGAGAATTATACAGAGACACTATTGCCTCCTCTTTTCTGCTGGCTATTCTTCTCCCTATGCACCCAAGCATCCTTCTGGCTTTCACCGTTGCCTTTTCTACCTGTTTAGCCACTTTAAGATAATCAGAAACAATCACGCCCAAGTCCCGCTCTTCTTTTGTAGGCAGAAGTACTTCACCCCCCACACTACTGCTCCCTTGGATTTTTGCAGCCCAAATGCATGATCCTGCATTTTTTAGCATTTAATCTCAGCTGCCAAAGTCTTAACCATTCTTCAAGCTTAGCTAAATCCCTCCTTGTGTTATCTACTCCTTCCTGAGTGTGTACTCTATTGAAAATTTTGGGATCATCTGCAAAGAGGCAAACCTTACCTGATAGCCCGTAAGCAATAGTCCTTGTAACTATGAAGTATTAGTCCTTGTAACTATGAAGTTCACTTTGTATTTTACTAAAAATCAAAATGTATATCTTTATTGTTTTGAAATGTATTATTATTGTTTGTAATTATGTCAGTGCTGTTATATCGTACTCTGCTTTGAACTCTTGGCTGATTTAAGTGAATAATAAGTATTCTAAATTAAATTAAATTTATCATTTTACCAACAATAGGTTAGTCACTGTCTCCATCGTCTTGGTACATATTAAGCTGCTGCATGGGACACCTGAAAACCACTGGCATCCTCTGTCAACAATGAAGGGTTTCTTTTCTGTTCCACTCAGAGCTAAGGGATTTTCTCTCTCTTTTTCTCAAGGAGGACAGCCTCTGCTCTCATCTTCTTCCTACAAGCTTACACCAGAGATCTCTCTATGAAATCATTAGGATCTCTATATCCCTTTTTGGGAATGCTCCATTTCTAGCTCAGAGTAAAAGGGTGGCTTTAAATTTCGAAGAACCCACTGTAGTCCCTGAAATAAGGACACCCAATGGTAATTTCTGCTGGATCAAACCACAATGTTGGATTTTTCTACAAGCTTGATAGTTTGATTGGCGACGTTTCATCACCATTCGAGGGGACATCATCAGTGCACAGGTTCCAGATGGTAATATGTTGAATGCTTGTGTTTGCACTTATATTGGGGTTGGTGGTGACTCAGCTCTTTGGTTCACAGGGATTGATTGATTGATTGATTGGATTCCAGAGGGTTGCTGGTGTATGGTTGATGTTTCTGAGCCTTCTTGTTAATGACACTCGGCTCTTTGGTCCACAGGGATTGGTTGGTTGGTTGGTTGGGGCATGGATGCTATTCCTGGACCTTGTTGGTGATGACTCAGCTCTTGGGTCTGCAGGGATTGATTGGTTGGTTTCCCTGAGGATTGCTGGGGTGTGGTTGTTGTTCCCGGGAGTTGTTGGTGGTACCTCCACCTTTTGGTCTGCAGAGAAAGGTAGGTCGAGTCTATGTCGATATGTTTGTTTATAGATTTAGTGGTGAAAAAAACAGGCTTCCAGAAATTCTCTTTCTCTTTTCATTTGTGCTTGTGCTATGATTTCAGTTGTGTTCCAGTTGAATTTGTGTCCTTCCGCATCTTCATGGATTGAGACCAGGAACAGTGGGTTGTGTCTTTTGCTGGATAGTTGATGTTCGTGTAGTGTGGTGGATAGTTTTCTTCTTGTTTGGCCGATATAGTTCTTGTCAAAGTCACTGCATTGAATTTTGTACACATTTGTCCTTTGATCTTTTTCTGGTTGTCCTTTCGGTTTTGACAGGATTCTTCTCAGGGTCGTAGTTGGTTTGTGGGCTATTGTAATGTTGTAATCTCTTAGTAGTCTCGTGGTCATTTCAGAGGTGTTCTAGATGTAAGGGAGGGTGAATCATTGGGGTGCACTTTTGGTCTGGAGGTTGGGGCTTTTTGACTGCAGTTATCTGTGGATGAAGTTCCGTGGGTATCCATTGTTAACGTCTTGTATAGGTGTTTCTCTTCTTCTGTTTTAACTTCTATCATGTTGTGGTGGAATTCTACTCTTCTGAATAGCATTTTTATGCAACTTTATTTGTAGCACTTCAGGTGGTTGCTGTAGAAGTTCAGGATTTGGTCCATGTATGTTGCTTTCCTATAGACTGATGTGTGTAATTCACTGGTTTCAGTTCTCATGACAAGACATTCAGGAATAGGAGTTTGTTGTCCATTTCCATTATGACCTGGATGTTCTTGAAGATGCTGTTGAGTCATTAGAATGTTTCTTCAATTTGGTTGTGTTTTATTATGACAAAGGTGTACCTGTACCTACAGTATTGGCTTTACTTGTGGGGTACAATGCTTTCAAGTTCTTGCATCACAATCTAAGCAACTAGGCCAGATATGGGGGATCCCATTGGTGATCCTTTCAGTTGTTCATATATTTGTCGATCAAATTCGAAGTAAGTTGATAGGCACAGCTCGAAGAGAAACACCTATACAAGGCATTAACAAGGAATAGATACCCACAAATTTCATCCGCAGATGCCTGCAGCCAAAAAGCTCCAACCTCCAGATCAAAAGTGCACCCCAATGATTCACCCTCCCTTACATCCAGAACACCTCTGAAATGACCACTACTAAAAGACCATGACATTACAGTAGCCCACAAACCAACCGCGACTCTGAGAAGAATCCTGTCAAAACCAAAAGGACAACTAGAGAAAGATTAAAGGACAAACATCATGTACAAAATTCAATATGGTGACTGTGACAAGATCTACGTCAGCCAAACAGGAAGAAAACTATTCACCAGACTACACGAACCTCAACTAGCTAGCAAAAGACATGACCCACTCTCCCTGGTCTCAATCCATGAAGACGCGGAGAGGCACAAATTCAACTGGAACACAACTGAAATCATAGCATGAGCAAAAACGAAAAGAGAAAGAGAATTTCTGGAAGCCTGGTTATCCACCACTAAATCAATAAACAGACATATCGACATAGACCTGATCTACCAATCCCTGCAGGCCAAAAGGTTGAGGCACCACCAACAATGCCTGGGATCAACAACAACAACAACAACAACACCCCAGCAACCCTCAGGGAAATCAACCAATCAATCCCTGAAGACCAAAGAGCTGAGTCATCACCAAGGCCCAGGAACAGCAACCACACCCCAGCAACTCTCAGGGAAATTAACCAATCAATTCCTGCAAACCAAAGAGCTTAGTCATCACCAGAAAGGCTCCGAAACAGCAACCATACCCCAGTAACCCTCAGGGAGACCAACCAATCAATCCCTCCGAACCAAAGAGCTGAGTCACCACTAATCCCAATATAAGTACAAATGCAAGCATTCAAGCACATTACTATCTGGAACCCCATACTGATAATGTCCCCTTGAATCATGACAAAGCATCTGCAATCAAACTATTAAGGTCGGAGAATAGTCAAACATCATGATAACCAACCTGAGCTACCAATGTTCACAAGCATCTCAAAGAAAACCACATTGCTAACCTGGAACCTTTTTGACTTGTGACAATTATAAGACACTGCGAATATTTTTAAAAATTGAATGCCTGCGCTTCTCAGCTCATGATTTCATGAGATCAACAGCTAGGATGTTCAGGTGCGTGAGTTTTAAAAATACTTACAGACAGTGCAGGAAAAGGGCAGCTAGTAGAGCTCATCCCACCAGCTGCTGAAGGGGAGATCCTGTGATGTGATGTGATACAGACCTATGGTGGCTGGGGGTGCTCATACCTTCAGTGAGTGAAGAACTGGTTGAGACCTGCACCGAGGCAGGTAACACAGGCTTCCATGGTAAATCCAGAACCGCCATGGCATCTGCAGGGGCTAATCTGGGAATGACAATGCAGATTCCATGGGAGTTTTTGATTTACAACGCGGTTTTGGCAGCTAATGCACCACGATAGCTGCTAAACCCTACTGTTGTTTAGTAGACATGTCCCATACACTCAGAAGTACCAGGCTACAAACTAACACAGATAGAAGAAATATATACCTTCCCCCCCCCCCCCCCCAAAAAAAAAGAGGCAATGCAGTTACAGATGGTGTGTGCATGCACTCTGACCTTCAATCTCACTCTTCAGGACTTTTGGCATCTCTAGGTTGTCGTTTGGAATGTCATAGCCTGCCGGAACTGACCTGATAAAGCTGGGGCCTGGGATTGTTCTACATTAAACTGACTGCGCTTTCTACAGGCACACATTTCTCAGCTTTCAGACTTCTTTCTAGCCATCTTAGCATCGCACTGTCCAGCTCACATGGCCTCAGGAAAACTAAGATGCAAATGCAACCAGGAATCTGCATAACAAATTATGCCATTACTCCCCAAAGTAGTTCTCTGTGGCCATTGGATGTGGCTAGAGGCAGGGGCAGTGCAGGTGTGCACTTCTTCTTCCTGTATATTGCACTGGTGTTTGGATTGTGGGCAGCAGGTGGGAGGGGGGGGGCATTGTGGAGCAGTGCACAGGAGCTGGAGCTGTATCTGTTCCAGCTTCGGGCAGAGGATGTGGACGCAGCCCAAGCAGTTCCGGTCCCTCTGCCTCTGGGAATAGTTCAATACTAGTTAATCTGGAAGCTCCTCCAACGGTTCCAGTTCTGGCTCGGCCTGGGAGGGCTGGCTCTAAAAATGGATCAACTACATTAGAGGCTACCAGCAGCTTTGGTTCGTGCTCAACAATGGCACAGTACATAATGCATAGAATATATAGACTATCAAATGGCAGGTAAGACCCATAAAAACTGTCCAATCTATTTGTGTTTCCTGCTTGCTTAAGACAGGTAACTAGTGTTCATAATATATCTACTGTGCTATCCTGTATGCAGTAAGTGTGGACTAGGTTGATGAAGGATTTCCCCATGCCTTTAACAAAGTATTTTTAAATTAAACCATCTAGAATTCTGTCCCTTCCTTGCCTATTATATAGGTATTATTAACAATGTATGTGTCTCTCTTAATCCTGTAAAGGAAAGGCAGAAGGAACGCTTTATTATTCCTATTCATGTTGAGGAGCAGGTGTAAATCTAGACGTTGACAATTTTGGTCTAACACATGCATCCCCTATATGAAATCGGAGATACACATTTAGCTTTTGGTGCCAGCCTTGGCCATGCCCCTGACAAGCCCCCATGCAACACAGACAAGATCTGCACATCCACATGTAAAATGGGCCTTTTCTAAAATGGCCTTGTACGCTTGGATGTGATTTACCTGTGCAAGCAGGGCCGGCCCGTCCATTGAGCGAGAATGTTTTTTGCACAGGGCCCCGCGTTTCAGGGGGCCCCGTGCAAAAAACATTCTGATCTAAAAGTACAATTTAAAAAAAAAAAAAAAAAAGCTGTCTGCTGCCGCTGCCGGGGCTGCAGTCACACGCGCCGGCTTTCAGAGCGTGAGGGGAGAGTTTCTCCCTCACTGCTCTGTTAAGCCCGCGGGGGCTGATGGGAAGTTCCCATCAGCCCCGCGGGCTTAACAGAGCCGCGAAAGGGAAACTAGTTCCTTCGCGCTCTGAAAGCTGGCGCGTGTGACTGCAGCTATAAAGAGAGAGGTGATACAGGGGAGGGCAGGCTCTGCTGGGCAGGGGGGGCCCTGCGGCACACTCGATTCTGCCGCGGCGGCCCCGGCAGCGGCAGCAGACAGCTTTTTTAAAAAAAAAATTCCCTAGGCTAGGCTGGGCTGGGCTGGGGGGGTTAGGAGTGGTGATGGGCTGGGGGGGGGGGCTGGGGAGGTAGGAGTGGTGATGGGCTATGGGAGAGCTAAGTCTGTATATGGGCTGATGGGATTAGGACTGGAAGTGGGTTGATGAGGGGTTAGGACTGGTAATGGGTTATGGGGGGGCTTAAACTAAAAATTGGGTGATGGGGGATTAGGACTGGAAATGGGCTGGTGGGATTAGGACTGGGAGTGGGCTATGGGGGGCTAGGACTGGTAATGGGTTGGGGGGGTTGCTAGGACTGGAAATGGGCTGGGGGGATTAAGACTGGAGGTGGGCTGATGGGGATAGGACTGGTAATGGGCTGTGGGCTGTTGGGGGGGTTAGGACTGTTAATGGGCTATGGGGGGTTAGGACTGATAATGGGCTATGGGGGGGGGGCTAGGACAGGAAATGGGCTGATGGGGAGGAGTTAGGACTTGAGGTGGGCTGATGGGGTTAGGACTGGTAATGGGCTGTGGGCTGTTGGGGGGGTTAGGACTGTTAATGGGCTATGGGGGGTTAGGACTGATAATGGGCTATGGGGGGGGGCTAGGACAGGAAATGGGCTGATGGGGAGGAGTTAGGACTTGAGGTGGGCTGATGGGGTTAGGACTAGTAATGGGCTGTAGGCTGTTGGGGGGTTACAACTGGTAATGGGCTATGGGGGGGGGTTAGGACGTAATGGTCTGTTGGCTGATGGGGCTGTCTGGTAATGGGCTATGGGGGGTTAGGACTGATAATGGGCTATGGGGGGGGGGCTAGGACAGGAAATGGGCTGATGGGGAGGGTTTAGGACTTGAGGTGGGCTGATGGGGTTAGGACTGGTAATGGGCTGTGGGCTGCTGGGGGGGTTAGGACTGGCAATGGGCTATGGGGGCTGACTGGAAATGGGTTGATGGGGGTTAGGACTGGAAGTGGGCTGATGGGGGGGTTAGGACTGGTAATGGGTTATAGGGGGGGCTTAAACTGAAAATGCGGTGATGGGGGGTTAGGACTGGAAGTGGGTTGATGGGGGGGCTAGGACTGGTATTGGGTTGGGGGGTTGCTAGGACTGGAAATGGGCTGATGGGGGCTAGGACTGGAAATGGGCTGATGCAGGGACTAGAAGGGAATGGATGCTGGGTGAGGCTGGAACTAGAAGGGAGCTGATGTTGGGGGAGGATTAGAATGGGATGGGGCTGGGAGAGTAAAATGGAGAGGGGAAAAATATTTTGTGTGGGAGAGATAAAAAATCTACAATTGGCCGGGTATTGGGAGAGTAAGTGGGGATTGAGGATGGAGGGGTAAAATTTGAGTGGATGAAATAGGAATGAGGAAAGAGCAAAAGGAGAAAGATTAGTATGTTAAAGCAGATGTAGAGAGAGAATGGAAAAAAACTAGAAGAGAGAAGAAAGGACAAATGGACAGCAGACGATGGAGAGTTAGCAGAAGACACGAAGAAACCAGAAGAAAGTGGCTGGAGCAATTGCAGCTGAAAAAAATGCACAAAAGGTAGAAAAATATCTCTTTATTTTGAATTTATTAATTGGAATATGTCAGCTCTGGTAAATGTGCATCATTAACGTCTGCGCTTTGTTTAGTACAAGAGCAAATTAATGTATAGTTTTATTTCTACAGTGTTGTACATTCCAAGTTTGGCTTTTGGGATTCCCAGTTTAATTATTGTCTTCCTGTTTCTAAATTGTGATTCCTTGTTTGGTGATGGTCTATGTTCTGCATGTGTAACTGAGCTGAGGTATTCTGTTTATGTAATTCCTATTTGACATTGCCACTTGTTCTCTTTCTTTCCCCAGTAGGTCATGTATTGTTGTTCTCTGAAATGTATTGGTTTAATATTTGCATGTTTCCTTTTGATAGGTAGGGTATGGTGCTTTGTGAGTCCTGGTAGTGCTGTTAGGATACGGCGGGTTTGCTATGGGTTCTAAATAGGCAGTGTTTGTAGTAGTTCCTAATGTGTCTGGTGGTTGGCACTGGATTATAGTAATGTAGAAATCTTTTAGTCTTTCTTTATCCATACACTCATTAAGAGGCATGTTTACTAAAAGTTAGTATATGGTAACATTATGCAAATATTTATGCAAATGAGGCCCCTTATGCAAATGAGGCCCCGCACCGAGTCTCCGCACATGGCCCCGCACCCCCCTTGGGCCGCCCCTGTGTGCAAGGGGTTGGTTTTGCATGTGTAAATCATGAATAACGTTTCAAAATGATCCTCCATAGCATTTAAATGCCTTGTTTGTTCCAGAGAGCTTGTGGTCTGTAACCTTTGATTCAATAGGTCAGAGATGCATCTGTGGTTAAATTCTCTTCTGCACACTAGGGTATTTAGTATCCATTTCCTGGCCCAGGATGCAATCTCTTTCCCAGTTGATTACCCCTGGAAGCAGGGCATACTGGGGAAACTGTTCCCAGCTCCAGTTTCTCATTGCAGACAAGGGCTTGAGCTTTCTTTGCAGCAAGCATCTTCCTGGGTCCCCAGGAGTGCATCTCCTTTCCACACTGAATTTCAATCAATCAAGTTTCCAGAGAAAGATTCAACCTGGTTTTATAGACTCGGACTCTGTATAGCTACCGTAATTCCATCTCATTTTACAGTAAGTTCTTGCTTGTTCAGTTACTCTATAAATAAAATCATTGGGAGATAAGACGTGGGTCTGTGGATGTTTGAAGTGAAATTAAAGCTTAGGTTTAGCTATCTGGTATAACTATACAGCTACCCATACAGTAAGAGCAGAATAGTGCAAAGGCGTACAATTTGTGGACCTTTCCCTGAAAAAGAGAGATTTCTGGAGTGGAAAGAAGAAATTCTTGGAAATCAGTGAAAAAATGTAAATTTATGGGATCATCAGTGCAGAGATATAATTGCAAAAACTCACTGAAAATCAGTACAGTCAGCAAATAACATTGAATTCAGAGGTTTACTGAAAACAAACTACTTACTAAAGTAAAGGCAGATTTTCAGTGTAATTAACCAGTACAGTATCTTATCAGCTAACAACAGGACACAGAAGCTAAACATGCATAGAGAGCAGCTTGAAACTGCAAAACTACTGCTATCAGCAGATCAATGGCCACGCATGTGTTTCCCCTCCCTCAAAGCAGGACAGTGTAACCTGAGACTCTTATAAGAGACGCGATCAAAAAATATCAAGACTTGTACAATAACACAAGAAGTATAACACTGACAGTTGTTGTACTCAGTCTCATTCAAAGTAGTCCCCTTCTGATTAAAACACACTTCCTCCAGCGTTCCTGTCACTGCTGGAAATAATTTTGAAATGCCTCTTTCATTATGCTGTGTCGAATTTTGCTTAATGGTCTCCAAGTCGTTGAATCTCCTTCCTTTCAGTGGTAATTTCAGTTTTGGAAGCAAGAAAAAGTCACAGGATGTGAGGTTAGTACGGAGGCTGACAAACTTGCTCGATTTGGTGTTTGGCCAAGAATTGCTGGACAAGATGTGATGCATGAGCTGGGGCATTATCGTGATGAAGCAGCCATTTACCATTCCTGTGCAACTCTGGCCTCTTATGACAAATTGCATCTATCAAACGAGTTTGAACTTGGATGTAGTACTCCTAATTGATGGTTTGGCCTTTTGGAGCATACTTTAATGAACAATACTCAGGTAATCAAAGAAAACTGTGAGCATGATTTTGATATTGCTCCTCATCTGAAGGGCGTTCTTGGGTCTGGGAGAGTATGGAGTCTTCCATTGTGAGGATTGAGCCTTATTTTCTGGACCATAACCATTAACCCTTGGGGACAGCAATCTCAGGCCGGAGGGACTGGGATTTCTAGTCCTATAGGTACTCCTTGTGGCCTTGGGCAAGCCACTTAACCCTCCGTTGCCTCAGGTACACATAGATTGTGAGCCCTCTGGGGACAAGGGAATGTATCCAGTACCTGTTTGCAGTGATTTCATAATGTAAACCGCTCTGATTGAAGGATAAGGTGGTATTGAAAACTGGTTAAATAAATAAATAAATTCATTACCAGTAATAATCTTTTTGATGAAATATGAGTCATTTTCAATGCATTCCAGCAACTCCCTGGTTGCAGACAGTTGATCTTCTTCAGGGGACAGGCGTTTTGGCACAAAATTTTCAGATACATGCCTCATTCCCAAATCGACAGTAAGAATAGACTGTACCAACCCAAAACTGGTATCCATGTCCTCAGCAAGATCCTCAGTCGACAATTTGAGCCTATTGTGACATGCACTGCTTCAACTTTGTCTTCATTCCTGCTCATGGCTGGCCTTCCAGAACGTTCATCGCTGTCAACACTTTGGTAACCCTCTTGGAAATGTTTGTACCAGTCATAAACTCGAGCACAGCTCATGCATTCATTGCCACACACTTGCTGTAACTTGTCATAAGCCTCTTTGCACGAATCTTCAAGTTTCTGCCAGATTTTAATGCAAATGCACTGTTCAATTTTTTCATTCATCATAAATCTGACAAAATGCTTTTACATGATACCAAACATCACATAATTAAAAAAAGTACAGGTGTGCTGCAGCCATGCAACACACTGCACATGCAGAGCACATAACTAGGTCATTGCATGTTTAATAGCATAGTGGTGCGACATATTGTTATATAGCTTCACAACAAGTCTTGATACTTTTTGATCACAGCTCAAACCTGGCTGTGAGGTCAGAGAGTGCTCTCAGCAAACACTGCAATAAGGGTCGATGTTATCTCAGCAGAAACCAATCTGATTTCTCAGGCAGTGAACCTAAGGTCCCTCCCAGGCCGAACTCAAACACAAAAAAGCATCAGGCTGAATTCCAAACAAAATTCATGAGATATTGCAAATGCATAGGACTTTAGCTGTTGAAATCCCAGATCATACTCAGCAAATTAACAAGTTCACTAGGCCTAGAGTGTTAAATTGACCTCAAAAGCCTAGGCAAATTATGAAACACAAAAAAAGGAGTATTTTGAGAGGCTAGAGGAAAGATGAGAAGGCAAGTATGATGCATGAAGGCACATTTTCAATAGTATGTGGAGATCAGAATGTATCCCATGTCTACAGCTACTGTGCTGTCTGTCTTGACTAGATTGTAAGCTCTAATGAGCAGGGACCATCTTTTACATGTATCTGTGCAGTGCTGCATACATCTTGCAGCGCTATATCAATTCTCAGTAGTACTAGTAGTAAGGTGGGGATGTACTCTGTTCTGACAGTATTTTAGAAATGGTTCAGCTAAACATAGAGCTGTTTCTAAGATGCATAGAAGGAAGTGCAGGAATGCCTATGGATTGATATCCCTGTGCATTGAGATGAGCCATTTTGCAAATTACACATGGGGAAAAATCAACAAAGGAAATCTGGCAACTTACTGGTTCAGCGCATCAGACCTTAAAGTGCCCATGCGTGTGCATGCTCATTGCCTGCCAGTCCTGCCCCCCCCCCCCCCTTCTGTTGGGTTTTTCTGGGGTTCCCCTAAGATTATTTAGGAAATTTTTCTAATTTTGTATTATGGCTGCAATGTCCGCCCCAGCATCATATATACAGGACCGACCTTAAACAAATTGCTCATGCCACCGTAAGAGCATGGGAAATGTTTTATTTAATTTTTGCCAGGTCTGTAACATCACAAGCTTTGCTTTTAACTTATAAGGTACAAATTTCAATATCAATCCATAGCATCAATACATCTATAACAAGCAAAGCACCTGACTTAAGTGTAAAGGGTCCTGGAGACAGAGAGAGAGCCTCACTCTAGTGAGATCAGCCCATGTCTGCCTAACTATCTGAATTTCTCTGCAATATTTATATTCACTTTTAAGCTTGAGACAAACCTACTATTGATATGCAGATTCCCTTCCTTTCATGTTCCCTGTTTTTTCCAAGCAAATCTGCTCCTTAATCTCTGCCCTCCTTTTTTCTTCTCTTGTGACATCCTGTCTCGATTATTCTCATGGTAATCTTCATAGTCTTTGTAGCTGTGTGCTGACCCTGGTTCCTGTAGATAAAGTTCTTCGTTTTCCCCTTTGATCATTCAAGGGGCCCAGGTGACAGTTTTGTCACTAGCTGTGTAGTTCTCATTGTCTCAGCTCTGGGTCAGGATATTAGCTTATTCCGTAGCTCCAAACTGCTAATTCTGCAGGTTTAGTGTGAAAAGATGAAAGGGTCAGCAGGCTTTTTTCTTTCTTAGGCCTGGAGCTATAGACGTTAGCACAAGATGGATTCAACCTATAACAAAGGTACCTGAAGGGGGATTCATTTTTCCCTTCACTTCTAATTAGGGTTGCCAACTGGCTCCAGATGTGCTCGACAGGTTGGATCCAGTCCTGGGTTTACCTCATTGTATGCAAGGATATGTAGTTCTGATTTCTCCATTGCACTCCATAAGAAAAGGAAAACTACAAGTAACTTCATGCAATGGGGTAAACACAGGACTGGAGCAAGTCTGTCGAGCACATCTGGAGCCAGTTGGCAACCCTACTTCTGATGCAACTTCCTGTTGAGGGGACAGGAGTGGCAGGCTGTAACTGTGCACATACATGCAGGCATTTGAAAGCCTGATGCTTGACTGGGGGAGGGAGGGGGTAAGCCCGGTCTCCCAGCAGGGTCGGCCGCTCTAAGTGACTGCCTTGTTTGCCTAGTGGACAGACTGGCCCTGAGGCTTTGTATAAAGGAGCATGATGTCTATTTATCAGGGCTGATGAGCGAGGAGTGAGGGATGTTCAGTAGGGTAATGCAATAGGTTAGGCAGAATAGGAAGGGGGCCACTATTTTTGGTTGGTGTGAATGAAGTGAATGGGTTTGGCAGTCTGCCATGGCACGCTTGGACCCTGATCTGTGTTGGGGTGGGTGGATAAAATAAGGGACTGCGTAGTATGCAATGGATGGCGTGGTTGTGGTTGGATGTGATTTGAGTCAATGTTGCCCATATTTTATTTGTTTTGTGGCTTCCGAAACATTAAGCACATGATGTTTACTATGTTAAATAATTGTGGTTTATTATGCAAGTTATTAAGATAGTAATATTAAATATAAACAGGATTAATAATCCCATGAAATATAAGAAAATATTATAATATACACACTGAATAAAGACAGATAAAGTGCTCCTTTAGCAAACACATCTATTTTTTTGCTGAAAATCTGAAATTGAAGGTTAAGTAATATGTTAAATATATCTTTTCAGCTGCAATCAGTAAAAGAAAGAAATGGCAGTCCTGCTTAGTAAGTGTTCAAATGCTGATGGTGGCTGGGCTTTAGTAGCATTGGAAATCAAGTCTCCAACACTACTGAAGCCTGCCTACCATCAGCATTTCATTTCAAGGCAATTAATCTGAGATGTAATTGAAGCTAAGATATATCCATTGATAGTATCTGACCATGGTGCAGTAACATTATGGTTAGATCTATCTTTGGCCAGAGAGGGCTCCTGGGTTTGTGTGAAGGCTTAATTCTGCTTTATTGAAGGACCATGTTGAACAGAACATAAATGACTATTTTGAACTCAGGATAATGGCTCATTGTCAGAATATATACTCTGGGATGCCTTTAAGGTGACACTTCAGAGGCATATTTTGAATTATGTAACCAGGCAGAAGAAAGAGAGTGCTTGGACAGTGAAGACGTTAGAGCAGAAAATAGTACAAATAGTACTTTGTGACTTGGTCTCATCCTCAGTATTGGTAGCTGTTACAGTTAACATATGAATACAACCTACTGCTGAGTAAGCAGGCAGGGGTATCTATTTTTCTGCCAATAGCCAAACGTCCAGCAGATTCTTTGCCCAGCAATTGAAAATGAGGAAGAAAAGAGCTTGCACGTCCAATACATAGGATAGAGGAAGGGGTACTGTGATATCTAAAGACAAGGAGATAGTACAACAATTTTAGAAATATTGTGAAGAATTTTTCCAATCAGAGGTGCAGAGGGAGATGAGGTAAATAAGGGAATTTATCAGGAGAGGCTTGAGAGTGACTAGAAGTGCCTGCTTTACTGGTAGAAATGCATCAGGCCATTAAGCAACTACAGCTGGGGAAGATGCCTGGCCCTGATGGCTGTCCTGTGAAATTTTATAGGTGCTTGGCCCCTAGGATAGAATCACAGTTACTGTAATTATATACGTATCTTTTTGACCACCCTGAGGTTGGAGATCACTTCAATTAAACCTAGTTTGTGCTCCTAGAAAAACCTGGGCAAGACCCTACATGTTGTCATGAGGCACAAGGATCAGAGCCCAGGGAGATAGAGAATGTACTTCAGAATGAATCCACTTTTGACAGGTCAAAGGAAAACATGGAGGAAGGTTGGCATAGAAACCCCAAACAAACTATGTCACACAGTACTAGGGAACGCCCAAACCAGGAGCTAACCCATGACTCATTAGGAGAGGGGAAGCAGCTGATGAGGGGCGGAGCCCAAGCAAACGGGAAAGGCAACACATTTAAAAATCCCCTAGCTGGGAGTAGTGAGGAGAGAGGGAGGAGAAGAATTAACCAAGGACCCAGCCAAAGGAGAACTGTCTTGGGAACAGAGTGGAAGGACGAGAGAAGGGAAGGGAGTCCCAATCTCACCCAGGAAAGCTCCTCTGAAGAAGGGAGTCATGGGAGGCACGCTGACCCAAAGAGACAGGCAGTTCCACGCTGTAGGAGGCAGTGCACGGCTAGTCAGTGCACTGAGGAACTCTATTCCCCAGAAAGCAAGGAACATTGCTTTAAAACCCAGATAAGGCAGTCTCAACCTTATAATGCTAAGTACTCTGAAGGAAAAGTTTATTTCCCAGAAGCTGAGCTTCTGCCTGTGAGAAAACCCAGGAAAAGCAGAAAAGAAAAGTTTTACCTTGAGCCGTGTTGCAGCCAAGGGAGGTTCCTGGAAAGGAGTTTGCTGGAAGGTAGGAAAATACCACCTAATAGCAGAGCAGAGGAATCTAACCAAGATCCTTGTACGTACCAGGAGCTGTGTGAAAGAGCCAATAGTAATTATGGTAAACACCCAGGCTCCTTTAGGCTGTTGGGGGAAGGGAACCTTTTACCCTTTGCAGAGGAAGTGATTAAGCAGGGAAAAGAGTTCACCCCACGGGAAGCTGAGGAGGACGTTGATGGTATGCAATGTGATTTTTACCAAGCTCCAGACACGGAGATATTCATGGACTGTACGTACACGCTGTCAGATAGCATACATTCTCTATGCTAGTATTGCTATACTATTATTATAAGAAGGAAAACAGTCCAAAGAGTGTTTGGAAGTTAAACTGTTTTCTATGCCTTTTTGTGTTACCTTAAGAAGCTGAAGACAAGCATTGCCTAAGTTTGGTTATCCTTTTGTTTCACTGTACCAGAAGTATGGACTTTATGTTGCTGTATTTTCAAGGTTAAAATCCAACCCTGGGAAGGGAATAAATCCTATTTTTACCTTACTATCTCGTGCACAACTATTTACTTCATAAGCTATTGAACTACAATATCCAGAAGGCTTTACCCAGCCTCAAAATAGTGGTTCACAGCCTCAAGAAGAACATTACCCCGCTCACCTTACTCACACTAAGGCCTCTGGGAGGGTGAGTGGGCGACAAGCTGGCATAGTTTTTCGGATTTTGACCCGGGAGAAAGACGCAGCAAGAGAACTACGGCTCCAGAAGACCCTAGAGAAGCAAGTTGGCAAAACAGACGGCTGGTGAAGCAAGAAAGACACAGTGACCTTTCCTGAATGCTGACCTCTACACGAAGTCTCAGGTAACGTCACCTGGGCATAAGCGTGGGAGGATTGTGCAGGAAAAGGGGGCTCTGTGGGGCTAAAGGAAAAAGGGAGCCGCACTTGGGGTTTTTTTCTCTTTTTTTTTGCTACAGGTGCTGACAAGAAGAGATGGAGCCCAGAGACGTAATGTACTGGTTGCAACAGCAATGGGACAAGCAGCTGGAGCTAGCAAAACACGTCCAGGAGCAGAACGCTATCCTAATGAAGGAGCAACAGAAGCCCCTATTGGACGCTATGAAGGCGCTGCTGAGTAAGCCGCAGGAGCTACTGACTGAGAACCCCATGGTCATACCAGGGACAGGTCTAAACGCAAGTCATGCTTTTTCCCTAGGACAGCTAAGTCCAAATGACAATGTGGATGATTTTATTGACGCGTTCGAACGTATTGGGGGAGCGCTAAAATGGCCTAGTGAGCAATGGGCAACCCGATTGGCGGTCTCACTTACAGGTGAAGCCCTATCGGCCTACAAGGCCATGCCAGCCACTCTTGCCGCTGACTATAATGAGATTAAAAAAGCGGTAAAGGATAGGTTGGGGCTCACTACCTCTCATTACAGGAGGCTATTTAGAGAAGCCCGCCTGAAAACACAAGAGACCCCAAAGGTGTTGCAGCAGCGGTTAAAAAACTTAGCCTGGAAGTGGTTAACTCCAGAGACGAAAACTTTTGAAGCTATATTAGACACAGTAGTCTTGGAACAGTTCATCCAAGCTGTGCCTAATGAGATGAGGACGTACCTCATGTTGCAAAACTGTCAGTCTACAGAGGAGGCAGCTATACTAGCTGACCGGTTTTTGGAGGCTCAGATAGCTGACCCCTCAGGGTTTGGGGTAATGCAGGCTGCAGGTTTGGCAACTGGTAAAAGGGGAAAAGATCCCAGAGGAAAATTGTATACCACGCAAAGTGTAAATGCTAATAATGATGACCGGTTTTTGGAGGCTTAGATAGCTGACCCCTCAGGGTTTGGGGTAATGCAGGCTGCAGGTTTGGCAACTGGTAAAAGGGGAAAAGATCCCAGAGGAAAATTGTATACCACGCAAAGTGTAAATGCTAATAATGATGGTGATGTTTTTGTATACAAGGGGAAATGTTACCTGTGTGGAAAAGCGGGGCATTTCAAGAGGGATTGTGCCAAACGAACTGTCTTCATATCTGGACTGGATAAGCCATCATCGGAGGGATTTCTGCTGCATGCTCAGGTGGAGGGGGTAGAGACCTTGGCATTGCTCGACTCGGGGTTCGACCAGAGCATGTTTTCCTCCAGGCTCTGGGAGGCCATCAAGAGGTGCCGTTCGTCGCCCCCGAGTCAAGCCGAGAACCAGGTCAGGGTAAAATGCATACATGGTGCGTTTACATTTTATCCTCTGCAGAATCTTGCTATAACCGCCCTCAATATGGAGCAAATAATGCCCGTAGCTGTGATTTCCACACTTCCTAGGGATCTTATATTAGGCAGGGATTGGCCACCCTTTTTAAAGGATTAATAGCAGGTTTAAATACCCGAGCCAGCTTAGTCTCCACTAGATCGCAGGCCGGAACCTCAGGGATGGGAGAGACATCCACCGGGGACAGGGAAGAGCTGGTATCCCAAGAGGGGGGGTTGGATGAGGAAGAAGTAAATATTCTCCTTGCACACGATGATTTAGTACATGAACCCGTTAGGCAGGGTAGAAAAGCCAAGGCAAAGAGACGCCACGAGAGGCAGTCTAGGTCCCGAGGCAGGTCCGAATTGGAGGCGGGTACGAGCTTACCATGGGTACCCGCCGAACTGGTAAATAAGTTCCCTTCTTTCCCTGCCGAACAGCGGGCTGACCCAGCACTCAAGAGAGCCTTCGAATGGGCCCGGGAAACCCGGCCTACGTTGCCTAGGTTTTTCCTAGAAAATGGAATTTTATATAGGGAAAGCTTGGACCCCTACACTGAGGCAGTTAGGAAACAGCTGGTAGTGCCGACGGCGTTTAAGGCTACAGTCCTGCGCCTCGCACATGACCACCCTATAGGAAGCCATAAGGGCATTCAGGGTACCCTGGACCAAATATTAGGTCGCTTTTATTGGCCAGGGGTGTTCAAAGAAACTAGGCAGTACTGTGAGTCATGTGCCCCATGTCAAAGTGTAACAGCTTTAAGGCCAAAAGCTGTACCTTTAATACCAACCCCCACTATAGCGGTGCCTATGAGTCGCATAGGCATGGACATGGTAGGCCCTATGACCCGAACACCTAGGGGTTTCCAGTACCTACTAGTAATAGTTGATTATGCCACCCGATTCCCCTGGGCTATTCCCCTAAGGAACACCTCGGCGAGGATTATAGCCCAGGAGCTCGTAAAACTATTTTGTATGGTGGGATTCCCCAGGGAGGTCTTGACGGACCAGGGCAGCAATTTTTTGTCTAAGCATTTGTCCACCGTATGGGAAGCTTTTGGAATAAAGCATATACGAACTTCAGCGTACCACCCCCAAACGAATGGTTTGGTAGAACGTATGAATCAGACCATCAAGCAAATGCTTAGGAGGGGCTTAAAAAAAGGGGAGATAGCGGACTGGGATACCTTGCTCCCGTTCGTGTTATACGCGTGCAGAGAACGCGTACAAACCTCTTTAAAAGCATCACCCTATGAGCTCATGTTCGGTAGGTCCCCTAGGGGAATATTAGATATATTACACGAACAATGGGTGGAACCAGACACTCGAGAAGTGGAAGTACCTCAATTCCTAAAAGGTCTGAGGGAACGATTAGAACGGACGGCAAGGGCCGCAAGGGAGAATTTACAGGCCAGCAAACAAAAACAAAAACAATATTATAACAGGGGCAAGAAGCCCAGAACGTTAACAATAGGTGACAAGGTGATCATCCAAGTGGCAGATCCTGGCCCAAAGTTTGAGGCCCATTGGAAAGGGCCATGCACGATTGTGGAAAGGGTAGGGCAAGTCTCTTATAGGATAGAGAACGCAAAGGGTCGCTGACAGGTATATCACCTGAACCTTTTAAAACCTTGGAAGGAGAGGTCCGCCACCGCCAGTATGGCGTACGTGGAGCAGCGATACAGATCCAACACCTGGATTACGCACTGTCCGACAGAAGGTTCGGCAGCGCGTAATATTTTAAGGTGGGGGATCTGTCATGAGGCACAAGGATCAGAGCCCAGGGAGATAGAGAATGTACTTCAGAATGAATCCACTTTTGACAGGTCAAAAGAAAACATGGAGGAAAGTTGGCATAGAAACCCCAAACAAACTATGTCACACAGTACTAGGGAACGCCCAAACCAGGAGCTAACCCATGACTCATTAGGAGAGGGGAAGCAGCTGATGAGGGGCGGAGCCCAAGCAAACGGGAAAGGCAACACATTTAAAAATCCCCTAGCTGGGAGTAGTGAGGAGAGAGGGAGGAGAAGAATTAACCAAGGACCCAGCCAAAGGAGAATTGTCTTGGGAACAGAGTGGAAGGACGAGAGAAGGGAAGGGAGTCCCAATCTCACCCAGGAAAGCTCCTCTGAAGAAGGGAGTCGTGGGAGGCACGCTGACCCAAAGAGACAGGCAGTTCCATGCTGTAGGAGGCAGTGCACGGCTAGTCAGTGCACTGAGGAACTCTATTCCCCAGAAAGCAAGGAACATTGCTTTAAAACCCAGATAAGGCAGTCTCAACCTTATAATGCTAAGTACTCTGAAGGAAAAGTTTATTTCCCAGAAGCTGAGCTTCTGCCTGTGAGAAAACCCAGGAAAAGCAGAAAAGAAAAGTTTTACCTTGAGCCGTGTTGCAGCCAAGGGAGGTTCCTGGAAAGGAGTTTGCTGGAAGGTAGGAAAATACCACCTAATAGCAGAGCAGAGGAATCTAACCAAGATCCTTGTACGTACCAGGAGCTGTGTGAAAGAGCCAATAGTAATTATGGTAAACACCCAGGCTCCTCTAGGCTGTTGGGGGAAGGGAACCTTTTACCCTTTGCAGAGGAAGTGATTAAGCAGGGAAAAGAGTTCACCCCACGGGAAGCTGAGGAGGACGTTGATGGTATGCAATGTGATTTTTACCAAGCTCCAGACACGGAGATATTCATGGACTGTACATACACGCTGTCAGATAGCATACATTCTCTATGCTAGTATTGCTATACTATTATTATAAGAAGGAAAACAGTCCAAAGAGTGTTTGGAAGTTAAACTGTTTTCTATGCCTTTTTGTGTTACCTTAAGAAGCTGAAGACAAGCATTGCCTAAGTTTGGTTATCCTTTTGTTTCACTGTACCAGAAGTATGGACTTTATGTTGCTGTATTTTCAAGGTTAAAATCCAACCCTGGGAAGGGAATAAATCCTATTTTTACCTTACTATCTCGTGCACAACTATTTACTTCATAAGCTATTGAACTACAATACCCAGAAGGCTTTACCCAGCCTCAAAATAGTGGTTCACAGCCTCAAGAAGAACATTACCCCGCTCACCTTACTCACACTAAGGCCTCTGGGAGGGTGAGTGGGCGACAATGTATACAAAATTTTCAGCCCATTTCACTTTTAAACAGTTTATAAAATTCTTGCAAAGTCGGATTTAGCTCATACCTTTTCTCAGATGTTTAGGGCAGGTAATAGGAACATACTCCCTGTGAACATAAGAGAAATCAATGACCTAATGGACTTCAGGAAGGCCTTGAAAACTTTTATTTTTGAGGATCATTATGAACAACAAATGAATAATCCACACACTAGTAAATGAATTCCCCAGATTGTAGTGCCTCATTCCTTCTGGGTTGAACAAACACTCAGGTCAACCAACTCTTTTATGACCACCTAAGAACTCCCTTCTACAATATCTTACACTTAACACACAAAGGCAGATTTTCCACCATTTTCCCGGTGTACCCTACCCCTCAACATTAATTGCTTTTTTTGTAAATACTGTACAGCATTAATTATTACTCCCTGTTATAAATCTTGTAGTGCATTTCCCCCTTAACTCCAAGTTTGATTACCTGTTCAGTGTAATTTCTAAAAGTTGCAATATTCTATGTAAACCGCTTTGAATGCAGGAAAGGCCTATATAAAACTTGTTAAATAAATATTCAGGTATTTTCCTGTCCCCAGAAGGCTTATAATCTAAAATTGTATCTAAGGCAATGGAGGGTCAAGTGACTTGCCCAAGATCACAAAGAGTGACAATGGGATTTGAATTCTGGTCCTAGGTTGTTGCTTGAACCATTAGGCTACTTCTTCAGCACAGTTAGGTGCATGATATCTGAGCTAGTGTATCAAGTTCAAGTGGCATTCATGATGTGGAAAATATATTTATGATAACACAAGATTGCTTAATGAATTACTTGAAGTTGCCCAAAATTTTCAAACCTCTGTCTTAGCCCTTTCTATCGACACTTATAAGTAATTTAACCATGTGAAGTGGTTGTATCTTTTTGAGATCATGCACAGATCAGCAGTCAGTACTCAATTTGAAGAATATGTTAAGTTGATATCTTAACAAGTCGAGGTGACCTGCATGGAGTGGTAAGTGCACTCCTAAACAAAGGCATGGTGAGGGGTGACCTGCACGGAGTGGTGGACGCATCTACTCTTGACACCTTGCTGGGCAGACTACATGGACCATGCTGGTCTTTATCTGCCATCATACACTGTTACTATATTATATATGGAATCCAGATCTTGCTTGCTGATCAATGGCTTGTGGTCCATTCCAATTGTACTAGGAAGGGAACAAGACAGGGATGTCTGTCATCACTCCTACTTTTGAATCCAGTGCGATTTTGGGATTTGGTCACCAGGTATAGAAAGTAAAATAATAGTGTATGATGATATGCTGCTTTTCTTAACTCAACCTTGCTGCTCTTTAACAGCGTTATTAACCCTAGTTGGGCAATTTTCAGGGTTTTCCTATTTCAAAGTCAATTGGGAAAAATCTATTTTAATGCCCAGGAACTCCCAAAGCAACAGGAGCGAGGTGCTAGATTTTGGGTTTCCATGGGAGGTGAAGGGGTTAAAATACTTGAGTCTATTTCTACAAAGACCTGGAGTATATGCTGCAAGTTAATATGGAGAAGATCTTAGCTGTTCTAACAAATTAATTTCTGATGTGGGCCCCACTGCACGTGTTGTGGTGGGTGTGAGTTGAAATAATTAAATTAGCAGTTGCCCCGCAGATAAATTATATATTGAGTATGATGCCAGGGCTTTTCAGGGTATGTTTGATAGACACATTTCTCAATTTCTATGTGGGAAATGCTCCCTTGGATTTCCAAGCAGAAGCTCGAGTCTCCTAAATTTAAGTGGAGAGTCAGCCTACTTGATAGCAGTTGAGATGTGGGGTTCTATGGCATCAAGGGGAGTTGGAAATTGAGATGTTGAAGCGTCCTTCTTGGCTATTGGTTGAAACGGTTTGGAAGCTCCAAATACTTTGACTTTCCTGACAGTGGCTCATCTACCAAAAACTTGCAAAGATTATATTGGTTTTCAATCTACCAAAGTAGTCTTAGCAGTTTTAAAAAAGCAAATGGATCCCCCTGGAAAGCGATTATTCGAATTCCATTATGGAATAATTCTCTAATGTGAATTGGCAAGGGTTTAATTAATTTGTCCATCTGGCAAGAACGGGGTATCTGGGAGTTAGACCATGTGTTAGCAGATGGCAAGTTATTGTCTTTCTTAGAACTGCAGGAAAGGTATGGCCTTTCAGAGAAACAATGGGGTATGTTTACTAAACCGTCTTAATGTTACCAGTGCTAGTTGCAGCGATAATGTGAAGAATGCCATATAAGGAGTGGGTGTTCTGTCGGCAAGGTAGCAAAAATCTGTATCACGCGATAGTGAGCACAGTGGCACGTTAACACGCGTTAACCCTAAGTTCATGCCAGCACAGCAGCAGAGTCTATAAAGATGTAGCCCACTGGTTGCTGCAATGACTGTGGAGGCAGAGGTCATGGGTTTCATCCTGCAGTGGTGTATGTAAGAAGGCTGTCTGAGGCATTTCCTTTTAATCTACATCAGTGCTGTCTGAGGCACTTCCTCTTTTAATTTAAATCAGTGCTGCCAGCAAAAACACCCTCACAGTGCCGTAACCTAAGGTGCCGCATAAGGTGCCTTATAAGGCACTCCATCGGGCACATTATAAAGTGCCCTGTCCGCCAAGGTGCCTTATAATGTGCCCGATAGGGTGCTTTATAGGGCGCCTTATAGGGCGCCCTATGAGACACCTTAAGGTTACGGCACTGTGAGGGCACCTTTTGCTGGCAGCACTGAGTTAAATTAAAAGGAAAAGCCTCAGACAGCCTTATTAAATAACACCACTGCCTCCACAGTCACTGACGTAACCAGTGGGCTACATCTCTATAGCTGCTAACACACCACTGGCTGGCTACAGAAAGACTGCAGGTCACCACACAAACTGTCTGCTGTGGCTTCCAGGATAGGGCAAACCCACCCGTACCCATGATGTACTGCACATGCAGATCAGCAGCCTACATCTGATCACCACATGGGGTATGCACCTCTATAGCACCCCGGCCTGGTAGGGGGAACTGACTGTGTGTGTTACTGAAACAGAATAGCTACAGTTGTGCGGTTCCTGTGCGCACCCTGAGGGTGAGGTGGGGCACCCAGCACCAGGTCCGCAGCACCTGGCTTGGCTGAGATAGGCTGTGCTGCAGATCCCCATCAGTGCCAGTGTGTGATAGGTAGTCTTTACAGATATGCCTAGGTTATTCCTGCATCCATCTGTATTTCCCAGTCATGTCTAGCCCTATGATGCACTCAGAATAGTGCGTATCCTGTGTGGTTGCCATGGTCACATGTTATAAGAGAAGGGTGGTGTTTGGACACAAAAGCGGGTTATGTAGCACCACCCAACCCACCATCTATGAGTCAGGGTGGGGGACAGGATCTCCCACCAACAGATACACATTCTACATCTCTGCAATGGTGGCAGTAGAGGGGACCATCAACCCCAGTCCTACAGGGCAGTCAATGCAGATCTGCACACATCAACATAAGCCACTGGCAGACAGGCAGTAGACCTGGAAAAGCTCAGCTTCCCCCCACCACTCTCTGACATTCACCAGCAGAGGGCACAGTCAGTCTCCACCCACTGCATCCTGCAAGGCATTCCAGCCAAACACATGCTAACTACAGACAGTTTGCTAGCTAGAACATGTTCCTGGAGGAACTGTGTGCACCCAAAAATGGGATGTAAGCACACACACCAAGCAGGTATGTCAGTGATCGGACCCCAGAAAAGGGAATCCATAGATATCACTTGAGAGAAATATTGCATAGCACTATGGGGGAACCTAGCCATGCCATGGTCACTGCTCAATCAGGGTGAGAGTAACCCCCAGCATGACATACTGTGGCCACCCTGTCCGTGCAGGTGGTGGTCGGGCACTACAATGTCCCAGCCATTGCCCTATGCCGTGTGCAGATGTATCCTGCCCAGGCCGCCCTGTCCGGGCCATACCCACAGTACCGTGTTCCTCATTATGCACATTGGCAGGCTAACACTGGAAACAGTGCAAGCACTGGGGGCTCAGTAAGGTGTAGGCAGCCACATAACACTGGATAGACATACACACACTCCCACACCTATTTCACCATTGTGCAAATATAGAGGTGGATGGCAGCCCTGGCCACCACACCAGTCATGGGAACAGTGCAGGCATTGCTATGGTACTCAATACTGTTAGGGTCACTCCCCCGGGGTGGTAAACACTGTCAGAAAGAAGGCCTGAAACACACTCCACAGATATCAGAAAGGTTGCTATGATGAATCTCTATCAACAAATCGTGTTTAACTTAGGATTTGTTAGCTGACATTAATCATAGCAACCTTTTGTTATATGTGGAACGTGTTCCCAAGTTTAGGACGGCATTGCTAAGGTATGCAGGTGCCAGTATTGGGAGATGCTGCTCCACGCTAGGCCTGACTCTCCATGAGGCTTTGGATAGTGGAGCCTGTGGGTGTGGGTGTGGGTGTTTCTGCCCCTGTTGGCCGCTGCTCTAGGGTGGTCCGGGTGGGCCATACACGGTTCAGGTTTTCATACTGTCCCTAATGAATATGCATGAGTACATTTGCATACAATGGGGGCAGTGCATACAAATGCATCACAGGCATATTTATTAGGGACAGCATGAAACCTGAATGGTGTTTAGCACTCCAGGACTGCAGTTGGGAAACTCTGCTCTAGGGATTGCACATGTTTATGGTGTATGTGCTCTGTAGGGTAAAATATAGGCGTTTATGGCGTGTTTATTTTATCTGCAATAAAGGTTCCATCGTTATTACCATGGTTTAGTACTGGGTAAAATTTAGGAACATGGTTTGCAGGAAGCACAGCTGGGAGGTGAACCTGTGATCTTCTGCCCCTGAATAAACTGGCTGTGTGTACTGTGCCAAACTGTTGTCACAGAGGCAGATCATTCCCTAGGGATACCATGACTGTTCATCAGGCCGACATTGTCTGTTGCTGTGCACGGCACCCACCTAAACAGGGTTTGGCCTTGGTCTGCTGTGAGCAGATGCCACTGCCCCCTCCACCACCAGCACCCCTCCGCCACCATGCTGACATGCCCTTGTGCCGGTGATGCTGGTGGTGCGCAGTCCCAGGTCTTCCAGTGTTCCGATAGGCGCTGCCTATGGTGCGTGATATGGGGTAAGAGTGCCTGCCTAGACATACATGCTTCCCCCCAGCACTGCCTGCCAATGTTATGTGCCCTTTGGGGGTACCTTCAGGGTGCTATCCCCTGGGACACTGTGGGACACACACTCGTGGCCATGTTGGACCCTGGTCAGTTGCTGTCTTGCTGCTTTTCAGTTTCTGCATTCCTATGTGCCAGGTAGGCATCTGCCTAGTCCACATTGTGCCCCAGCTGGCCCACTGCATGTGACGCATGCAGCCCCCTGTACCCCATTTACACCATCGCCATAGTGCCCTTTCCCACGTGCTCACTCTGCTGTTGCTGCACATGTGTAAGCCACAAAAGCAAGCTACCCCATACACACCACAGAAAACCCTCATCAGCACTATTTCTATGTTGGAACATTCACTTTGTAGGGGGACTGAGAACTGACCCTTCCCAAAGTGAGCTTGTCCTTTTTATTCTTTATAGGTTGTGTTCATTACCGTTTGTCATTATTTGTTCTATTGGCCAGCTCGGTGTTTTGGATTTCACTTTTGGTTCTGGTCATTATTTATGGTTTTTGCCTTTTTGGTTGCTGCACATGTATCACTACTATCACTTTTCTGGGTCTCCCTGCCTTTGCTGAAATGGTTTCTCTGTCCTGCAAATGTATTTGTCACACAATAAATGAAGGGTGGTATGCAGACCCCAAAACAGAGCATATGAGCACCACCCAACCCGCCCCTGTGGGTCAGGGTTGGGAACAGGATCCCCCCCCTACCAACAGATCCACATTCTACATCCTTGCAATGGTGGCAGTAGAGGGGACCATCAACCCCAGTCCTGCTGGGGTACAGATACCCTACAGGGCAGGCAATGCAGATCTGTACACATCCATAAGGTAAAGGCAGACAGACAGTAGGCCTGGAAATGCTCAGCTGCCCCCACCACAATCTGACATTCACCAGCAGCAAGCCCAGTAAGTCCCCAGCCACTGCACGGTGTTCCAGCCATACACACACTAACTACAGACAGTCTGCTAGCTAGTTCATAGTGCATGTTCCTAGAGGGGATGTGAGCACACCCACCAAGCAGCTAAATCAGTGATTGGGTCCCTGAAAAAAGAACCCACAAATATCACTTGAGAAACATACTATATAGAACTATGGGGGAACTTGGCCATGTCGTGGTCACTGCTCAGTCAGGGTGAGAGTGACCTCCCAGCAGGCCATGCTGTGGCCACCCTGTCCATGCAGGTTGTGGCTGGCCACTACAATGTCCCAGCCATTGCCCTATGCCCTGTGCAGATGCATCCAGGCCAGGCCACCATGTCCAGGCTATACCAACAGTACTTTGCTCCTCATTATGCACAATGGCAGGCTTACACTGGCAACAGTGCAAGCAATGTGGGCTGAGGAGGGTGTTGGCAGCCACCACACACTGGATAGACAGACACACACTCCCACACCTATGCCAGCATTGTGCAACTATAGAGGCTCTTGGAAGCCCTGGCCACCGCACCAGTCCTGGGCACAGTGTAGGCATGGCTATGGTATGCAATACTGTTGGGGTCAATCCCCAGGGTGGTGAACACTGTCAGACACCAGCCCTGAAACACACTCCACAGACATTAGAGAGGTTGGTATGATATAGCTCAATGAGAAGATTGTGCTTCACCTAGGAATTGCTATCTGCCAGTAATCATAGCAACCTCTTGATATATGTGTAGCATATTCCCAGGTGTAGGGGGGCATTGCTAAGGTATGCAAGTGCTAGTATTGGGAGAGGCACGCAGGGCCCAACATCCTGCCTCTCCAGGAGGCTTTGGATAATGGAGCCTGTGGGTGCGGGTGTTTCTGCCCCTATTGGCCGCTGCTCTAGGGCAGAGGTTCCGAACTCCATTCCTGGTGGGCCAAACACTGTTCGGGTTTTCATGCTGTCCCTAATGAATATGCATGAGATACATCTGCATACCATGGGGGCTGCACATAGAAATGCAGCACAGGCATCTGTATTAGAGACAGCATGAAACCTGAATGGTGTTTGGCCCTCCAGGACTGCATTTGGGAAACTCTGCTCTAGATATTGCGCATGTCTATGGTGTCTGTGCTCTGTAGGGTAAAATATAGGCGTTTTGGGCATGTTTAATTTATCTGCACTAATGGTTCCTTCGTTATTACCATGTTTTAGTAGTGGGTAAAATATGGGGACTGGATTGGCAGGAACCACAGCTGGGACTTGAACCTGTGATCTTCTGCTCCTGCACACACTGGCTGTGTGTACTGCACCACTGTGTTGCTACAGGAACAGGCATTCCCTGGGGATACCATGACTGTTTGTCAGACAGGGTCTGTCTGCTGCAGTGCATGGCACCCACCTACACAGGGCTAGGCCATGGTCTGCTCTGGGCAGCTGCCACTGCCCCCTCCACCACCAGTACCCCTCCGCAACCATGCTGACATGCCCTTCTGCTGGTGGTGCTGGTGGTGCACCATCTCAGGCCATCCAGTGTGCCAGTAGGTGGCTGCCTATGGTGCGTGTTCTGGGGTAGGGGTGCCTGCATAGCTGTCCACGCTTCCCCCCAGCACCGCCTGCCAATGTTTTGTGCCCTTGGGGGTGCCTGCTGGGTACTATCCCCTGTGACACTGTGGGAAACACACTTGTGCACATGTTGGGCTCTCATCAGTTGTTGTCTGGCTGCTCTACTGTTTCAGCATTCCTATGGGCTACAAAGGCATCACCCTAGTCTGCACTGTGGCCCAGCTGCACTACAGCATGTGCCGCCTGCAGCCCTCTGTACCCCATTTTCCAGCATCAGTCCAGTTGCCCGTTCAGACATGCCCACCCTGCTGTTGTGGAACATGTGCATGCCATAGGGAACCTGTCCAATAAAAAGGGAAGATCCTGATCAGCGCTATTGCACTGTGGGATCATTCACCTTGTAAGGGGAAAGAGCATAGACCCTTCCAAACGTAATATCTTGTTTTTTGGGGCTTTCTTGGTAGTGTTTTTTGATGTTTCCCAATAATATCACTATTGCCCAGCTTGGTTATGTTTTTTTTACATTCTGTTCAGGTCATTTTCAATGTTTATTTGCCCTTTTGTTCCATGCACATGTATCACACTTATCACTTTTTCTTGGTTTCCCTGGTTTTGCTGTACATTGCTGACGGAAATGGTTTCTCTCTCCTGCAATTGTGTGCTAACGCCTGGTTTTCAGTTGCGTTAGGATTCAGCCCTTAATTTTTCCGCGTCAGTGTGAAAGGGGCCTCTCTCCGCCCATTCCCTGCCCATTGACCCCTTCTCCCCGCCCTCTCTCCACCCTTTTTTGCACTTAACGCGGCCGGGAACGTTAAGGCGCCTTAACGGTACAGAATGTCCGTAAGGCGCCTTAAGGTGCCTTAACGTAGCCGCTGCTACGTTAATGCAGTTTAGTAAACATGCCCCATAGGTTCCACAAGCACTGCCAAGTTGGATGCAAGGCACTGGTATGGCAAGGAAAGAGAGAATTTGAAAAGAAGCTTGCCATGGCAGCAAAAACTCATAATAAAAACTTTTTCAAGCATGTTCATAGCAAAAAAAACTCTGAATCATTTGGATCATTACATGATAGAAGGGTAAAAGCGGTACTAAGGAAGGACAAGATCATAGTGGAAAGACTAAGAGCCTGATCCAGTGAGGGACATATTCGTGCCATCTGGACAACAGAAAAATGGACGGCCCCAAAGTGTACCTGATTCTGAAACTGTGGGAGCTAGACGTACCCGTGGGTACAGGATTGGGCACATAGATGGCCCGGTATTGCCCCGATACGGTGGCACGAGACATCCTCTCATTGCCCCATCCATGTAGCCCTATGCTCCCGCTGGTGTGCCGGTGCCAATGCATCCCATTGCCATGGCAACAAGTTACCCAGCAGGAATGCTGACAGCCCACCACAGCGAAAAACACCTTTCCCCCCCCCCCCTGAACCTCAGAGGGGGTAACTAGTGCCAGGATTGGGTGGCGGGGACTCACCTGCATCCCCTCTGGCTGGTGGGACTGTGTGGCCCAATTGCTGCCATACCAGGGGCTTATACCACCTCCAAGATGGTATATACCCCATGTTTACCCTTCTACGGTGGACGTATAGGGCAGTGACCTGAATCGGCTATGTACGTCCAGGTACCTCGATCCGCCCTCACTCCATCCACTCTTCACGTCCATCCTGCCCCCATCCAGTACTTCCTGCACAGTGGCTCTTTGCGTGTGGGGAGCACTTGAGGCAGCATATGGTCCCAGCAAATAGCAGGGCTGGACATCCAACCTGGACATAGAGCCCCACTATTCGCTGGTCAGAATCGGGCCTTAAATAAATTCTTTGCTTCAGTCCTTACTGAAGATGATGTAGGGAAGTTACCTATGCCTGAAATGGTATTTAAAGGTAATGTATTGGAGGAACTGAAACAAATCTCTATAAACCTGTAAGATGTAATACAGCAAATAGATAAACTAAAGATTAGCAAATCCCCTGAATCAGATGGTATACATCCTAGGGTTCCGAATGAACTAAAAAGTGAAATTGCAGATCTATTATTAATAAACTATCATTCAAATTGTCTATAGTACCTGAAGATTGGAGAGTAGACACTATCAATTTTTAAAAAGGGTTCTATGGATGATCCGGGAGACTACAGACTGGTGAGTTTGACGTCAGTGCCAAGCGAAATGGTAGAAACCATTATAAAGAACAAAATGACTGAATATATAAATGTTGTTGTTGTTAAGTGCCGTCGAGTCGGTGTTGACTCATGGTGACCCTCTGGATAGTTGTCCAAAATTGTGTTCGGTCTTCGGTCAGGCGGCTCATTTTTGACAGATTGGAATCCGTAGCTGCTTTTATTGTATTGATCCATCTGATTGCTGGCCTTCCTCTTTTGCGTTGACCTTCTATCTTGCCAAGCATGATATCTTTCTCTAATGATCTCTTTCTTCACATAATGTGTCCGAAGTATGAAAGTCAAAGTCTTGTCATCTGAGCTTCTAAAGAAAGCTTAGGTTTGATCTCCTCTAGTACTGACTGGTTTGTTCTTTGGGCAGTCCATGGAATACACAGTATTCGCCGCCAGCACCATAATTCAAAGGCATCAATTTTCTTCCTGTCTATCTTTTTCACTATCCAGCTTTCACATCCATATGATGTTATTGAAAATACCAAGGCTTGAACAAGTCGAATCCTTGTATGGAGAGAGACATCTCTGCTCTTGAGAATCTTATCTAGGTCTTCCATAGCCATTCTGCCAAGAGCAATGCGTCATCTGATTTCTTGATTGCTTCTTTATTGATAGTTGATCCAAGTAGGTTAAAGTTGTCCAAGATTTCAATTTCTTCTCCTTCAATGATGAACTTGTTGATTTTGCCAGTTGTCATGATCTTTGTCTTCTTTACATTAAGGTACAGGCCCATTTTGAGACTATGTTCTTTGATCGTGAGAAGCAAATGTTTAAGATCATCTTCACTTTCAGCCAGTAATGTGGTATCATCAGCATAGCGAAGGTTGTTGATGAGTCTTCCACCAATCTTCACACCTCTGTTGTCTTCATACAATCCTGCTTCTCTGATTATTTGTTCTGCATATAAATTAAACAGGTAGGGGGAAAGTATGCAGCCTTGTCTTACACCTGTGCTTATTTTAGATAATTCTGTTTCTCCTTGTTCCGTTCGAACTGTTGCTTCTTGATCAATTTACAGATTGTGCAAGAGAACGATCAGGTGTTCTGGTATACCCATGCTTCTTAATGTGGCCCAGAGTTTTTCATGGTTTATGTAAATATATAAATAGTTTTTCATGGTTTATATAATATATAAATAGTCATGGTTTAATGGTTTAATTAGCCAAGAAAGATTTATCTTACTATGGGGTCTATTCTGTCCCGTGAAGAGTGGGGATAGATGCCCCATTGGGACATCCATCCCGGCTATTTGCCCCCTTCAATTCCCAGCAGAAGCCTCCCTATATGAACATTGAGTTTGTACAGGGAGACTTAGTTGGGGGCGGGAGAGGGCATTGTGGAAGCAGAGCAAGTGCGGGGCATGGGCGGTCTGTGACCACGGACATACAGGGCCGATTCTGAGGTTGGCCCTGTATGTCCAGGGTCAGCAAACTGGACAGGGGGACTTATTCCACCTCGGAGGACAGCAGGCCCAGGCGGCGTCAAAAAGGTGAAAGGGTGCAGGGGATTCTTCCATGGAAGGCCAGATCAGGAGTCAGGCTGTGGGGAAAGGAAAGAGTGGTCAGCGGCTGGGGATTGCAGCTCCTGAATGGAGCCGTGGTGCCATGGCAATGGGATGCCATGGCACCGTGGCTCCATTCAGGAGCCTGACTGAGTTAGATGGGCAGGTGATAAGGTGCCTGGAATGGGAAAGAGAGTCCAACAGAGGGGAAGAATGCAGAGTTAGAGGGAGCCAGATATGCAACAAGAGTGAATGTCAAGCTGAGAGAAGTGCTTATAACAGCTGGACAGAGCTGATCCTGAAGAGTCCAGGACTGGTGAGTCTAAGGGGTATGCTTACTAAGCTGCGGTAACGTTACATAATGCGTGTTATGTAATGTTAACAACGTTACATAACGCACGTTATGTAACGTTAACGATCGTTGACATTTCGCGGCGCGGTAAACACTGCAGAAGGTGGAGAGAGGGTGGAGAGAAGGGGTCAATGGGCGGAGTGTGGGCGGGGAGAGGCTCCATTCACACTAACCCGCTGATCTGAAGAGCTCAATCCTAACGCGATTGAAAACCTGCCGTTAGATGCACATATGCAGGAGAGAGAAACCATTTATGTGTCAGCAATGTACAGCCCAGGCAGGGAGCCCAAAAACTGTGATAGTAGTGCTCCATGTACAGCAATACCATAGTGCCAAAGTATGAATGGCCACTATGGCGATGGTGCAAATGGGGCATAGGGGGCCGCAGGCGGGACATGTAGCATGGGCAGCTGGGGCACAGGGTGGACCAGGTGGGTGCCTAGGTGGCACACAGGAACATAGACACTGGAGATCAGCAAGACAGCAGTTAACCAAGGCCAAACACAATCCACCAATATCTACCTGGTCCACCCTAGTCAATAGTCGCTAGGGCACAGACCTGACATCCCCCCAGCCATCCCGCCCCCATGTGGAGGGGACATAATAATGGTAGGCAGTGATGGAGGGATGTGAGCAGGGCCGGATTTACCTTGAGTGAGGCCCTACGCCAACAAAAATTGTGGGCCCCCAGCAGGGGCGGCCCAAGGGGGGTGCGGACCTCATTTGCATAAGGGGCCTCATTTGCATAAATATTTGCATAATGTTACCATATACTAACTTTTAGTAAACGTGCCTCTTAATGAGTGTATGGATAAAGAAAGACTAAAAGATTTCTACATTACTATAATCCAGTGCCAACTGCCAGACACATTAGGAACTACTACAAACACTGCCCATAGTAAACCCGCCGTATCCTAACAGCACTACCAGGACTCACAAAGCATCATACTCTACCAATCAAAAGGCAACACTGCAAATATTAAACCAATACATTTCAGAGAACAACAATACATGACCTACTGGGGAAAGAGAACAAGTGGCAATGTCAAATAGGAATTATATAAACAGAACACCTCAGCTCAGTTACACATGCAGAACATAGACCATCACCAAACAAGTAATCACAATTTAGAAATAGGAAGACAATAATTAAACTGGGAATCCCAAAAGCCAAACTTGGAATGTACAACACTGTAGAAATAAAACTATACATTAATTTGCTCTTGTACTAAACAAAGCGCAGATGTTAATGATGCACATTTACCAGAGCTGACATATTCCAATTAAAAAATTCAAAATAAAGAGATATTTTTCTACCTTTTGTGCATTTTTTTCAGCTGCAATTGCTCCAGCCACTTTCTTCTGGTTTCTTCGTGTCTTCTGCTAACTCTCCATCGTCTGCTGTCCATTTGTCCTTTCTTCTCTCTTCTAGATTTTTTTCCATTCTCTCTCTACATCTGCTTTAAACATACTAATCTTTCTCCTTTTGCTCTTTCCTCATTCCTATTTCATCATCCACTCAAATTTTACCCCTCCATCCTCAATCCCCACTTACTCTCCCAATACCCGGCCAATTGTAGATTTTTTATCCCTTCCACACAAAATATTTTTCCCTTCTCCATTTTACTCTTCCAGCCCCATCCCATTCTAATCCTCCCCCAACATCAGCTCCCTTCTAGTTCCAGCCTCACCCAGCATCCATTCCCTTCTAGTCCCTGCATCAGCCCATTTCCAGTCCTAGCCATCCATCAGCCCATTTCCAGTCCTAGCAACCCCCCAACCCAATACCAGTCCTAGCCCCCCCATCACCCCACTTACAGTCCTTAACCCCCCATCACCCCATTTTCAGTCCTTAACCCCCCATCACCCCATTTTCAGTTTAAGCCCCCCCTATAACCCATTACCAGTCCTAACCCCCCATCAGCCCACTTCCAGTCCTAACCCCATCAACCCATTTCCAGTGAGCCCCCCATAGGCCATTGGCATTCCGTACCCCCCCCCCATCAGCCCACAGCCCATTACCAGTCCTAACCCCATCATCCCACCTCCAGTTTTAACCCCCCAGCCCATTTCCAGTCCTAGCCCCCCATAGCCCATTACCAGACAACCCCCATCAGCCCACAGCCCATTACCAGTCTTAACCCCCCCAAAGCCCATTACCAGTTCTAACCCCCCCCCAACAGCCCATTACCAGTCCTAACCCCATCAGCCCACCTCCAGTCTTAACCCCCCAGCCCATTTCCAGTCCTAGCCCCCCCCATAGCCCATTACCAGCCAGCCCCCATCAGCCCACAGCCCATTACCAGTCTTAACCCCCCCCAAAGCCCATTGCCAGTTCTAAGCCCCCCCCAACAGCCCACAGTCCATTACCAGTCCTAACCCCATCAGCCCACCTCTAGCCTTATCCCCCCCCAGCCCAGCCCAGCCCAGCCCAGCCCCCCAATAGCCCATTACCAGTCCTACCCCCCCATAGCCCATTACCAGTCCTACCCCCCCCCATAGCCCATTACCAGCCCTACCCCCCCCAGTCCATTTCCAGCCCCAGCCCCCCCAATAGCCCATTACCAGCCCTACCCCCCCAATCGCCAATTACCAGTCCTCCCCCCCCCCGGCCTAAAGTAAAATTTAATTTAAAACAAAAACCTGGTGGCTGCCGCCGCGGGGCCCCCTCTGCTGCCGCGGGGGCCCCGTCTACAAGCTGAAGCCGTCCCGTTGGGTCGGGTCGGGTCTCTCCTCTCCCTCCCTCGCTGCAGGCTGCGAGAGACGCGAAGGGAGAGCGTCTCCTCGCGTCTGTGTTAAGCCCGCAGGGGCTGATGGGAAATCCCATCAGCCCCTGCGGGCTTAACACAGACGCGAGGAGACGCTCTCCCTTCGCGTCTCTCGCAGCCTGCAGCGAGGGAGGGAGGGAGAGGAGAGGAGAGGAGAGGAGAGACCCGACCCGACGGCTTCAGCTTGTAGACAGGGCCCCCGCGGCAGCAGAGGGGGCCCCGCGGCGGCAGCCACCAGGTTTTTTTTTTAAATTCTGTTTAAAAAAAATTAACTGGTTCTTTTTTTGTGGGCCCCTGCCGGCTGTGGGCCCTACGCCATGGCGTACATGGCGTATAGGTAAATCCGGCCCTGGTTGTGAGGATGTCCATGTATGCCCCCCCACCCCGGAACCCGCTCCCTAGGTGGGCGCCTACCTACACAGTGGATGGCCTGGGACTGCGCACTACCAGCACCGACAGCAAATGGCCATGTCAGCTTGGCAGGGGGGCATGTGCCCGTACTGGAGGGGGCAGTGCCACCTCCCTGCAGTGGACCTAGGCCATGCTCTGCATCAGTACGTGGTCTGCAGTGCAACATAAAAGGTCTGGCTGAGGAAAAATGCAGGTAGCCCCAGGGACTACCATGCATCTGTGGCAACAGTGTGGTGCAGTACACCCAGCCAGTGTGTCCAGGAGCAGAGGGTCACAGGTGCAAGTCCCAGCTGTGGTTCCTGAAGAGCATGTCCCTATATTTTACCCTACAATGCAGATACAACAGCAACATGTGCAAAGCCCAAAGCAGCGGCGAACAGGGGTGCAAACACCCACTCACACAGGCTCCACAATCCAATGATGCATGGAGCGGCAGGCTGTTGGCCCCAGCATTGGGATGATGTTATCACCAGAGCACTACTACTACCCCCTGCACAGTTTAGCAATGTCGGCACTGTGATCAGGATTAGTGTGGCGGGCAGGGCTGCCAACACCCCTATCTTTGTATAATGCTGCAAAAGGAGTGAGCGTGTTTGTATGTCTATCCATTGTTCTGTGGCTGCCCACACTTCACTGGGCCCAAAATGTCCCACTGTTACCAGCGTTAGCCTGATTAGATGCATAATGAGGAGCAAGGTATTCTGGGTATGGCCCGGGTAGGGCAGATTGGCCAGGATGCATCTTCACAGGGTGTGGGGCAATGGCCAGGACACTGTAGTGCCTGACCACCACCTGCATGGACAGGGTGGCCACAGCATGGCATGCTGGGAGGGCACTCACTCTGAACGAGCAGTGACCATGGCAGGTCTAGGTTCCCACATAGCGCTCTACACTATTTGTCTCTAGTGATATATTTGTGTTTTCCAGTGCTGGGGTCCCAATCACTGAGATGCCTGCTTGCTGCACATAGTTCCTGGTGGACTGTCTGTAGTTAGACTATGCATGGTTAGAACACTTTTAAAGTGCAGTCTGACTGTGCTGTCTGCTGGTGATTGGCAGACAGTGGTGGGAGGTATTTGGGGTTTCCAGACCTAACCCCAGCATTGCTGCTGGTCTGCCCCTGTCACAGTCATAGGTATGGCTCTGGTCCACCAACCCTGGAGGGCTGTCTTGTACAAACAGGATGGTGGTTGCTTCCCTGGGGTGGGGGCACTGTTCTTTACCTACAAAAGGGGGATGTAGTGTATACCACTGTGACCTATACAGCCACTGCTACACACACCTCATGCAATTCTAGGTACCCCCTCTGCCCTGATAACAGCTGCCTGTGTCAGCCAGACCCTCACATGGAATACACACTCATCTGGCTGGTGTCTGGTCCCACAGGGCCACATGTTTATTTATTTATTTTATTTATTTAACACTCATTTTTATACCGCATCTTCCAGAGATCAGATGCGGTGTACAAATAACAACAATTAACAAAGCTAAGTTTGTTTTACATAGAACATCTTAATTTTTACATAGAACATCTTAACATATCATAAAATAAACAAAGTGGGTTTTTGAACTGGGACCGTGTAAAAACAGTTAACTAACAAAGTGTAGTATCTATATACGTAAGACAGTACATAACTGATACAACTATATACATGCGTAGGTATTAGGTCATAGATAGGATCGTTATTTCGTTAGCGCTGAGTGTTGTCCATTTAGGTGTGAGGTTTGTGCTTTAAGTGCTTTAAGTGGTGACATGTGACTGCAGGATACAGATGGACACCAAATTACCTTCAGCTGGACTGCACGGAACAACTGTCACACACTGCTAGTGATGGGGATGTACAGCAGGATCTATCTCTAGCACCACATGTACTGCGGACCTAGTGCTGGGCACCCATCCTATCCCTCAGGGTGACCACAGAACCTGCACGATGGCATGGTCTGTAGCTACTCTGTGCCAGTATCACACACTGTCAGTTCGTCTCTCCCAGCTGAGGTACCGGAGAGGTGCAGACCCCATTTGGTGATCAGCTGTAGACTGCTATTCAGCATGTGCATTGCATCATGGGTATGGTGGGGTTACCCTATCCTGGCACTCAGAGCAGACAATTTGTGCGGTGACCTGAAGGCCTTCTGTACCCAGACATTGCTGTGACATACACTATGGAGGTATAGCCTACTGGTTAATACATTGCCATTCTTGGCAGTGTTCATTGGTTCATTTCCTCATTGTTCCCTTCTCTCATGCCTGTCCTACTCAAATAGTGTGCATGCCTGTAGAGGTCATATTTTTGCAGATCTGCGCTTCCAGCCCATAATACTCTCGCCACAATTGCCAACATTCCCTCGGTCCATCTATCTGCGTTTGTCAGCTGTGTAGAGTCCTGTCTGCCTGTGCAGGCTGCCAGCCCATGTCCTGCACCACCACTCCTCTGTCCACCCATCATTGTAACTATCCTGCCACCTCCGCCTCCACTGGGGGACACGTATTCCCATCGTCTGCCACCAACTGTTTTTCTGGTACTTTACATTGCCAACACCCTGTGCTGTGGTAGAGCTGCCCCACCATGTTTGTCATCAGTACTGGCAGGCACATGGGATGCCCGCAGATATGGCAGGTCCAGCGGCTTCCACTTCTCCCTCCTTCACTCACCTGTTCATTGCCTTTCCTGAGTGCTCTATCTAGTGTTAGGGCTACATCTGTCTCTGTTCCACACAGGTCATGCATGTCATCCTGAGGCACCTTACAGTCCCCAGGGCACACTAACCTAGGACACCATAACCTTGTTAGGCCACCTTAACCTATGGTTCCATAGCCCAGGGTGCCTTCTGTGGTGACTTGTCCAAGGGTGCCTAATATTGCGCTTAGCCTAGGAGGCCCTTTAGGGCGCCTTCTGAGGCACCTTACATGGCACCTTACAGGGCACCTTACAAGGCGCCTTACAAGGTACCTTGCAAGGCGTCTTGTAACGCTCGTTATTCTAAGGCGTCTTGTAACGCGCGTTAGCTGTCAGCTTGCTGTAACCTATGCACCGCCCATGCCTTTATATGGGCATCTCTAGCTTTACCGCAGAACCTACCGCGAATGACATTGCCGCAGTTTAGTGAACATACCCCTAAGTGAGTGAGAAATTATGGGGAATGCCACTACTAAGGGGTATGTTTACTAAACTGCGGTAACGGTACATAACGCGCGTTATGTAATGTTAACGATCGTTAGTGCATCATAACGCATGTTATGATGCGCTAACGATCATTAACATTACATAACGCGCGTTATGATGCTCTAACGATCGTAACGCTCCGCGGCGCGGTAAAACACCGCAGAAGGTGGAGAGAGGGCAGAGAGAAGGGGTCAGTGGGCGGAGAGTGGGCGGGGAGAGGCTCCCTTCACACTAACGTGCTGATCTGAAGAGCTGAATCCAAACGCGATTGAAAACCTGCTGTTAAATGCAGATTACAGGGGAGAGAAACCATTTCAGTGTCAGCAATGTACAGCCCAGGCAGGGAAACAAAAAAAAAGTGATAAGTGTGATACATGTGCACAGAACAAAAGGGCACATAAACACTGAAAATGACCCCAAAAAACTGGAAAAAAACCATAACCAAGCTGGCCAATAGTGGTATCAATGAGAAACATCAACCCCTCCCCCCCCCCCCCGAGTAAGCTCCATAGAACAGATATAAATCGTGGAAGGGTCTATATTCCGTCCCCATACAAGGTGAATGAGCCCACAGTGAAATAGCGCTGCTCAGGGCTTTCCCCACCATTGGACAGGGTTCCTATGGCGTGCACATGTCCCGCAACATCAGGGCGGGCATGTCGGAACGGCAACTGGACAGATGCCGGAGAAGGGGATACAGAGGGCCGCAGGCGGAACATGCTGTGGTGCAGCTGGGCCACAGTGCGGACTAGGGTGATGCCTAGGTGGCCCATACGAATGCTGAAACAGCAGAGCAGCCAGACAGCAACTGATGAAGGCCCAACATGGGCACGAGTGTGTTTCCCACAGTGTCACAGGGGATAGTACCCAACAGCTACCACCAAGGGCACGGAACATTGGCAGGTGGGGCTGGGGGGAGCGTGGATGTCTATGCAGGCACCCCTACCCCAGAACCCACACCATAGGCAGCCGCCTACCTGCACACTGGATGGCCTGAGATTGCGCACCACCAGCACCACCAGCAGAAGGGCATGTCAGCATGGTGGCTGAGGGATACTGGTGGTGGAGGGGGCAGTGGCAGCTGCCCAGAGCAGACCATGGCCTAGCCCTGTGTAGGTGGGTGCCGTGTACTGCAACAGACGGGCCCTGTCTGACGAACAGTCATGGTATCACCAAGGAATGTACTGACTCTGTGGCAACAAGGTGGCGCAGTGCACAAAACCAGTGTATTCAGAAGCAGAGGGTCACAGGTTCAAGTCCCAGCTGTGGTTCCTGCCACCCCAGTCCCCATATTTTACCCACTACTACAACGTGCTAATACAGACAGCACCTTTATTGCAGATGACGTAAACATGCCCAAGACACCTACATTTTACCCTACAGAGCACGGACACCATAAACATGCACATTACATAGAGCAGAGTATCCCAAATGCAGTGCTGGAGGGCCAAACACCATTCCGGTTCCATGCTGCCTCTGATAAAGATGCCTGTGCTGCATTTCTATGTGCCACCCCCATGGTATGCAGATGTATCTCATGCATATTCATGAGCGACAGCATGAAAATCCGAACAGTGTTTGGCATCGCAGGACTGGAGTTGGGAACCTCTGCCGTAAAGCAGCAGCAACAGGGGCAGACACACCCGCACCCACAGGCCCCATTATCCAAAGCCTCCTGGAGAGGCAGGACTTTGGGCTCTGCGTGCATCTCCCAATACTAGCACTTGCATACCTTAGTAATGCCACCCCAAACCTGGAAATATGGTACACATCTATCAAAAGGTTGCTATGATTACTGGCAGATAGCAATTCCTAGGTTAAGTACAACCTCTGAGTGTTCCTCTTTTCATCTGGACTCTGTGTGTTTCCCTGCTCTGTGTATGTGTGTGTGTGTATGGCTATGTGTCCATATGCAGCTGTGTGTGTGTGTGTATGTATGTGTGTGCGCGCGTGCATCTCTGTGTGGGAGTGCATTGTATGTACATTGCTGTTGGTGTTGATGGAGGGAATCCCTGGATGTTGGTAAGGGGAATCACTGGCTGTTGGTGAAGGTATCACTGGTGTTGGTGGAGGTATCACTAGGTATTGGTGAAGGGAGGCAGGAGCCATGAATGCTATGAACACATGGCTAGGACTGGCCATGATACATGAAGTCCACAGAGAGCACAGATGAGCCACCAGAAGGCGCCCATACCAGAGGTTCTACAGGCCCAGGATCAAATTCCTGAACCTCATGGATGAGTATTAGGTTGTTCTTTGACAAGGCCACCAACCATCATCTTTTCCAGGAGCTAGAGCTGTTTCTCTGCTCTACCACACAGTGTAGCCAGCCCATGCCTATCCATCTCAAGATCACCACAGTCTTCACCTTTCTAGTCACTGAGAGTTTCCAGTTTGTGTAGGCTGCCACAGTGGGCCTCAGCCAATCAGCAATCTCACAGTACATCACATAGTTTCTAAGGAACCTTCTAACCCACACTGCTGAATATATAGCCTTTCCTCAGACCATGCAATAGAGGCAGATAACCATGATCCAATTCTATGAGGTGGCCAGATTTCCATCTATACCAGGGGTCATTGATTGCAAATCTATGGTCATTAGGCCCCCATGAGGGAGGGAGACCACCTATCACAACAGGCAGGCATTCCAGTCACTGAATGTGCAGGTGGTCTGCAATGAACAGGGGGAAATAACTGATATCTTTCCAAGGTTCCTAAGCTCTTGTTATGACTCATACATCCTGACCCACTTGGGTATGAGAAATCTGAGAGCAGACAACTCACTGATGGATGGCTGCTAGGTAAGCCACGTATCAGTACACTCCATCACCTAGACATGCACATGTTAAGAGGTTCCAGTGTTCCGTGCTAGCTGCAACACTTGGAAAAAAGAACTCATGGTTGTAGTGCCTACCCAGCACATGAAGCACCCTGATGCAAAGCCCTAATATGTGTCTACTCTCTCTCCACCCATGTAGGTGACAAAGGTTACCTTCTGAGGAGGTGACTCCTGATCTCATCATGGTACTGCACACAGATGCAGAGAAGCAGAACAACAGAGCCCACAGACACACCTGAGCCATCATTGAGAGGACATTTGGCCAGGTCAAGAGCTGATTTCATTGCCTTGATCGATCCAGGTGCAGACTCTGTACAGCCCATCCAGAGTATGTCAGATATTCATGGTCTGCTGCATATTGCACAGTCAGGCATTGAGGTGGCAACAGCCTCTGCCTAAAGAACAGGAGACATCAGACCCAAACATAGAAGAAAAAGCCAAAGATCCAAGGCGGGAGGATACTGACCGTCCATACCAAATGGGCATGGATGCAAGAGATTAGTTCATACACAGGCATCAGCCCAATTGTACAACTAACAACCCCCTTCCCCTTAGCACCCATCACCCCACCCTTCCCATAGCCTCCCCAATGCAGTCTTCCACCCTTTCCCATCCCTCACAGCACCAGCCCTCTTCCCCCATAAGAGTGTACATATGATGATAGGGTCATTTCTTTCTGTATTCCGTCCTCTGTCCCCTGCCCCTGAGCTCCTTATACCTTGCCTCCTGCTCCCAACCCTAAAGATGTTGGTGTGATGGTATGCTGGATGATGTCTCAATGCTTTCTGAGGAGCTTTTGAAGATAGATATTATCCAGCCCACCAGAGTGATGGGATGCCTCCTGGAAGGGAAAAATCCTAGGGGGTTCTGCCTTCTATTGGGCACAAGTACCAAAATGTAGGAAGAGGGTGGCATTGCCTAGACTGGCAGCTGCACTGATGCACCTGAGCCAATGGTGGTGGAAGTAGAGATTGGAGGTGCCTGTGCCTTCCTCTTTAGTGCACATGCATACTTGGACATCAGGAGCAAAAATTCCACTGCATGAAGTGGCACAAATCTCTGCGCAGCCCCTTGATTTCCTCAATGAAGGTCTCTGTCGTCCCCAGCTATCTCCCTTCCAAATGGATATGGTGCTACTTGAGGGGCAAGAATCTTTTCACTAGCTCAAGTTTCTCTGATCGTTGTACCTAGAGCTGTACATTCTTCTGCAGAAGACATTCACCACAGTGCAGAAGCTGATGACTTTACTGACATGGTGCTTGGGATATCTGGGTCCACAGCTGCTCTTACACCCTCCCCAGACAGCTGGCCATCATCAAAGGAAGATGAAGGTGGAAGCCGTACATCACTCCCTTTGACATCATCCTCTCCCTCCACTGGAAAATCAGCATGGTTCTTAATGCCCCTCTGTCTGGACACCTGGTTGCCCACCTCAGCTACCCTCTTCCCTGACTGCCACAGAATGTTTTGGGGGCCTTTCTCCAGGGGTCTTTCCACTGACATCAGCACCGCTGTCCTCCTACAGATCTCCAGTCTCATCTTCTCCTGTAGGTAGGACATGAAATTAACTCATTCACTAAGTGCAAGTTGTATATCCATCCATTGTGACATTATCCATGCATGGTCATTGCCACAAAGATATCCCTTGTGATGCAGATGTACACAATGTATGACTGTGGCATTCTCAGTGATACCCAGAGCCTCTAAAGCAACGCAATGTCCATGCCTACTGGCCCCATACAAATCTGTAACACTAGATTCAAAACCCTTCTCAAAACCCACTGATTCCATCTTGCTTTCAACCTGGGCCCTCAGTAATACAGGGTCCTGCATCCTTGCCTCGACTCCACAACTGGAAGCAGCAGCAGTGTGGGGGGGGGGGGTAGCATGGCTCAGTGTGCGCTGAGGGCGGCGGCATGAGGGGGGATGGCATGGCTGGGGATTCTGCCTAGGGTGGCAGAAACACTTGGGATAGCCCTGATCAGGCCATATATGTATGGTGGCCCCCAACTGAGCAAATGATGCACTCTGTAGATGGACAAACTAGTGGGGAATATGCTATTGGGCAAGAGAGTGGTGATGGGCTTGGGGAAGGGCACAGGAACATGAAGAGATGAGGAGGTAGGCAGCAGGGGAAATTAAGAGAACCTGTGGGGAGGGGGGCGCCCAACATCATCAGGATCCATGCTGGTCTGCTTAGATTTGGTCTCTGTATAGCAACATAGGTCTTCAAGGCTTCCAACATCTCTATGTTCTGGGGGCATGATGTGACACTTCTGATATGTTGGCCTTACTAGTGCAGATATTGGTATGCCTCCACTGAACCCCATGACCTCTAAAATTGCCCAGGTTCCACAGGGTTCCACATTCTCTTCACCCTCCAGTGGATTATGGGAGACATCTCTACGCCAGGGGACATTGTGCTTTGTAAGGGAAATACTATGCTATGTTTGACCATCCAGACACAAATAGCTAGGCCATTTGCTGGATGTGCACAAGAGCTGTGGTAGTAAAAGTTCCTATATCAAGTTGTGAGAGCTGTCTTGGCCACAGTGTTGCTATATGTCCATGCTTGTCATGCAGTACTTATAGGTAGCTAATGATGGTGGCAATGTTGCCCCCTTGTTGCCCCTTTGTTACGAGAAACCACATGGCCACCTATAGAATATGGGTGCTGGTGACACAACAGGTTGACCCACATCCCATTCGGGGCCATGTTGCTGCAAGTGGCTATTGCCATGTGCCTCATTTCTGCAACAGAGTAGACATTTTGTCGTAGCACCTCAGGCACAATGTAACAGTGGAATCACAGTTACACGTTATTATCTTGTGGATGTCTATGTGCACTCATGCTTCTGGCTATAGGCCCCAGGTACAAGGGGTGGCACCAGCTAAAGGGAATGGGGTAGGAGAAGAAGAAGGGTAGATAAACAAATGCAATTGAAAATAAAATCTATGCAAAAATGTATAATTTATTGTAAATTCACCAACAGGATTGCAAAAATATACAATAATAGGGTTTCCCTTCACATGTCTATGCACCCAACAATACTAGATGCCTCTTTTCCATTACATTTGTGGAGAGGAAGGGGCAAAAGTACATGCCACCAGCTGCTGTAACACTTGCTGGATAGCATGTGCCTCTGCCCACATGCCCTCCAGATGGGTCACCATGAAACCCATGAAGTTATGAAGGTCCCTGAAGCCCTACTGCATCTCACATTGCATAGACATGATCTGCAGGAGACTTCAGGGTCTTCAAACTCTGCAGGCAACTCATAGGGACCTATCTGGTCAAGAAAGGAGACAGAGTGGACAGCCTGAGTGGCTAGCAACTGCAGCGAGTCCTCAGGCTGTAACTTGGGGTCCCCAACAGTGGGTCCCCACTCTCTAACTCCATCCCCTCATCCTCCTGCACTGCCACTGCTACAGTCTTGTCAGACGGCTTCCTGGGTGAGAATCTTCACAGTCTTGGCAAGTGCATATATCTATATGATTTGCAAGGGATTGTGGGCAATGTAGTTCATTCACACCAGACACAGCTGCTGACAATAATTTAGTTGTGCTCAAGTGTTAAAGCCAATAAGATATTTATTTATGGGGTTATTTCTCCCAACACAGATATGCTTGGTAGCACATAAATCAGGTTACTTGCTTCCAGTGTTTAACTTGGAAAAACAAAGTCAAAATCAGGAAAACAACATTTTAACTTATCAGGCATTAGCTAATGTTTTCTTAGCATATATCAAACAACAAACGAAAAGCCACAAAGAAAGAAAAAAACTGTTCTTTTCAGGTTAACTTCTGATAACTTCCCACATAGATTCAGAAGTGATTCTCTCCTAGCTCACAAGCAATTAGGTAAGGCTCAATTGCTAGTAGTTATCCAGCTGAAACCCCTTAGCTGGCTTGCTTTCTACAGCGTGGCCAGAAATCCTACACAGGAGCTTTTCTGAGTAGATTAAAGAACAAGTTTGTATTTATTTGTGATGGTTGCTGTACTTTATAACAGAAAATCACCAAAGGAGTTTGGACAGAGAGCAGTCCATATAAACACATTCTTCATCTGTAATCTTTCCCCCTTCTTCAACAAGCATGGGTTCAATATCATGGATTGGCACAGATGAATCTCTCAATGGAGCACTTTCAGGAGAATACCTGTTTCCCTGCTGTCTTTCAAGGTTATAGCTAGGGCATAGATCAGTGTTCATACCTGAGCTTCCATTGCTGTTAGAGTTCCTCTCTATATAGCCTGGCCAGTATGTAGTCCAGTTCTTATGTCCAGCCTTCCAATCCAGATCCCTGGACACTGGATCTCTCTTCACATACCTTCTGGCACAGGTCTTAGGGTCCCTTCCACGTGCAGCCGTCTCCCTCACAGGTAGCGTCTGGAGTTTCCTAGCTCTGCAGCACCATTCCTCTGGCTTTCCCCAGTCCAATGGTGTATGCTGGCCCTTGAAATGCCTCCCAGTATACGTATTGCTCTGGACTCTTCTAGACCTCTCAAAGGCTTTTCTCTTCCTTCTTCCAAAGGGTTTCTTTCCTTCTCTGTCCGTCCGGTTTGGCTTCTGCTTCTGATGATCCTTCAGATGAAACTGATGATCAAGCTCAAGCTGATTCTCAGGATAATGAGGATAATTCTCTGTAGAATAAACTCTACCTTTATTCTGCCTAGATGAGTGCTCCCCCCTAATACAGCGCAGCTGTGCTGAATCAGGCCCTGCCCTTTGAGATGAGTGCTTAGGGATTACCTCATAGCCCTCCTGATTGAACACACGTTTCCCCACTTCAGCTCCTCTAATGGCTGTTGTAAACCTGGTGCATTCTGGGACTGGTAGTCTTTTATGGGAAAATTCTGTTTTCTTATTTCTACCAGAACTGACAGGTTGCTTGTTCAGAGTCACTTCACCTTTTCTATAGCTCCTTCCTGAGCTATGATAAGCTTCCTTATCACATACCCCCCTGCTTAAGTTATTACGGACTGGTGTCACTGGTGAAACTTCTTCTCTACAGTCCGTAATACGGGAAAGGGCATCCGCATTCTTGTGTAACTTCCCAGCACGATGTTCAACTTGAAAATCAAATGCCTGTAAGGCCATGTACCAGCGTGTCAACCTGGCATTGTGGTTCTTCATTTGCTGCAACCACTTAAGTGGGGCATGGTCTGTGACCAACTGGAACTTTCTCCCTGTAAGGTAAAACCCTAACGCCTCCACTGACCACTTAATAGCTAAACATTCTTTTTCTATTGTGGAATACTTTTGTTCAGCTGGTGACAACTTCCTGCTTAGGTACATCACAGGATGCTCCTCCCCTTCATGACACTGGGATAGAACCGCTTCTAGCCCTACGTCCGATGCATCCGTTTGAACCAGAAAGGGTTTCTTGAAGTCCACCCCTTTCAGTACCGGTCCTGTACACAATTTTCCTTTTAGGACTGAAAAAGCTTTTTCAGCTTCAGGTGTCCACTTTAGCTGGTTTGGACAATTCTTCCGCAGCATATCCGTGAAAATTGCACTTTTCTCTGCAAATTGAGGTATAAATCTGCGGTAGTATCCAATAAGTCCTAAGAAACTTCTTAGTTGTTTCTTTGTTGTTGGAGGAGGAAAATTCCTGATGCTATCTACTTTACTCATTAGAGGTTTAATTTTCCTCTTCCCACTAGGTGGCCCAGGTATTTTACCTCCCTATTTGCAAAGGCACACTTCTTCGGGTTTAAAGTGATTCCCGCTTGCTTCATGGAGCACAAGACTGCCCTGATCCTCTTCAGATGCTCCGCCCAGGTGTTACTATGGATTATGACATCATCCATATATGCAAAAGCATAATTTTGGTGGGGTCGAAGTACCTGATCCACTAACCTTTGGCAGGTAGCCGCTGCTCCATGCAGTCCGAAAGGCATCCTCTTGAACTGGAAAAGGCCAACGGGGGTGCTGAATGCAGTCTTCGGCTTCGACTCCCTGGTGAGAGGGATTTGCCAATATCCTTTTGTCATATCAAGGGTGGTTAAGTATTGAGCCTGTCCCAGCTGGTCCAACAGCTCTTCAATTCTTGGCATTGGATATGCATCAAAAACTGATATGGCATTTACCTGCCGGAAGTCAATACAAAATCTTAAAGATCCATCAGGCTTCGGCACCAGGACTATGGGGCTATTCCAGGGACTCTTTGACTCCTCTATTACTCCCATGTCCAACATCTCCTGGACTTGTGCCACTACTTCCTGTCTCTTGGCTTCAGGCAAGCGGTATGGCCTTTGACGAACTAATTTCCCAGGTGGAGTTATTATTTCATGGGCAACCAAATGTGTCTCCCCAGGTATGGGTGTCAACACATCTGGGAATTCTTTAAGCAATTTCCTAATTTCTTCCTGTTGTACCACTGTCAGGTCCTCACCTATTTGGGGCTCTGATTTTTCTTTACAATCAGATACCTGGGGTCCCAAATCTTCCTCTTCATTCACCTCCCTCTCTCGGGCACAGGTGGCAGCTAGGCTTTTAACCCCTTTGACGTCAGTAGAACCAAAGCCTTTAGTTCCACGCTCAGAATTATCCAGGGATGTGACCTCCTCCACAGGTGGAAAACCCAGCCTCTCACAGATCAATTGGGCAATTCTGTCTCCTGTCTTCACGTGATAATCATTCTGTCCAAAGTTAAATAACAGAACTTTAATATTGCCCCTGTGATCGGGATCAATTACTCCCGCACCTACATCGATGAAATATTTAAGGGCTAATCCGGACCTTGGGGCTACTCTCCCATAGCATCCAATAGGTATTTCCACTTGGAGACCAGTGTCCACCAGGGCTCTCCCTTGGCTAGGTACAGTCACATTTTCTATGCTGCACAGGTCAAACCCAGCAGCTTGAGGAGTTGCCCGCTTAGGAGCTTGGGCCTTTTCTGTGACCCTATGGTACTTTAGGACGAATGTCTGCTTTGGGGTAGCTTGGTCTTCTGGACGCTTAACCATCTTTTTAGCTGGGGTCTGAGGACTTCCAAATAAAGGCCCGGGAGCTATTACCATTAAACCTTCTCCCTCCTTCTTTCCTAGTCCTTCCACTAGACCCTGCTTAAATCTTGGCCAGTCTCTTCCTAGAACCAAATCAAAGGGTAGCCTAGGCACCACTGCTAACAGGACTTCCTCTTGTTCCCCCAGGCACTTAACCCTTAGCCTATAGGTGGGATATGATGTTGCAGCACCATGAATGCATCTGATGTGAACTTGGCTTTCAGGGGTTCTAGGCACAAATCCTTCTTGGGCCTCTATTCTCTTCCAAAGCCTTTTTGACATCATACTCTGGTCTGCCCCAGAGTCTAACAAAGCATTTGTGGTAATTCCTTGCACATCAACCATCAAAAGAAATCCTTCTTTGGGCTGTTTTAAATCCACACTCATTAAACTAGTGTGTGTCTGGCATCCCTTTTCTAAATGTCCCCATTTTCCACACTTGAAACATTTCTTTCTACTCCACTGTGTCATCTGGTTTGATACAGTACATTCATTTTCAGAAACATTTTTAAATATTTTCTTTTCTGATACAGCACATCTTGCCTCAGCACCAATCTTCAGAGGGCCACCCATTCTATGGCAAGCCTGCGTGGCTTCCAAGAATCTCTCTGCTAGCATGGATGCCTCTCCAAGATTTTGGCAATTTTGCTGTATAAGGAAAGTGTGCAAATCTTTAGGGACCGCAGACATAAATTGTTCAAGCATTATAATGTCTAATAACATTTCTACCGTCTTTTGCTCAGGCTCCAACCATTTTACAGCTAAACCTCTGATTCTCTGACTCAGAGCGCTGGGTGTCTCACCCACTCTCAATGTAGAGGCTCTAAACATTCGCCTATACTCTGAAATAGACAACCCTAGGCGATCTCTAATAGCAGCCTTTACATCCTTATAATTCAAAGCCTGGGCTGCTGGCATTGCTCTGTAAGATGCAAGTGCCTCTCCAGTTAATGAGGCTGCCAGCCTTACTGCCCACTGGGTCTCTGGCCATGCTAATGCTTGTGCCACTCTTTCAAAAGACTCTAGAAAATCATCAACATTATCATCTGGAGTTAGCTTCCCAAAACTAAATGCCCCAATCCCTTGATTGAGTCCCACACTGTCCACATGTGGTGTACCAGTATTTACTGCTGGTCTTGCATCTGTTCCACTTTGGTTCTGCAGCTGAACTAGGGCTTGCACCAGATCAAGCACTGGCCTCTGCTGTTCCATTAAGGCTTTCATAGCAGTGTCCTGAGCCTGCTGTGCTAGCTCCTGCTGCCTGCTAAACTGGGCTGCCATCCACTGAGGTAGTTCCTTTGGATCCATCTTGATCCCTGCAAGAAACAAAGAAAAAAAACAAGTGCACCACCTTCCAAACAGGTGTGTTTTTTCTACTTTTTTTTTTTTTTATATTACCCCTGTGCCTTACTCCCATCCACCACTAGACATGCCTAGGTACTTATTACCTTGTGTCAGTGATGAATCCAGCTCTGCACAGGGTCTTTTCCTCCTGGGACAGCTGCCTAGAACATCAACTTCTCTTCCAAAGTGCAGTTGAGGGAAAATCTTTTTTTCCAGCTTTAAACTTGTAATCCTCAGCAAGTAAATCCCCTTTGTGCAAAAGCAATCCGAAAAACTACGCCATTTGTCAGACGGCTGCCTGGGTGAGAATCTTCACAGTCTTGGCACGTGCATATATCTATATGATTTGCAAGGGATTGTGGGCAATGTAGTTCATTCACACCAGACACAGCTGCTGACAATAATTTAGTTGTGCTCAAGTGTTAAAGCCAATAAGATATTTATTTATGGGGTTATTTCTCCCAACACAGATATGCTTGGTAGCACATAAATCAGGTTACTTGCTTCCAGTGTTTAACTTGGAAAAACAAAGTCAAAATCAGGAAAACAACATTTTAACTTATCAGGCATTAGCTAATGTTTTCTTAGCATATATCAAACAACAAACGAAAAGCCACAAAGAAAGAAAAAAACTGTTCTTTTCAGGTTAACTTCTGATAACTTCCCACATAGATTCAGAAGTGATTCTCTCCTAGCTCACAAGCAATTAGGTAAGGCTCAATTGCTAGTAGTTATCCAGCTGAAACCCCTTAGCTGGCTTGCTTTCTACAGCGTGGCCAGAAATCCTACACAGGAGCTTTTCTGAGTAGATTAAAGAACAAGTTTGTATTTCTTTGTGATGGTTGCTGTACTTTATAACAGAAAATCACCAAAGGAGTTTGGACAGAGAGCAGTCCATATAAACACATTCTTTATCTGCAATCATTCCCCCTTCTTCAACAAGCATGGGTTCAATATCATGGATTGGCACAGATGAATCTCTCAATGGAGCACTTTCAGGAGAATACCTGTTTCCCTGCTGTCTTTCAAGGTTATAGCTAGGGCATAGATCAGTGTTCATACCTGAGCTTCCATTGCTATTAGAGTTCCTCTCTATATAGCCTGGCCAGTATGTAGTCCAGTTCTTATGTCCAGCCTTCCAATCCAGATCCCTGGACACTGGATCTCTCTTCACATACCTTCTGGCACAGGTCTTAGGGTCCCTTCCACGTGCAGCCGTCTCCCTCACAGGTAGCGTCTGGAGTTTCCTAGCTCTGCAGCACCATTCCTCTGGCTTTCCCCAGTCCAATGGTGTATGCTGGCCCTTGAAATGCCTCCCAGTATACGTACTGCTCTGGACTCTTCTAGACCTCTCAAAGGCTTTTCTCTTCCTTCTTCCAAAGGGTTTCTTTCCTTCTCTGTCCGTCCGGTTTGGCTTCTGCTTCTGATGATCCTTCAGATGAAACTGATGATCAAGCTCAAGCTGATTCTCAGGATAATGAGGATAATTCTCTGTAGAATAAACTCTACCTTTATTCTGCCTAGATGAGTGCTCCCCCCTAATACAGCGCAGCTGTGCTGAATCAGGCCCTGCCCTTTGAGATGAGTGCTTAGGGATTACCTCATAGCCCTCCTGATTGAACACACGTTTCCCCACTTCAGCTCCTCTAATGGCTGTTGTAAACCTGGTGCATTCTGGGACTGGTAGTCTTTTATGGGAAAATTCTGTTTTCTTATTTCTACCAGAACTGACAGGTTGCTTGTTCAGAGTCACTTCACCTTTTCTATAGCTCCTTCCTGAGCTATGATAAGCTTCCTTATTACAGTCTCCTATTGCTGAAGTAGCACCAATGGATCAGGTCATGGGGTAGGCACCAGAGGTTGCTGATGTAGCACCGGTGACTCAGGATATGGGGCTGATGGTTGCTGTCAGGGCTGCTGTTCCTCGTTTTGCTCCTTCTCTTTCTCCTCATCTCCCCAGTGAGCAGCTGCAGTTGCAGCTGGGTGAGTGAAAAGAAATGTATTGTTATGAGGGCAGCCTGAGACTGGATGAAGGCTCTACACATTACAAGGTTTTATGGTTGGGGGATTGGAACCAAATAGGGTGAATGTCTTGGCAGTGCAGAAGGTATACTAAATGTGAGTGTGACCCCACAGCCAAAGATGGAGTACAGTGATTCCTCCTGCAATCCTCTGCAAGTCATGCAGTGGTTGTAGGGATGTGTGTAACAAACTGCATTCCCACATTCTCTAATTCAGCTACGCCTGTTGTGTAAGGCCCTTCCAGAGACTCCTACAGGCCCACACAATGCTGTGCTGTGCATGTGAGTGGTGCATGTCAGACTGAGTGTTTGTGTGGCCAGGTGCCATGGGCAACTATAGTACTGTTGCAGCTTCATGGTTGTGTTTGTGTGTGAACCTCTACATGTCTGCAGGTGCATGCATCTGGGTGCAGACTTGTCACCATGCACTACTTGCTGTCTGGCATCCACCACTTCGGGGGAGCTTTTTTTTTTTTTTTAAATTATTTATTTTTCATACTATGAAAAAATCTAGGCAGATTACAAAGTACATACACAGTAAATGTAACAAATGAACAACACAACAAATCACATAAAAGCAATAGTACAGATAACATAAAATCCAAAATAAAAACATGTAACATAGAATTAATCTCAAAGGAGACTACAATACTAACATATCCACCATCTGTCAAATAAGTACAATATGACAAGATGAATTAATCAATGCAGTCACTATCTACTATTATGTTGCTACTTCAAAAGCTTTTTGAAAAAAATATGTTTTCAATTGTTTATGAAAAAGGGAGGCATCTACCAATGTCCTCAGCTTAGCTGTCAAAGAGTTCCATAATTGCAGAGCAATTATAGAGAGCATACATTAACTCAATACACTGAAATGCACCTGTCAATGGGATTGAACATCCATCAATATCAACTTTCAGACCTTCGTGCATGTGGAAGACAATAAACATGCAACACAAAGGAAAGACTGAGTGGAGCCTCCTGATGCAATGTCTTAAAGGCTAGCATAATGAACTTATATGTTATGCGCTATTTCACAAGGAGCCAATGTAACTTATATAGAACTGGAGTGATATGTTCTGCTCTGCCCATCCCCCGTAATCACGCATTCTGAATTAGCTGCAACATGTGAAGCATATATACCGGTAAGCCTAAATATAAATTCTTATAGAAGTCGACATGAGAAATTACTAGTGCTTGAATTACAGATTTCAGATTATCTATGGATAAATAAAGTTTTAATATCAACAACACGCAACTTATAGTAAGCATTTCTGGTTGCAGATTGAACTTGTGCATGCATATGGCTACTGTCTGGTGGATGTATGTATCATGAACCACTGCCCACTCTCTTTCATCCAAATGTGTGTGGGTCAAGATGGAGGGTATGTGAATATTATCCAAACAAGACTGGTCCAAGGATGTTCATCATCCTACAGACATCTTCAGCCTTTTGATCTTCTCTATGTGACCTTTCAGTCCAGAGCAGATACCTCTTGCATGCCTCAGACCCTGATTGCCATCCTCGACTGTCATGCCCCACACATCCCATATGTAACCATTGCACTGCTGCACTACTGGGCCTCTGACATGTGTCCCTTCTTCAGGGATTTCTTTACGCTCCTTCAGTATGGCAAAAGATTAGGCAACATATTTCTACAGTTTGTCACATGATGACATCAGATGCAATGCTTACAGTACCCTAATGCACTCTTCAAGATGCTGCCATTTTGCCCTTGGCACCCATTCTGCAATGATAGTCACATGCCTGCCTGGTGCGAAGGTAGTGGACCTCACGCGCCACCTAAATAAGGTCTTAGATAGTGCTGGGGAGGAGTCTGCTGTCTTGGTACATGTCGGTACCAATGACATAGGAAAATGTGGTAGGGAGTTTCTGGAGCTTAAATTTAGGCTTTTAGGTAGGAAGTTGAAATCCAGAACGTCCAGGGTAGCATTCTCCGAAATGCTTCCCGTTCCACGCGTAGGACCCAAAAGGCAGGCAGAGCTCTGGAGTCTCAATGCGTGGATGAGACAATGGTGCAGAGATGAGGGTTTTGGATTTGTTAGGAACTGGGGAACATTCTGGGGAAAGGAGGGGCTCTTCCGAAGGGATGGGCTTCACCTTAACCGGGATGGAACCAGGCTGCTGGCATTAACCTTTAAAAAGGAGATACAGCAGCTTTTAAACTAGATAATAGGGGAAAGCCGACAGTCGCCCAAGAGCGCATGGTTCAGAAGAATGTATCCTTGAAGGATACTACCAAAAGCAGAGAGGTTCCAAAAAAGAGTAAAGTAGCCCAAATGCCCTCGAGTATGGAGCAGGCAGAGCTTAAACATCCCAAATTACCCATGTCTACCAATAGCCAGATTAATATGAATAAAATACAGTCTCCACAATGCTTGTATGCAAATGCTAGAAGTCTAAAAAATAAGATGGGAGAGTTAGAATATATAGCACTAAATGAGAGGCTAGATATGATTGGAATATCAGAGACATGGTGGAAGGAGGACAACCAGTGGGACACTGTGATACCTGAGTACAAACTATATTGTAATGACAGAGCTGGTCAAATTGGTGGACGGGTTGCGCTCTATGTTAGAGAGGGCATTGAGTCAGAAAGGATTAAAGTTTTACAGGAAACAAAATTTGCTGTAGAATCTCTATGGATTGAAATTCCATGTTAAAAGGGGAAGGCGATGGCAGTGGGGGTGTATTATCGACCACCTGGCCAGAATGAACAAATGGATGATGAAATGCTCAAAGAAATCAAGGAAGCTAACAAAAGTTACAGCGCAGTAATAATGGGTGATTTCAATTACCCCGGTATCGACTGGGTCAGTGTCACGGCGGAACATGCTATGGAGATAAAGTTCCTAGATGAAATAAATGATTGCTTCTTGGAGCAGCTGGTTCATGAACCAACCAGAGGGGAAGCCATATTAGACCTAGTCCTTAGTGGAACACCAGATCTTGAGCAAGAGATAAGGGTGTTGGGGCCACTTGGCAATAGTGATCATAGAATGATCGCGTTTGATTTACTTAGTGGAGGAGGGATAGTAAGGAAATTCACAGTACAACCTTTTAACTTTCGAAAGGGAGACTATGATAAAATGAGGAAAATAGTTAAGAAAAAACTAAAAGGAGCAGTTGCAAAGGTTAAAGACTTACATCAAGCTTGGGTGTTGTTGAAAACTACTATCTTGGAAGCCCAGACCAGCTGTATTCCACGCTTTAAGAAAAGTGGAAGGAAGTCCAAAAAACTGCCAGCATGGTTTAAAGGTGAGGTCAGAGAGACTGTTGTTGCCAAAAAAGCATCTTTAAGGAAATGGAAAAAAGAGCCAAACGACGAAACCTGGAAACAGCACAAGCATTGACAAGTAAAATGCAAAGCATTGATAAGGCAGGCAAAGGGAGAATTTAAGAAGAAGCTTGTTGCAGAAGCAAAAACATGAAATAAAGACCTTTTCAAGTACATTCGTAGCAAAAAACCTGTGAGTCAGTTGGTCCATTAGATGACAGAGGTGTTAAAGGGGCACTAAGAGGCGACAAGGCGATAGCGGAGAGACTGAATGAATTCTTTGCTTCGGTCTTTACTGAGGAAGATGTAGGGATGTTACCTATGACTGAAGTGGTATTTAAAGGTGCAGAAGAATTGAAGGAAATATCGATACATCGGGAAGATGTATTACAACTATTAGATAAACTGAAGAGTTGCAAATCACCTGGGCCGGAAGGTATACTTCCAAGGGTGTTGAAAGAACTGAAATATGAGATTGCAGACCTGCTATTAGTAATCTGTGAATTTTCATTAAAATCATCTGTAATACCTGAAGATTGGAGGATCGCCAATGTAACGCCAATTTTTAAAAAGGGTTCCAGGGGTTATCCGGGAAACTACAGACCGGTGAGCCTGACGTCACTACCGGGAAAAATGGTAGAAACTATCATAAAGAACAAAATTACTCAGCATGTAGATAGTCAAGACCTAATGGGAGACAGCCAACATGGCTTTAGACAAGGAAGATCTTGTCGTACTAATCTGTTATGTTTTTTTGAAGGTGTGACTAAACAGGTGGACAAAGGTGAGTCAGTTGATATAGTGTATCTGGACTTTCAGAAAGCCTTTGACAAGGTCCCTCATCAGAGACTTTTGGCAAAACTAAAGAGTCTTGGGATAGGAGGCAGTGTACTATTGTGGATCAGGAACTGGTTAAAAGATAGAAAGCAGAGGGTAGGGCTAAATGGCCAATTTTCCCAATGGAAAAAGGTGAATAGTGGTGTACCCCAGGGATCTGTGCTGGGTCCGCTGCTTTTTGACATGTTCATAAATGACCTGGAAAAGGGAATAACGAGTAAGGTTATAAAATTTGCAGATGACACAAAACTATTTAAATTGTTAAAACCCAAGAGGATTGTGGAAAATTGCAAGAGGATCTTGATAAATTGGAAGACTGGGCATCAAAATGGCAGATGAAATTTAATGTGGACAAGTGCAAAGTTATGCACCTAAGGAAGAACAACCCAAACTACGGTTACAAGATGCAAGGTTCCACATTAGGAACCACCACCCAGGAAAAAGATTTAGGCATCATTGTGGATAACATGTTAAAACCCTCAGCCCAGTGTGCAGCGGCGGCCAAGAGAGCAAATAGAATGCTAGGTATCAAAAGGAAAGGAATGGAAAATAAAACAAAAGATATTATAATGCCTCTATATCTTTCCATGGTGAGACCGCACCTTGAATATTGTGTGCAATTCTGGTCGCCGTATCTTAAAAAGGATATAGCGTTATTAGAAAAGGTTCAGAGAAGAGCCACCAAAATGGTAAAGGGGATGGAAGGATACTCTTAGGAAGAAAGGCTAAAAAGGTTAGGGCTCTTTAACCTGGAAAAGAGATGGCTGAGGGGAGATATGATAGTTGTTGTTGTTGTTGTTGTTGTTGTTAAGTGCCGTCGAGTCGGAGTCGACTCATGTCGACCCTCTGGATAGCTATCCTAAATTGTGTTCGGTCTTGAGTCAGGCGGCTCATTGTTGACAGACTGATATCCGTAGCTGCTGTTATTGTCTCGATCCATCTCATTGCTGGCCTTCCTCTTTTGCATTGACCTTCTATCTTGCCAAATATGATGTCTTTCTCTAATGATCTCTCTCTTCGCATTATGTGTCCAAAGTATGAAAGGTGAAGTCTTGTCATCTGAGCTTCTAAAGAAAGCTTAGGTTTGATCTTCTCTAGTACCGACTGGTTTGTTCTTCGGGCAGTCCATGGTATACACAGTATTCGCCACCAGCACCATCATTCAAAGGCATCAATTTTCTTCTTGTCTATCTTTTTCACTGTCCAGCTTTCACATCCATATGATGTTATTGAAAATACCATGGCTTGAACAAGTCAAATCTTTGTATGGAGAGAGACATCTCTGCTCTTGAGAATCTTATCTAGGTCTTTCATAGCCATTCTGCCAAGAGCAATGCGTCATCTGATTTCTTGACTGCTTGTTGCTTCTTTATTGATAGTTGATCCAAGTAGGTTAAAGTTGTTCACGATTTCAATTTCTTCTCCTTCAACGATGAACCTGTTGATTATGCCAGTTGTCATGATCTTTGTCTTCTTTACATTAAGGTGCAGGCCCATTTTGAGACTATGTTCTTTGATTGTGAGAAGCAAATGTTTCAGATCATCTTCACTTTCAGCCAGTAATGTGGTATCATCAGCATAGCGAAGGTTGTTGATGAGTCTTCTACCAATCTTCACACCTCTGTTGTCTTCATACAGTCCTGCTTCTCTGATGATTTGTTCTGCATATAAATTAAACAGATGTATACAGCCTTGTCTTACACCTTTGCTTATTTTAAACCATTCTGTTTCTCCTTGGTCCGTTTGAACTGTTGCTTCTTGATCAATGTACAGATTGTGCAAGATTACAATCAGGTGTTCTGGTATACCCATGCTTCTTAATGTGGCCCAGAGTTTCTCATGGTTTACAGTCAAAAGCCTTGCTATAGTCGATAAAGCACAAATAGATATCCTTTTGGTATTCTTTAGTCTTTTCAAGGATCCATCTCACATCCGCAATGATGTCTCTCGTTCCTCGCCCTTTCCTGAACCCTGCTTGCACTTCAGGTAGTTCTTGTTCCAGGTATGGTTGTAGCCTCTTTTGAATAATCTTCAGTAGAATCTTGCTGGCATGTGGGATCAGAGCAATTGTGCGATAATTTCCACAGTCTGTTGGATCACCTTTCTTTAGTATTGGTATGAACACAGATCTTTTCCAGTCAGTTGGCCATGATGTTGTCTTCCATATTTCTTGGCAGAGCCTTGTAAGTACGGTAACAGCTGTATTAGCTTGCTGTAATACTTCTATGGGAATGCTATCAATGCCTGGTGCTTTGTTCTTTGATAAGGCTTTCAATGCTGCTTCAACTTCTTCTTTCATCACCAATGGTTCCCGATCATAAGGTACAGGTTGAAACAGCTGTTGGTCCACTTGATCTTTATCATATAAAATCTCTGTATATTCCTTCCACCTTTTCTTGATCTTCTCAGCATCATTCAACATAGAACCTTGAGAATCTTGTTAAATTCCAATTCGAGGCTGGAACTTTTTCTTTAACTCTCGTAGCTTTAGGAAAGCCGATCTTGTTCTTCCTCTAATAGTTTCTGCTTCTATTTCCTTGCATGTATCATTGTAGTACTTTTTCTTGTCCTTTCCTGCTGCACGTTGGAAATCTCTGTTGAGTTCTGTTATTGTCTTTCTTTCTCCTCTGGTTCTAGCTTCTCTGCGTTTCTGGGCAATTTTCAGAGTTTCTTCCGTCATCCATTTTGGCCGTTTTTGCTTTTTCACCTTTTGTAGAGACTTCTCGCTTTCTTGCAACACAACCTTCTTGATGTCATTCCATAACTCTTCTGGAGCTCTGTCATTTGTATCTAAAGCAGCAAATCGATTTTGCATGCAGTCTTTAAATTCCAGTGGTATATTCTTAAGGTCATATTTTGCTGCATTCATGAGTGGTTTGCTCTTTTTCAACTTTAGCTTGAGTTTGCATACTAGTAGTTGATGATCTGTACCACAGTCAGCTCCAGGTTTTGTCTTTGTTGATGTTATAGAACTTTTCCATCGTTGACTTCCACAGATGTAGTCAATTTGATTTTTATACAATCCATTTGGTGAAGTCCATGTATACAGTTGCCGGCTTGTGTTGATGGAAGAAGGTGTTTGAGATGAATAGATCGTTGGTCTTGCATAATTCTATCAGTCTTTCTCCAGCTTCATTTCTGTTGCCAAGTCCATATTTTTCAACTACTTTGCCTTCTTCTTTGTTGCCAACTTTTGTGTTCCAGTCACCCATGACTATCAGGATATCCTGTTTGCATGTTCTGTCAATTTCAGCTTGTACTTGTTCATAGAACTCTTCAATTTCATTCTCTTCTGCAGCTGTTGTTGGGGCATATACTTGAATTATAGTTGTGTTGATAGGCATTCCTCGTAGACGAATAGAGATTAAGCGTTTGCTGACTGCATTGTATTTCATTACAGTTCCTGCAAAAAAAAAAGAGATGGCTGAGGGGAGATATGATAGAAGTCTATAAATTAATGAACTGAGTGGAACGGGTAAACATAGATCGATTGTTTACGTTATCAGAATATAGAAAGACTAGGGGACATGCAATAAAGCTACAGGGTAAACTATTTAAGACTAATAAAAGAAAATATTTTTTCACTCAACGTGTATTCAAACTCTGGAATTTGTTACTGGAGGATGTAGTAAAGGCTGTTAGTGTAGCTGGGTTTAAAAAAGGTTTGGACAAGTTTGTGGAGGAAAGGTCCATAAACCATTATTATGAAGGGACCCAGGATATCAATGCTTGACCCAGTACAAGCATTGTGGAACCTGTGTCTTTTGGGGAAACTGCTAGGTACGTATGACCTAGATTGGCCACTGTTGGAAACAGGATACTGGGCTTGATGGACCTTGGTCTGACCCAGTATGGCATATTTATGTTCTTATATTCTGCTGCAGTTCCATTGGGTCTGTCCCCCTAGGCACATGATGCATGCTACCATGTCTTGGCCTGCCCCCATACTGGTGTTTCACCTTTGCTACCATTCTTCATGTGTGGCTACCTGAATGGATACAGAGTCATCAGCAGCTTTGACATGCCTTGACGCTGTGCCAATTCCTACTGTACTCACTGCAAAACTTCAGGATGGTCCCTGCAGATGGCCCTGAATCTGGTCTTATAGGCCTCAAGCTTCCACTATATTCTGAATAGGGTTGCCAACTGGCCGGTTTTCAGCCGGCCTGGCCGGTTTTTCCACGGCCAGGCCGGCTGCCGGCGCAGAGGCAAAACCGGCCCTTTAAAAGCCGGTTTTTTTGCTCTGGCCGCAAGATCGGGAGCGGCCTGAGCAAAAAAACCGGCTTTTCTCCGCTTCAGAGGGAGCCGGGGAAGCCCGCGCGAGGCCCCGGCTCCCTCTGAACAGCCACCAGCGTGAAGAGCCTTTACCTTCACGCTGGCGTCTGTTCCTGTGAAGCCGCGAATGCTGGGAAAGGTTAAAGGGCAACCTTCAACGATGAACCTGTTGATTATGCCAGTTGTCATGATCTTTGTCTTCTTTACATTAAGGTGCAGGCCCATTTTGAGACTATGTTCTTTGATTGTGAGAAGCAAATGTTTCAGATCATCTTCACTTTCAGCCAGTAATGTGGTATCATCAGCATAGCGAAGGTTGTTGATGAGTCTTCTACCAATCTTCACACCTCTGTTGTCTTCATACAGTCCTGCTTCTCTGATGATTTGTTCTGCATATAAATTAAACAGATGTATACAGCCTTGTCTTACACCTTTGCTTATTTTAAACCATTCTGTTTCTCCTTGGTCCGTTTGAACTGTTGCTTCTTGATCAATGTACAGATTGTGCAAGATTACAATCAGGTGTTCTGGTATACCCATGCCCTTTAACCTTTCCCAGCATTCGCGGCTTCACAGGAACAGACGCCAGCGTGAAGGTAAAGGCTCTTCACGCTGGTGGCTGTTCAGAGGGAGCCGGGGCCTCGTGCGGGCTTCCCCGGCTCCCTCTGAAGCCTCAGACAGCCGCGATGCTGGTCCGGGGGGGTGGGGGGCAAGGACTGCATGGGCTGTGATGGGGGGACCTGGACTGGAAAAGGGCTAAGGGGGGGGGGGACTTGGACTAGAAAAGGGCTAAGGGGGGGGGGACTTGGACTGGAAAAAGGCTAAGGGGGGGGGACTTGGAATTGGACTGGAAAAAGGGCTAAGGGGGGGGGGGACTTGGACTGAAAAGGGGAAAAGGGGGGGACTTGGACTGGAAAAGGGCTGTGGGGGGGGACTTGGACTGGAAAAGGGCTAAAGGGGGGGACTTGGACTGGAAAGGTCTAAAGGGGGGGACTTGGAGTGGAAAAGGGATAAAGGGGGGACTTGGACTGGAAAAGGGCTAAAGGGGGGGGACTTGGACTGGAAAAGGGCTAAGGGGGGGGGGGACTTGGACTGGAAAAGGGCTAAGGGGGGGGACATGGACTGGAAATGGGTTGTGATGGGGGTGGAGGGGACCTGGACCAGAAAAGGGCTATGGGGGGGGGGGGAAACTTGGACTGGAAATAGGCTGTGATGGGGGGGGGACCAGCACTGAAATAGGGTTATGGGGGGGGGACAGGGACTGGAAATGGGTTGTTATGGGGTGGAGGGGACCTGGACTGGAAAAGGGCTATGGGGGGGGGGGGAACTTGGACTGGAAATGGGCTATGGTGGAGGAAGGGGGATCTTGGACTGGAAATAGGCTGTGATTAGGGGGGCTAGGACTGCAAATGGGCTGTGATGGTGCGGGGGGACTCGGACTGCAAATGGGCTGTGATGGTGCGGGGGGACTCGGACTGCAAATGGGATGTGATGGTGGGGGGGCCTAGGACTGGAAATAGGCTGTGATGGGGGACTTGGACTGGAAATGGGCTGTGATTGGGGGGGGGGAGCTAGGACTGGAAATGGCCTGTGATGTGAGGGCTAGCACTGGAAATGGGCTGATGAAGAGCTGGAATAGGACTGGAAATGGGCTGATGTGGGGCATGGGAGAATGGGACTAGAAGGGAGTGGATGCTGGGTGGGTCTAGAACTATAAGGGAACTGATTTGGGGGGAGGACTAGAATGGATGGGGAATGAGAATAGAGAGGGGAAAAAATATTTTGTGTGGAAGAAAAGTCTATGATGGGCCGGTATTGGGAGAGTAAGAGGGGCTTGAGAATGGAAGGGTGAAATTTAAACGGATGATAAAGGAATAAGGAAAGAATTGGGGGAAAGAGCAAAAGGGAAACAATCAGTATGTTAAAGCAGAAATAGAGAGAGAATGGAAAACATCTGAAAGAGAAGAAAGGACAAATGGATAGCTCGCAGAAGACACGAAGAAACCAGAAGAAAGTGACTGGAGCAATTGCAACTGAAAAATAAAACGCCCAAACAGAAGGTAGAAAAATACTTTTTATTTTGAATTTATTAACTGGAATATGTCTGGTCTGGGAAGTGTGTATTGCTAACATCTTTGCGTTTTTGTTTAGTGCAAGAGGAAATTACTTTATAGTTTTATTTCTCCAGTGTTGTACATTTCATGTTTGGATTTTGGGGTTCCCAGTTTAATTATTATCTGACCAAGGAAGTTAGCCTACACGTATCCTCGGTATTTTTTGGGGGTGGGGCGGGGGGCTGGGCTGGGGTGGGACTAGGGGCGGAGAATGGGTGGAGCATGGCGAGCCACAGGTGTCGGGTTTTTCTCGGTGAAAAAGTTGGCAACCCTACATGGACTGGAAATGGGTTGTGATGGGGGTGGAGGGGACCTGGACCAGAAAAGGGCTATGGGGGGGGGGGGGAACTTGGATTGTAAAAATGCTGTGATGGGGGGGGACCATGACTGTAAAAGTGGAATGGGGGGGGGGGGACATGGAATGGAAATGGGTTGTGAGGGGGGTGGAGGGGACCTGGACTGGAAAAGGGCTATGGGGGGGGGGGAACTTGGACTGGAAATGGGCTATGGTGGAGGAAGGGGGATCTTGGACTGGAAATAGGCTGTGATTAGGGGGGCTAGGACTGCAAATGGGCTGTGATGGTGCGGGGGGACTGGGACTGCAAATGGGCTGTGATGGTGCGGGGGGACTCGGACTGCAAATGGGATGTGATGGTGGGGGGCCTAGGACTGGAAATAGGCTGTGATGGGGGACTTGGACTGGAAATGGGCTGTGATTGGGGGGGGGGGGGGAGCTAGGACTGGAAATGGCCTGTGATGTGAGGGCTAGCACTGGAAATGGGCTGATGAAGAGCTGGAATAGGACTGGAAATGGGCTGATGTGGGGCATGGGAGAATGGGACTAGAAGGGAGTGGATGCTGGGTGGGTCTAGAACTATAAGGGAACTGATTTGGGGGGAGGACTAGAATGGATGGGGAATGAGAATAGAGAGGGGAAAAATATTTTGTGTGGAAGAAAAGTCTATGATGGGCCGGTATTGGGAGAGTAAGAGGGGCTTGAGAATGGAAGGGTGAAATTTAAACGGATGATAAAGGAATAAGGAAAGAATTGGGGAAAGAGCAAAAGGGAAACAATCAGTATGTTAAAGCAGAAATAGAGAGAGAATGGAAAAACATCTGAAAGAGAAGAAAGGACAAATGGCTAGCTCGCAGAAGACACGAAGAAACCAGAAGAAAGTGACTGGAGCAATTGCAACTGAAAAATAAACGCCCAAACAGAAGGTAGAAAAATACTTTTTATTTTGAATTTATTAACTGGAATATGTCTGGTCTGGGAAGTGTGTATTGCTAACATCTTTGCGTTTTTGTTTAGTGCAAGAGGAAATTACTTTATAGTTTTATTTCTCCAGTGTTGTACATTTCATGTTTGGATTTTGGGGTTCCCAGTTTAATTATTATCTGACCAAGGAAGTTAGCCTACACGTATCCTCGGTAATTTTTGTGGGTGGGGCTGGGGGCGGGGCAGGGGTGGGACTAGGGGCGGAGAATGGGTGGAGCATGGCGAGCCACAGGTGTCGGGTTTTTCTCGGTGAAAAAGTTGGCAACCCTAATTCTGAAGCATCTGAAACAGAAAAGAGAGTTGCACATTAGTGTTCAGGAGCTCCCTCTGACATCCTCAGAGTAACCTTTCCTATTTGTACAGGCCATCTCTGTTGAGAGTGTTTGTCTCCAACTGGATGACTGTGACTGTGGCTGTGGCATCTGACCTAGTAGGGTTTGGTTCATCTTCCTGTCATAGTGACCTGAGAGCAGTTCATGACTGATGTAATTGGTGAACTGCATCTCTGGACTGAACATGAGATTGCTTGAAGGGCACAGGTTGACTGCATGAGCTATGCCACTGTGATGAGTGTTGAATGTGCACTGGGAAAGAGGGGGATGATGGGAGCAACCACGCCTGGCTGATTTAATGGCCCTCTGCCATATGCATGCAAGCAGGTACTCAGCAATTTTGTACTCTGGCCATATGCTTGATATTTCCAGCATTACAGGCTGCAGGATTTTCAGACCCTGACATGGCATTTGGAATTTATCAAGTGTGTGTGCATGTATGTATGCGTGCATGTGTGTGTAGCTGCATGCTCTCTGGCAGGCTGAAGGGGGTACTCCCATAATCAGAGTGTGTTGCTGCCAGCCCCATTGGTGTCATTCGTGAGCTAAGAAGCGACCTAAAAGGTGTATGGGTAGATGTGGGGGACAAGATTTTGATATATTTGGACAGGCCCATCTGGATTTTTTTCCATGCCCTCTGTGCTGCAGTGTGGGGAGGCCTGCAACACTAGGTCTCATTAGAGAGCATGAGACACACCAGGAGGTTGCTTTCCACATCCAAGAAGTTACACTCCCTCCTGGCCACCATATCAGTGCTCTCTAATGTGTGATCCTCTAGTGGCCGCTGCAGTGTGCAGAGATCAAAAATACATCTACATATGCCATTTGGAAGTGGCGTGCAGGTGGGCATGTGTATTTTGTTGCCAAGTGGCACTTACACATGTATTCTACATGTGCAGCATCCAGAATACCACTATTTGCACATTCATATCTACCACTGACATTTCACGTTACACTTGTAAAGTACATCATTACATAGTTTAGTACGGGGTAGCAAGTCTTTCTTCCACATGCTTCTTATGGGACTTTCCACATGTACATGCTGCTATCTTGCAACACATACACATGAATCTGGCTGCAGGATGTTTTTTAAAAATTCATCCAGTCTGAGGGCAGAGATATGCCAATTTTGTATTGACCTCACATGTGCTCCCCCTCTCTTCTGAAATTGATCTAGCTTTGTGCATGTTTTCACTTCTTCACCGCAACCAGGACCAGTGCAAGGATATGAGGTGCCCTAAGCGAACATTATCCCTCGCGCCACCTCTGCTTCAGCCCCTGCTCTGATTGCCACCATTGCCACCCCTTACCAGGATCTGCAGCTGCGGCAATGCTTTTAAAACGGCACCAAAGCACTAGAGTTGCTTTCAGCTCTGGCCCTGTGGTGCCATTGTGCTTCCACCCCCCCCCCCTTTGATTTTATTTCCTGTTTGCATGGGGGCGGAAGTCGCTTCCGCTTCCATGGAAAAGTAAGTGAAATTAGAAGGGGAAAGAAGTACAAACAGCGCCAGAGCTGAAGGTAACTCTGGTGCTTTGGTGCCATTTTAAAAGCATTGTTATTGCTACATATCCCGGTAAGGGGTGGCAGCTGTGGCAATTGGCACCCCTGGAGGACCAGCACTCCAGGCAACCACCTAGTTTGCCTAACTGTAGCACCGGCCCGTATCACATCAGCCACACAAATGCCTTGTCTAAAATTTGCCTTATAGTATATATGTAAACCGGAATCATAATAAATTAAACTGACTTAACTAGGGGATCAGCCATTTACTCTTTGGAAAACAATGAGTACCAGAGAATTTTTTATATTAAATAGAGAATCATGGATGAACTTTTAAATATTTCACTCAAGGCTAGCTGGCTTTGAAACAGACTTGCTAACCTGGCATATTTCACCCTCTGGCAAACAGATGTCTCACATCTTGCCAATAAAATCCTTCAGTCACTTTCAGTTGCTTTCACCTTATCCCTTCATCACCCCCTGCCCAAGGAGCTTCTAGGACCTTCCCTCACCCCTCACCATTCCCAGCTTCTGAGCCCATGGCCCCTGGCTGTACCAAGTACAACGAGATGCCGTGCTGGCAGCTCGCATTGCTATCACCCAGCCCCATGGCAGCAGCAGCACTGCCGCCTACAGCGTAGTCATGTGCCACACTTTCCTCCTTGCGGGACATTTTGGGAATCAGCCGGTTCCTAGGTGAGTTAAAAATTCCTAATTGAGTTAAATGTTTTAATCAAGTTAAAATGCTATAAAGTTAATTGAGTTAATAACAAATTAAGTGCCCATCTCCACCTTTTCACAATGATGGACAAGGGAAGTTCTTCTATCTTGTGAAATATGAAAGTAAGTAAACCACCATAGTTGATTATGTAGGTCTATAGATATAACACTAGACCAGCGGTTCTCAACCTGTGGGTCGTGACCCCCACGGGGGTCACCACAGGATTTAGCGGGGGTCGCCTCGTCTCTGCCAAGTTTAAAAAAAATTTTAAAACGCGCACAAGTTGCTGCCGCTGCCGAGTCCGCTTCTCGGCAGCGGCAAACTCACCGCCTCCCTTCTAATGCAGGCGCGGCTCCCTGCCTCTTAGGGAACCGCGGCTGTGCCTGTAAAACCGTTGCGGAGCCTTCCTGTCTCTCGACAGGCTCCGTGCAGCATTGTCCCGCCTCCAAAGGAGGGGGGGGGGGGCTATGACTGGAAATGAGCTGATTAGTGGAGGCTAGGACTGGTAATGAGATGATGGGGGGTAGGACTGGTATTGGGCTGATTAGGGGAGACTAGCACTGGTAATGGGGTTGAGGGGAGATTAGCACTAGCAGTGAGCTGATTGGGGGGGCTTTGACTGGGAATGGGCTAATTGTGGGGAGGGGAGGATAGAGCTGCTGGCCCTGGAAGAAAACTGGGGGCTAAGGCTACAAATGGGCTGATACGAGGGGATGGGAGAATGGAACTGAAAGGGAGTGGATCTGAGAGGGGCTGTCATGGTATTTGTACTAGAAGGGACTGGTCAGTGGGGAAGGAGGGGGACTGGAAGGGAATGGACACCAGTGGCAGTCATGGGAATGTAAGCTGACATTGGAAGGTTCTGGGAGTGAGGACTGGAAAGGCACTGATACTGGGGAGGGTTACTGGGACTGGAAATAGGCTGATGGAAAGAAGTGAAGAAAACGAAAGAAAAGATAAGAAATGGCAGATGGACCAAAGACCACAGAAAGAGAGCTAAGAGAAGACAGGAAAACAGAAGCCTCAGATCGGGACCAGCATGATCAGAGAATAAATTGGTCAGACAACAAAGGTAGAAAAAATAATTTTATTTCATATTAGTGATTTGACTACAAAATCATAATAAATTTTGAAATCAAATATTATTACTTGTTATTGGGATTAGTTATTGTGGTTTAAATAAGTAAATTTTATAAATAAAAACATAATGCAAAGGCCTATAATATATTAATAATTCAACAAATGATTACAGCGACAATGCATTAACGGTAAAGGAAAAGAGACGCATTTGATTTTATCATTGGGGGTCATCACAATTTGACTAATGGTAAAAGGGGTCACGGTGCAAAAAAGGTTGAGAACCACTGCACTAGATGGAAAGTAGGCTGTCTATGGCTGCTGGGTGGTGTGACATTTTATTTATTTACATTCTCTTATATACCGCACTATTCTGCATCAGTGCGGTTTACATTTAACAAACTGAAATTACATTGAACAGGGCATTATACCTTGGAGATAACTATTTTACAGGGAACATGGGCTGTGGAGGGTTAAGTGGCTTGCCCAAGACCACAAGGAGCACCTGTGGGACTAGAAACCCCAATCCTTCCAGCCCAAGGTTGCTGTCCTCTAGTGGGATTTGAACCTCCAATCTTCCAAGCTGAAGTACCTTGCCCCAACCACTAGGCCACTCCTCCACTCCAATGTGCACATTAACACATATGCACATACCACTCCCATCATATTCTCCCTCAGCATGCACATGGCCCAGTGGAGAGATCCCAGCAAATCCACTAAGCAGTCAAGCTCCTGCCATGGCACTCCTCTTACAGAGATTAAGGTAGAATGAAAGAGGAGTGGCCTAGATAATGAAGAGCTGTGGCATGCTGAAGAACCTATTCCAAAGAAAGAACCATAACAGCAGGTGTGCCGCAGGGACCTTGGAGTTGAGGAGCTGGGCCCATTCCAGGAGAACACTAAAGACCAAGGTGGTGCATCTTCACTATAACAACCCCCTTTCCCTTTGAGTGGAGCCCTTTGGTATTCAGAAGCCGCTAGAGCTTGAAGCATGACACCAAACACCAGGCAGGAGAAGAACAAGGCATAGAACAAAATCCAAACAGCAGGCAGAGGCAAAGTCCAGGAACATGCAGAACAGGTTCATTAGTGATTGATGAACAGAAGTTGGACACTAAGGTTCAGCAGAGAACAAGGCACTCAGAGTTCCCTCAAGAGACCCTCTGAGGACTGGATGCTCTAGGACAGTGTTTCCCAACCCAGTCCTATGGGGCACACCGGCCAGTCAGGTTTTCGGGATATCCCTAATGACTATGCATGAGATATATATGCATTAGAGATATCCTGCCAACCTGACTGGTTTGTGGCCCTCCAGGGCTGGATTTGGAGACCCCTGCCTAACACCTCTGTCATCTAAGATTGTGAGTGGGCAAGGTGCAGATGTCCAAGACATCATAAAGGTATATAGAATGTGTCACATTCCTCCTCACTTCTCACCACCACCAAAATATTGTCTATTAGACAACTTTTTGGTGGTGGTGAGAATCGAGGAGGAATGTGTCACATTCTATATACCCTTTCGATGTCTAGGACATCTGCACCTTGCCCACTCACAATCTTAAATGACAGAGGTGTAAGGCAGGGGTCTCCAAATCCAGCCCTGGAGGGCCACAAACCAGTCAGGTTGGCAGGATATCTCTCTAATGCATATATATCTCATGCATAGTCATTAGGGATATCCCGAAAACCTGACTGGCCGGTGTGCCCCATAGGACTGGGTTGGGAAACACTGCTCTAGGATATATATATATGTGCAGATAACCTATCAGTAGAATCTGTCTTCAAGACCCAATCAGTTGGCACACCCTCATAGGACAGAGAAAGGTAATAGGATAAAAGCAGGAAGAGGCCAAATCTCGCTTTTAGGACCTGGTTTCTATGAGATAAGTGTGTGACAGAGGGGGGACAGAGAAATGTGAGGAGGCTGAAAGAGAAAATGTTTTGGGAGGAGAAGGCAAGAGAGTGAGAGCAAATATCCTGGTGGGCACAGTGGGGAAGGAAAGAGAGAGAATGTTTCGGTGGGGGAAGGTGAGAGAAAGTGCCTTAAGGGAAAGGGAGAGAGAGAGAAAAAGTGCCTGCATTGGGTTGGGAGCAGGAAATCCTGAGGTTACTACAAATGTTTTACAGGTGTCTATTAGCGGATATACAGGGTGGCCCAAAAAAAGTGAGAACATCTTGTAAATTAAAAGCTTAAATAGTTTACTTATTTGCCTTTTTTAGATATATAACGTCTTTATTTCGACAATTTCCAGTCGCCATCTTTTTTTTAAAATTTGTCAATCATTTACATCTGTCTTTTTGAATTTTTAAATAACTTATATGCTACGAGATGTTCTCACTTTTTTTGGGCCACCCTGTATATTTCCCTTTATTATTGCGTCCAACAAAAGTTCTCTAAAAGCAATTATTTACAAGCAGGAACTCACTATCTAGAGAATATCAGGGTCATTCTTAACCACGAATAAGCCATTTGCACGTACAACTTGGACATGTGCGGTACTTGAACATACAGACGCGATTCTGACAACAAGCAGCTGTACACGTACAAATGAGTTGTACGTGTAGTTCTGGATGTGGGCAAGATGGAGTGGAACGTGGGCACGGAGGGGAGGGGAGGAGTGTGGGCGTGCCCTGCCACAAAGACGTCTAGACTGTATTCTATCGAAAACGAGGACATCCATCGTGGACATCTATGTTAGACCTGCTAAAATGTGGAATAACAGCGTATGTCTGTGAAAGTAATAACACAGAAGGTCATCTTTGTTTAAATAAAGCAGATAGCATAGATGGGATTTGGAAAGAATTTGGAAAAGTTCCTGGGGGAAAGTCCGTAAGGTAGACATGGAGAAAAAAAATCTCTGATCCTATGGGTAAGCAATGTAACATGTTGCTATGTTTTGGGGATGCTACTCTGTTATTGTGATCCAGATTGGCCACTTCTGGGACTAATAATAGGCTAGAAGGACCTCTGATCTGAATCAATATAGAAATTCCTATGACCTTATGTTCAGTTAGGAGACAGAGTATGCAGACTGAAAGTAAATAAACAGAACCACGTGGAAGCAATAGGTGTTCAGATGGTAGCCAGAATCATAGAGGGACCAAAAGAAGAGAAAGAAATGTCACTGCATACAGTCAAACATGGTATACCGCTCTGTGCCTAACTATATCCAAACAAGAAGTGTGACAGTGACACCACCTGTGTGCCTGCTGTAGAAGGGTGCACAGGATGCAGATGTATGGTGATGCACAAAGGAGGGACATGTATAAGGTGCATAAGAAATGACAGGCAATGCCAGGGAAACAGGACCAAAAGATACATATGCCCACAGTGATGGAGGCAGCCATATGTGCCTCCTCGGTGCCCATGAGTGTGCTATCATTGGTGAGCACCTCCTTAATGAGGAGGGCCTGCTCCCCTTCGGTGAGGTTCCTCTATCGGGAGGACACCTTTGGAGCCATTAACATATGAAAGCACCTGTATTGACATCTGGTTTGCAGTCAGTAGTATGGCATTCCCAGAGGCGTGTCCACGCTGGAGTTACATGGGGTTTTTTTTGTTGGTTTGTTTTTTATCAATTTTCAAACAAATACTTACAAAGCAAGCATACAAGAAACTCTAGCGTTAAAAAAGATAATACAAAAAGCATAGTTCCAAAAGCAAAACATCCACTAACTCATAGCCCTCTTAATGGGGAGATACCAAGCAATCTTATACTGTACATAGGCAAAAAAAACAAAGCCACATGGCTTCATAAATTAAACACAGCCTATACGTCTAAAGCCTCCATACCTCTTCCTTACTTAACATTTTGTCCCTCCCTACTGTCTAGAAAAACCTCCAATTGTGATATCCCTGCAGTGTAACTAAACACAGGGATATTGAAGAAAACACATAGTCCCAAGGGCCAACACTCTAGGCTTCAAGGCCAAAAAGGCCAGTCTCCTAAGTTGCGTGGCCCTAGAGACATCCAGAAATAATTGCACTTTAGCGCCCAAAACATTGCTGCCTTAGTCTTAAAGTAACTCTTAAATACTGCAACTTTATCATGTTCAGAAATAAAAGTTACATCAAGGGCAGCACGGGACATTATAATATCCTGTGAATCCTCAAGGAAGCTGGTCAGATCAAGGTCAGAACGACCCTGAAGTGAATCAAACTCACTGGGGGAGCCACTGATAACTTTCCGCCCAGATATATAATACAATTTAGAGATAGAAATGGAATCAGCAGAAGCCAAAGCCAAAACCTCCCTAAAATACTTTCGTAGCAAAATCTCTGGTGACAGTAAATGACACAAAGGAAAATTGAGAAAACAAATATTTTTAACACGAAACATATTCTCATATAATTCCATTTTATGATGAATAACTAAACTATCCTTAATACTAGATGTATTAACAGCTTGAAGGGAAAGACACTGGCTTTCACATTTAGAAACCTGATTAAGTAAACCCACCACCTTTTCCTCAAGTGAACTCAGCTTTGTAGTTATCTTAGAAGAGAAAGTAGATAGCTGAGAAACCGTGGGCACAAGTGTATTCTCTATTCATGTCACTACTCTCCAAATGTCCGTCAGGGTTACCTGACCCTCATGTATATCCTTGACGTTACAGGGAGCAGGAGACCAAGAAACAGGTTTCAGCTTTTCACCCGTTTGTATCGGCATACTCTGCTGAAACGCAACCCCAACAGTGTCGGGAATGGTTAGAGAGGTATCAAATGGAGGAGGAGGTGGAGAACGGTCCAGAGAACTCAGGGAAGCCCCATGGGACTGCAGAGTCAGAAAGTCAGAGTCTGCAGGCAAATTACACCCAACAATTACCTTTACATGTTGATCCGCTCGTTCCATTTAAACCGTCTCACCCTTCCCCCCCCCTTCCGCCGCCCATCTTCAATCCACCCGCTCCTCAGCTTTTTGCTTCATATGCCCCGCACTTTGGAACTCCTTTCCCACTTCTCTCCGCCTAGAACCCTGCTACGCAGCATTCAAACAACAGCTAAACACCCACCTTTTTCCCTAGCCTTTAACCTCCCCACCTCCCCTCTCCCCTTGTAGCTCTACTCTCCTTCTTCTACTGTTCCTTAACCCACTTTGCTTTTACAAATTGTAATTTCTTTTCCTTTTCCGGCCTTGTGCCTTGCTTTTATTGGTTTTTACTTATTGTAAACCGCTTTGATTTTATTTGAAGGGCGGTCAATCAAGTTTTAATAAACATAAACATAAACATAAACATCCAGAGGACCGGTAACAGTCTCAGCAGGAACTTGTTTCTTCTTCCGCTTACCCATGGCGTTATCCTGAGACACTGCTCGCTCCTGCTCCTCCTGCGGTGCTCCAAGGGGCTCCCAAGGGGCCTAAAACGCCCCTTGTATCGTGCCCCTTAGATTGCGCCCACCACAAGCACCTACAGCTGCACCTGACAACAAGTGCCTTTAAGGAGGCCCCCGATGACGTCGGGGTGGCACGGACAGGAGCCTGCTGCCTCCGGTCTCCTCCGGCTGTGGAAATCACACTCCCAAGACTTCCAGCTCTCACCGCTGCCTTTAAGGAGGCCCCCGATGATGTCGGGGCCGCCCAGACAGGAGCCTGCTGCCTCCGGTCTCCTCCGGCTGTGGAAATCACACTCCCCTGGAGTTACATGTTTTATAGCGGTTAGATGTACAACAACAATACGTCTATCTCCGCAGAATACCGAACACGTTTGGATGTTTAGACACACGTGTACATTCATCTTCCGCATTACATGTCTGAGCCCAGTATGGTTCCACACGTTTTTCTTTTCCCATGTTCAACATCCCGTGTTGGAAATCGGGGTATGTATCCTGTTATGGAAACAGTTTCTTTTGGGCTCTAGGCAAATGGCATCATTATATTTCTCACCAAATAACTATTATTTATCTGAACATCTTTTGGTTCTTAGTGCCTATGTTAATGATGTCTTCATTTAGACAGCTATGGTTCAGCTGTAGCTAAATATGCAAAACTCAGAAGTACTAGTTGTTACTCTGTTTCATTAGTGTTACCTAAACACAGGGCCGTACCGATGGTGAGAAGCGCCCTGTGTGAGTTGCACATCGGGCGCGCGCCCCCCCTACTGCACCTCCATCTAGCCACTTTATGGGGGCAGGAGAGAAGAGGCGCTCACCCGATGTACAACTCGCTGGCACACTAAGCAGGTCTGGACCCTCCCGGAGAGACCAGATCTGCTTAGTGTGCCAGCGAGAAGACTTAAGGGGCGCATTTCGGCTCTCTGCCGCTGCCTGCCACCGCTAAAGTGGCAGCAGCAGGCAACGGCAGAGAGCCGAAATGCGCCCCTTAAGTCTTTGTGCCCTGTGCGGCCGCACCACTTGAACAGGACTCGATATGGTCCTGCCTAAACATATGATGGAAAATAATTACATAGTTCACATCTATAGGTCCACCAAAACGACCCTGCTTTGCAGCTCAAGGCGTAACATTTATTTAATGTATTTATTTATTTCTTAGTTTTTAGATACTGCTTTGTCTTGGTAATCATAGCGGTTTACAGATAACATTTTTAACTTCTGCACAAGGCAGTCTACAAGGAATAATTATAGAATGGTTTACAAGGAACAAGGAACAAGCATGTAACAACTGTACGATTAACAAACGATGATGTTCAATAGATATTTAACAATAACAAAGAAGTAAGTACAGGAAGTATTAACATTAGTGGTCTGGATGATATTCCGGAGTCAAGTGTATGGAGACAGGAAGTGGTTGATAAGCGTGGTTAAGTGTTGATAAGAAAATGTATGAGGTCTATGGTGGCCGATCACATTGATAGTAGTCTATAAAGATGAATGTTTTGAGATGTTTTCTGAATTGAGTTAAGTCTTTGATTTCTACCCATAGGGTAGGGGCATAAAGTGAGACTGTCCTACTGGTTGCAGATCGGTTTAGTTTTCTGATACTAATAGGAGTGGATAGCATGCTTTCAGGTGGTCTCTTTTTGTTCTTGTGTGTTGTTGAATGTTTAGCAGTGTGCTGAGGTATGTTGGTGCTATGTTTATTGTTTTGAAAATGATCATGGTATCAGGAGCCAGTGGAGCTGAAACAGGATGGGTCTTATATGATCAGATTTATCAGCTTTCATAATTGTGCACCCAACCGTGTTTTGAGCAAGTTGTAGGGGCTTTAGGATTTTCTTTGGGAGACCATGGAGTATGCTGTTACTGTAGTTGAAATTGGTGCTTATAAGCACCTGGGCTACAGAACGGAATCCGTGGGGGAGAGCAGTGTTCTCAGATGCTGAATCATTCTGATTTTATTGTAAAGTGTGCAAGAAGACATGTGAATGTGTTTAGTGAAATCCAGTTTATGATCAAGGTATATCCCAAGATATTTTATTTCATTTTTTACCGCAAGTGAGGCATGGTTTACATGTAGTGAACTAGGGGGGTTGAATGTTTAAATTCCTAGTAATAATGAGTGCCTCTGTTTTCTTCAGGTTAACTATGAAGTTAACTGAGTTGAGCCATTCAGAGACGTTGTTGAAACAGCTGGTAATCTTTGTGTAGTTAAGCTCCTTGGTGTCAAAGGTTGTGAATAGCATTATATCATCTGCATAAATTCTGTAGTCTATGTTGTGTGATTGGATGATATTGCAGACAGGTTGTAGATATATATTAAACAGAAATGCAGATTATGCAGATCCCTGGGGGACACCCTGAGGTTGAGTGAAAGAGTGAGATAGGTTGTTTTCGAAGCAAACCCATTGGGTGCGGTTGGACAGGTAGTTTTGAAACCATTATAGAGTAGTACCACCTATGCCCAGGTGTTTTAGGTGGTTGATTACAATGTTGTGGTTTACAGAGTCAAATGCGGAAGATATATCTAGGAAGATGAGGATGAAAGCATTGTCATGTTGTTGATTCCTGGGGCCTATCTAGATGAGCTGAGGGAGAGAACAGGATGGTGGGCCTGCTCAGAGGCAAACTAAGAGTCAGGCTGAAGGCAGGGGGAAGTGGGGGGCCATGTGCAAAAGTCAGGGGTTGAATCATGAGACTGAAAAGCAGGGCCATGTGCAAAGCACAGTCTCTCAATGGTAGGGCAGGCCCTGGGGCCAGCAGTAAACATTAGGCCTATGTGGCATAAGGGATCTGAGAATCCCATCTAGACATTTACTATTGAGAGGCTCCATAAAGGTTATATGAAAAAGTCCCCAAAACCACTGATAGCAGAAGGCCGATCTTTAGTGACATGGCATATGCCTTATTCAGTATGGAGCTGATTTCATGCAATATATCCATTTCTACAGCAACACTGCCACTGACATGGTAGATACAAGGGGTCCATGATGTGACTGCTATTGTATATGTGCTGGGGCCTCTGCCCCAGATGAGGTCCCTCATACTTTATTTGATGTAGGCTGCCTGTGCTGCTGTGACTGGGGAGTGGGTGGCAGGGCTGGGCAGCTGTGGGCACGCCCCATCGGCACAATTTCATTCCAGCAATCCCAGCCCTCTGGGTGCCCAGTCTGAATCAGACACATGGAGGGAGCCACAATTCTGATTCCATGGGTCACGCTTAGCCCCAAGGACCAGACTCGCAAACAGGCCTGTACGTGAGGGCCAGGTCTACAAATTAGCCCGGCCTGCATGTATATGCCTTCCCCAGCTAACTTGGTCTGGCCTGTACAATGTAACTGCAGTGCCATCGCGTCCAGTTGCCATGACATCACTGCTCCATTGTATGGCCATGGTCCCCAGCCACCAGCACCTATACCACTTCCCCCACAGCCTGACCCCTGATCCTGACTCCCTAGGCTGGGTACAGGCTGCGGAGGGAGACTCTTTGCCCCCACCCACTGCTTACACAAAAAAGTCAATTGGTCACTGTTGTTTAAGAACGATTTCAAATAACGCCAAACAAAATTATATTGTTCATATTAACCAGTGTAAAGGATCAGAAACAACTCAAGAGGTCTCAGTATAAAAGGACACTGCTGCTAAGGCTTACACCTAATTGCAGCAATCGTGTTTTATCACATCAGTGACCTCAAGGAAAAACTTTAAAACTGCTTTTCAGCTCCAGGCCTGCCATCCATTGCCGCATCAGGGAACCTATTCCACCTCAGAGGTGGAAGACGTTCCCTGTTTATGCTGTTGGACCCGGACATACAGGACCAGCATTAGAATCAGCCCTATACATCTTGGGCCAGCAAACACCCATGACCCACCTTAACGCCATCCCAATCCCACCTCTGCTGCCCCTGTCTACCTTACCCATACAACATGTGGGGACATTAGACTGGATCGGGAGGGGGTGCAGATAGCGGGGATAGACATCCCAATGGGCCGTCCATCCCCACTATACGTGGCATGGACTGGGCCTACATGTGTACATATCTTGGTCAGCCATTCAGGCCATTTGAGGCAATCACCACCCACCCACCCCCTCCCTGCCCTTCTGCCACTACATGCCCTCCAGCCCCAGGTGACCTGGGCCAACATCCATATCAACCATGCATGTCCAGGGCCACAGAATATCCACTGCCCCCTTTCACCACAACCACTCCGACCCTTTCCCATCCCTGGCTAGCCTCTTGGTTTGACCACCATGTACATAACGAGAGGTTTGTCAGGGTTGGCAGAGGTGGCCAGTTGGCAGGGATGGATGTCCACACGGGACCCCCATCCTCACTATTCAGGCCTCAGACTGACCCCCTATGCAGATATACACATGGACACTGTTCAAATTAACATTTATTATTTGTACTATTTACATATGTGGCTGTCCCCACTATCCCATCTGCAGGCAGACATCCCAGGGGGCTTCATTGCGATGACCTACATGGGGTCAGGAGTGCCTCTGTCAGCTGCTCCATGGCCTGTATGAGGGCTTGGAGGTTGCCCCGATCCCACGTAGGTGATCAGCAATGAGCCTCAAGGGCCCCTCTGTAGCTGCGTGCCCCCTCCATCACCTCCCTCTACCCCCTGTCCCCTCCCATCCCCTCCCTCCACCTCCTGCTTCCTCACATCCCCCCTCCATCCCCTGCCCCTCCCATCCCCTCCCTCCACCTCCTGCCCCCTCCTGTCCCTTTCCCCCATATTCCCCCCTCCTCCACCCACTGGGTGTCCCTGGATGGCATGGCCCTGAGTTTCCCCTCCTCCAGGCACTCCTCCTCCTCCTCTTCCCCCCTGCTCCTCAGGGCCACCCACCCAGGGGTACCCTGCTCCTACCCTGGGATGCCCTGGCCAGACTCCATAGCACTGTCCAGCCCCTCCCCTTCAGAAGATTGGGGCACCTCCATGAGGTTCAGGGTGACCACCTCATCCCCACTCTCCCCTGAGAGGGGGGGTGCTGGATAGTACTATGGGGCTGGATGTCATTGGGCGGTTCGCTGTGGTGGTGGCAGGACTTTGTGCTGCAGCTGGTGCCTGCTGCTCCTCCTCTCCCTCCTCAGCTGCCATCTTGCCATTGGCCACCTCTTCCTCCTCCTCCTCCACCACTGTGTGTGTGTGGGGAGCTGTCCTCAACTGGGATGGCTGTGGAAGGGATGCAGAGAGGTGGCTGTTAGTTTCAGTAGGTAGGGGTGTCTGGCTGCCATGTCCCCATTGTCAGATGCCTCCCCATGCTCTGTCTGCTATTGCCCTGCGATGCCCACTCCAGCCTTGTGCCATGTGCATGTCATGGCCCCATTCCTGTGCCATTTCCTCACACTCACCTCACTCCCACTGCAGCTGCCGCCGGATGCACGTCAGGAGTCGCTACCTATTGCACCATATAGCGTGGAAGCACACCTTCTATGCCTCCATCTCCCACAGGACATAGAACCATCTGTGCAGGCAGGAAGGAGGCGTCATACATATGCATGTTTCTTTCTCCCCCCAGGTCTGTCACTGCAGCTGCCAGTCTGCTTTCCATAACACCACCTGCATACACTGGACCCTGTCTCATCCTGCTGCCACATCTCCAGTGCTGTCACACCCTGGTCCAGGGCTTGCCCTGGTCCCTCAGGCCTCCTCTGTCCTGTGTACCTGCATTGCTGACTGGTCAGGCCATGGGCTGAGGGGCCACGGGGATAGTGCTGCCTGCAACATGAGCTGAGATTGGGACCAGAGTGGCAGGCAGAAATGCCAACCATCCTCAATTTTGCACAGTGTGTGTGTGTCTATCCATTGTTTTGTGGCTTTCTACACCTCACTGAGCCTTTCAGTGACTAAGCCAGATATGGCCAACTCCAGTCCTGGTGCATCACAATCCGACCTGGTTTTCATGATGTCTCTAATGAATATTCATGAGATATATTTGCATCCACTACCTCCCCTTGTATGCAAATATACCATGGATATACATTGGGGCATCATGAAAACCAGGCTGAATTGTGATGCACCAGGACTAGAGTTGGCTACCTCTGGCCTAGGCTGTTTCAGTGTTAGCCTGCAAATGTAAATGTGAGGAACAAGGTATTGTGGGTATGGCTGAAACAGGGCAGATTGGCAAGGATGTGTCTGCATTGGGGGTAGAGCAATGGCTGGGATGTCATAGTGCCTGACTGCCACCTGCATGGACCAGGTAGCCACAGCATGTCATGCTGGTAGGCCACTCTCACTCTGACCAAGCAGTGACTATGGCATGGCTAGGTATCCATATAGTGCTCTATAACGTCCAGTTTTAGTGATGTGTATGCATGTCCTGTCCTTTCCTTGTGGCCTGATCACTGAATCAATTGCTAGGTGCACAAGATCACTCTGTGCACATGCAATGTGTACTGATGAGTGGACTGTCCATAGTTGGTATTGCATGGCTGGTAAATGCAGTGGTGGGCAGCAGGTACAGTGTGACTGTGCTTGCTGGGGGTGAATGTTAGACCGAGGTGGTTGGGATGGGGGTGCTCCAGGCCTACTCCCAGTTTCATTGGTAGGGACATCAGGACCATGGTAATAACCACATGCAGATATGGATGCCTCCCCAGGTAGTTAGCATCAGCATTGTAACACTAGTTATTGAATGACATGCACTGTTCTAGCTGGGTCTCTGTCAGACAGGGGCATATCACACTACAGCCAATACCTGCCATACACTGGCAGTGATGGGGATCTACAGCACAGGCAGCAGAGACCATTTCTAGCATGGCAGGTACTGGGGACCTGGTGCTGGGTGCCCGTTCTCACTTTCAGGGTGACTGCAGAAACTGCTCAGTAACACGGTTTGTATCTGCTCTGTGCTTGTATTACACACTGTCAATGCATCTTACATATCGCCTGAGGTGATGGATATGTGCATTCTCCATTTGGGGATCAGCTGTAGACTGCTATTTGGCATGTGCACTGCATCATGGGTACTAGTGGGGGTTACCCTATGCCGGCACACACAGCAGACGTTCTGGGCAGTGACCTGCAGTCTCTTTGTATCCAGCCATTGCTGTGTAGTGAGGTGTTGAGGTGTAGCCTACTGGTTAGTGCAATGCCTCCATAAGCAGGGGACAGGTATCCCATTGTTTTAAAACAGTGAGGAACGGGAGTACACACACCAGTCGAGAGCACACCTCACTTGGTCCTGCATAGACTCCATCCTGGTTAGTGAGCGGGGGGTTACGCGTGTACTACGAGCTGAGATTGAACCGATATGGATATCGGATCATGGGATGGTTTGGATAACTTGGGAGTGTACGGGGCCGACGAGAACGGGATGGCGTTTTCCTGTGTATTTGTGGGAAGATGAGGAGTTTCGTGGATATCTTGCCCAACAATGGGAGGATTATGTCTCCTTTAATGACACCCCGCAGTGCCCTCCGCTAGTGTTTTGGGAGGCTGGGAAGGCTGTGATGCGGGGAGCGATTATCTCCTATACCGCCCGTCGGCGCAAGCATTTGGACCGAAGTGTACTGTTGCTGGAACGTGAATTACGAGTAATGCAGCGGCGGTTGGGGAGGCGCAAAGATAAAGCCCTTCAGCGGGAGTATCTACGCGTACAGACGGTTTTGAATGAGTTGCTTCGGAAACGGGCGGCGCTTACGATACAGCATTATAAGCACCGTTTGCATTTATTTGGTAATCGATCTGGGAGGTTGTTAGCGATACTTTTTAGGTACTCCGGTGGGTCGCGCTTTATCCCTGTGTGGCGGGATGAGATGGGTACTTTACATCATCGGTCGGAGAACATAGAGGGGATCTTACGTACCTTTTACATGCAGCTGTACAGCGAGGAGGAGAGGGATTACTCTCGGGGGGTGGCTTTTCTGCAGACCCTAACCTTACCGTGCCTCTCGGTGGCGGCATTAGAACAACTGAATGCGCCGTTGACGGTGGCTGAGCTTCGGGCTGGTATTAAGCGGGGGAAGACCCATAAGACTCCGGGACCGGATGGTTTTAGTATGGAATATTACAAAATTTTGGCTTCGAGTCTGGCCCCTTCTATGGTGGTGATGTTTGACGCGGCGAGAGATGCTGGTGTGTTTCCCCGTGACATGCGCTGTGCGGACATTACTGTGATACCAAAACCTGGGAAGGATTCGGTGGACCCCGCATCCTACCGACCGATATCTCTCATTAATTGTGACTTAAAGCTGCTGGCCTCTGTGTTGGCGAATCGGCTTGCTCCCCTCCTACCCTCCCTTATTAATGAAAGACAGGTGGGTTTTGTACAGGGTCGAGAGGCCTCCTGGAATATTACTCGGTTACTTTTGGGTATGGACCAGTGTCTGCAGCGAGCTGAGGAGCTGCTCCTTGTAAGTTTAGACGCTGAAAAGGCCTTTGACCGTGTGGCGTGGGCGTATCTTTGGGAGGCTTTAGGGGCTTTTGGCTTTCAGGGAGAGTTTATGAGCTGGCTCCGGGCGTTGTATACCCGACCCACTGCGCGAGTGGGCGCTAACGGTGTTTTCTCAGATCCCTTTGAATTGGCTAGGGGAACGAGACAGGGCTGTCCTCTCTCCCCGCTGTTATTTGTGCTGGCTTTGGAGCTGCTGCTCCGGGCGCTGCGGGATAGTTCTGAGATTGTGGGTATTTCAGTGGGTGGTGAGGACTTGAAAGTTTGTGCTTTTGCTGATGACATGTTGCTTTGCCTCACGAGTCTGCCTTCCTCGTTACATAACGCGCTGAGCTTGATACAGGAGTATGGAACGTTTTCTGGCCTAAAAATTAATTCTGCGAAGTCGATGGTTCTCGATGTTGGGGGTCGGGTGCGCCATCGCTGGTTAGGGCAGTTTCCGTTGGTGTGGGCAGATCGACAGATTACCTATCTCGGTGTACAGCTACCGGACTGTCCTGCCGATTTATATCGCGCTAACGTGCCCCGCTTACTGTCTCAAAGTAGCCAGACTCTGCGGAACTGGTGGGGTCTCCCATTGTCTCTACGAGGGCGGATAGCGCTGTTCACTATGGTGGAGTTTCCGCGGTGGCTTTATGTTCTCCGTATGCTCCCGCTCTGGGTTTTAGACAAGGATTGGAGGCGCTTGGAGCAGTGCCTCCGAGCGTTTTTATGGGGAGGTCATCGAGCGCGTATACCTCTACGGGTCCTGCAGAGTAGGCGGGAGGAGGGTGGTTTGGAATTGCCTTCCTTACGTAACTATAATCTTCGATATCTGGCTCGCCATATTCGGGCTCTCCTGGACGGCTCTGCGGGGGGGGCTCTGGTCCGACAATTGGCGGCAGTCTTTAGCTCTTATCATGCATTATACCTTTTGCATGTTGACCAGCTGCCTAGGGTGACGCGGCTCGGGGTGGGGAGGGGATATCTTGAGGCCCTGCGGCCTGCCTGGAAGACCCTCTGTCGGAGGGTTGGCTGGGATTGGCGGGTGTCCCCGTTACTTCCCTTAGTGGGGAACCCGGACTTTGGCCCTGGCTTTGTACCGCGTAGTATTTTCTCTGGTTGGGCGGAGCGGGGGCTGGTGTGTCTCGGAGATTTGTATTTGCACATTGATGGTGTTTTGGATAGCTTTCGGCAGGTACAACGGCGGTATGATATTCGACCTCAGGACTTCTATGGCTACCTGCAAGTGCGACACTATTTAACTTCGCTAGATGTGAGTGGCCGGGGTTGGACTATCTCTCTTTCACCTCGCTTCGTCCTAGGGAAGTTAAAGGAGCGTCTGCCGGGGGAGGAGATCTGTCGGCAGGTGCTTCGGCCCGCTGAGGGAGATGAGCTGCTTCTTGGACTTGCTGCTAGGTGGCGGGGCGATGGCGTGGAGGAGATGACGGCGGACATTCTACGGGTGGCCTTTGCGGGGATCCCGAAAGGCCCCAAGTGGGTCTATCTCCAAGAAATGCAATATAAATTTTTGTGGAGAGCCTATACTAGTGAACACTGGGCTGTGCAGGCGGGGCTGCGACCTACTGGGGTTTGTATGTGGTGTGATCAGACAACTGGGACCTTGCTTCATAAATTTTGGTGTTGCCCGAGGGTGCGTGATCTATGGCTGCGAGTCTGTGCTAAATTGCAGAGGTGGTCTGGATCAGAGTGTGCCATACAGCGAGAGGTGTGTCTTTTTCATAACTGGCCGCTAAGTTTTGTCCAGCTGCCATATTGGCATAGGGCATTTTTTGAGCGGGGCTTCTTGCTGGTCAAACGGGTGTTGCTGACTCGCTGGGTCTCTTCCTCGCCCCCCTCTTTGGGGATCTGGGAACAAGCTATGTTTGACCTGATGACTATGGAAAAGATGACCGCTCAACCAAGGGGAGGTAAACACTGGGAGGAGTTTTGGGAATTGTGGTCCCCCATGCTTTCTCACCTACCCCCGAAAGGGCGGAGTACGCTGCTCAATGTAAGTGGCTGACGCTATGTCATAGGGGGGCTGGTTCGGCTAAGGGGATCTCCTTGCCACTACGGTATGGCTTGTATCCTGGATGCTGTCCGGCCACAGTATGAGCTTGCTACATGTCCCCTGGATGCGTGAGGGGCTTGTGCTCCTCCTGTCTCTTTTGCTCCTTTTGCTCTTTTGTCCTTTATATCGCTCTTTCTTTCTTCTCTTTCTCCTTCTCTGCTAGGTGGGAGTTCTTCACCCTGGCTAAGGCGCTACGTACGAAGCTGGGTAGCCTAATGTTTGGCCTGTGTCTTTTGGTGGGTTGGGAATTGGAGGGATTCAGCCATGCTGTGGGGGCGGGGTGGGGGGGAGGGGAAGTAGGGGTGTTGAGTATGTTTGTGAGTTCTTGGATTGACCTTGCATTTGTGTTGTTGCTGTATACTGTTGTCTTGGCTATTATGCAAAATTTCAATAAAAATGATGTGAACTAAAACAGTGATCCAAATCAAAATTATTAGTAGTAGCTGCCCCCTGCAAACTCTCAGAGCATAACACATGCTAGAAAAAACAAAAAAAGGAACATCTATCTTCCCAAGCCACCGCTTTTTTACAGGCTCCCAATCGCTGCTGAAAATACTTGCTGCTGAAAATCCTGCCACTGATAGTCCAGCAGTAGGATAGTCAGTGGTGACTGGAACCCTGTAGACGGCGGTGGCTTGGGAAGACAGGTGTTTCTTTTTTTTTGTTTTTCTAGCATGTGTTATGCTCTGAGAGTTTGCAGGGGGCAGCTACTACAGATAATTTTGATTTGGAATCACTATTTTAAAAAAATGGGATTATAGCAAACTGGCGATTGGCAGGAGTATTTTAGAGCCATTGACGTGAGGAGGATTGGGCCTGGTTCGAAGTTAACTTTTCCCATTGCCCCTACCTCCTTGGATTCTGAGGCTCTTTTCTTCTTCCATATCCGATGTTTACTTGATGTGATGTGTGACAAATGATAGAGTGGTATACCTTGCAGTATTCATTTGATTTACATTTTGGAGTTGACCTTTTAGGGCTTGTGCATGCTGTGCTGCACAGTGTCATGGGATGGGGGTGGTAGGAGTTATACACAGGTGTCAAGTGCAGGGATGTTTCTTTGCAGACACGGTGGTGGCTGCATGAGGCAGTTTCCCATTGGAGGTGGTGCTGTTGTGGACAGTATCAGACTTCATGGGGCATGGGGCCAACACAGGGTTCTTGTTTGGTGGTTGGTAGTGGGGGGGGGGGGTGGCCTAGATCAGCCATGTGTTGTCTTTACTAGCACTATGTCTCTATTTATTTAGCTGTGCTTATATACTACTTTTCACTGGGTCAAAGTGATTTACAGATATAAGCTAACAGGCACTTTTTATTCCCTCATTCCCAAAGGGCTTGCAATCTATGTGTACCTAAGGCAACAGAGGGTTAATTGGCTTGCCCAAGGCCACAAGGAGTGCCTATAGTGTGGCTAGGGTTGCCAACTGGCCGGTTTTCAGCCGGCCTGGCCGGTTTTTCCATGGCCAGGCCGGCTGCCGGCGCAGAGGCAAAACCGGCTTTTCTCCCCCGGAGGGCTTCAGAGGGAGCCGGGGAAGCCCGCGCGAGGCCCCGGCTCCCTCTGAACAGCCGCCAGCGTGAAGAGCCTTTACCTTCACGCTGACGGCTGTTCCTGTGAAGCCGCGATTGGTGGGAAAGGTTAAAGGCAATGCCCTTTAACCTTTCCCAGCATTCGTGGCTTCACACGAACAGCCGCCAGTGTGAAGGAAAAGGCTCTTCACGCTGGCAGCTGTTCAGAGGGAGCCGGGGCCTCGCGCGGGCTTCCCCGGCTCCCTCTAAAGCCTCAGACAGCCGCGGTTTTGGGGGGGGAGGCCAAGGACTGCATGGGCTGTGATGGGGGGAGGGGGCCTGGACTGGAAATGGGGTAGGTGGGTGGAATTTGACTGGAAATGGGTTGTGATGGGGGGGGGGGACCTGGACCGGAAAAGGACTATGGGGGAGGGGGGACTTGGACTGGAAAGAAACGGGCTGTGATGGGAGGGGACCTGGACTGTAAAAGGGCTATGGGGGGGGGACATGGACTGGAAATGGGTTTTGATGGGGAGGGGGACCTGGACTGGAAAAGGGCTGGGGGGGGACATGGACTGGAAATGGGTTGTGATGGGGAGGGGGACCTGGACTGGAAAAGGGCTATGGGGGGGGGAACTTGGACTGGAAAAGGGCTATATGGGGGGGGGGGAACTTGGACTGGAAAGGGCCTATGGTGGAGGGAGGGGGAACGGACTGGAAATAGGCTGTGATTAGGGGGACTTGGACTGGAAATGGGTTGTGAAGGGGGGGACCTGGACTGGAAAAGGGCTATGGGGGGGCACTGGACTGGAAAGAAATGGGCTGTGATGGGGAGGGGGACCTGGACTGTAAAAGGGCTATGTGGGGGGGGGGGGACATGGACTGGAAATGGGTTTTGATGGGGAGCGGGACCTGGACTGGAAAAGGGCTATGGGGGGGGGGGGGGACATGGAATGGAAATGGGTTGTTATGGGGAGGGGGACCTGGAATGGAAAAAGGCAATGGGGGGGGAACTTGGACTGGAAATGGCTATGGTGGAGGGAGGGGGAACTTGGACTGGAAATAGGCTGTGATTAGGGGGGCTAGGACTGCAAATGGACTGTGATGGTGGGGGGGGTAGGACTGCAAATGGGCTGTGATGGTGCGGGGGGACTCGGACTGCAAATGGGATGTGATGGGGGGGGGGCCTAGGACTGGAAATAGGCTGTGATGGGGACTTGGACTGGAAATGGGCTGTGATGGGGGGGCTAGGACTGGAAATGGTCTGTGATGTGAGGGCTAGCACTGGAAATGGGCTGATGAAGAGCTGGAATAGGACTGGAAATGGGCTGAAGTGGGGCATGGGAGAATGGGATTAGAAGGGAGTGGATGCTGGGTGGGTCTAGAACTATACGGGAACTGATTTTGGGGGAGGACTAGAATAGATGGGGAATGAGAATGGAGAGGGGAAAAATATTTTGTGTGGAAGAAAAGTCTATGATGGGCTGGGTATTGGGAGAGTGAGGGGCTTGAGAATGGAAGGGTGAAATTTAAATGGATGATAAAGGAATAAGGAAAGAATTGGGGGAAAGAGCAAAAGGGAAACAATCAGTATGTTAAAGCAGAAATAGAGAGAGAATGGAAAACATCTAAAAGAGAAGAAAGGACAAATGGATAGCTCGCAGAAGACACGAAGAAACCAGAAGAAAGTGACTGGAGCAATTGCAACTGAAAAATAAAACGCCCAAACAGAAGGTAGAAAATACTTTTTATTTTGAATTTATTAGCTGGAATATGTTTGGTCTGGGAAGTGTGTATTGATAACATCTTTGCGTTTTTGTTTAGTGCAAGAGGAAATTACTTTATAGTTTTATTTCTCCAGTGTTGTACATTTCATGTTTGGATTTTGGGGTTCCCAGTTTAATTATTATCTGACCAAGGAAGTTAGCCTACACGTATCCTCGGTAATTTTTGTGGGTGGGGCTGGGGGCGTGGCAGGGGTGGGACTAGGGGCGGAGAATGGGTGGAGCATGGCGAGCCACAGGTGTCGGGTTTTTCTCGGTGAAAAAGATGGTAACCCTAAGTGTGGCAGGCTATGGCCTAGAGTAGTCTGCAAATATGAAAGGCCTGTAAGTTAGGCCTGGATCACAACCCCCATTATAGCTAGAAAAGAACCAAAAATCTGTGAAAAATGAGAAAAATTTTTAAACTGCTTAATAAGAAGTTTTACATGAATTCATAAGTCTTTCATTATTCTCTTGTGTGCAAAAGAAAGAAATGTTTCAATACATGCATTCCTGGAGCTAGAGACGACCTTGCAGTAGTGAAGTATCAAACCTAGAAACTGAACCATTGTTAGGACAGTCCTAAGGGAGGGAGCTGGGTGCTAGGCCCAGGAGGGATCTCTGATTGGACAGGTGCAAGGGGCGTTGGAACCAATAGGAAGTTTGCATGTATCAAGCTGGAACCAATAGAAGGTTCTCATGTATCAAACTGAAAAAGAGGTATAAATGAGTATGTCTCTGTAAAAACTTTGCTCAGTTCCTTTTGAAGCTTTGACTAACTGAGCCATGTGCACAATAAATTGGCTTGGATCTTTGAAAAGACTCCTGGTTTTATTTATTGCATGCTTATCAGCTGCTACAATAGGGCTAGAAACCCCAGCCCCTCCAGCCTGAGATTGCTGTTCCCAGGCGGGACTTAAACTGCCAGCCCTCCAGCCAGAGGTACCATGTCCTAACTACTAGGCCACTCCTCCTCTCTATATTTCCACTGTGCTGTGTTTTGGCTGACAGTATTGGGCCATACTGCTTCACTGTTATACACAGTAGGTTTTTTTCACTGTGTTCAGATTTCCTTTCCATATGTGCTTTCCCTTTTGTCCATTCTGCATTTTTTCCACCTTGCTTTCCTCTTGGCCATTGTGTTTCTGTTCACCTGTTTCCTGTGTGGGCCCTGTTTTGTATGTTTACTGTCTTTTGGTTTTGTGGTGGATCCAGTTTACCCCCTGCTCCTTTTGCCTTTTTCCTTTGCAGCTACTTAATGTCTCTTTGCACTTTTCTTGTCCATCACGTGCATTTCCCCTGCCTCCTCCCTTTCCTGTTTTGCCCTACTTACTGCACAAGGGTGGTCCTTATCCTTTCCCAGCCCCTGTGTGCTGCAGCTAGGGCTGGCCTCCGATGTCCTGTTGGGAGCAGGGCACCCTCATTTTACAAGATCATCCTGCGGAGCAGGCGGGGCTCTGCCTCAGAGAAGTTGACTTGCCTCGCAGCCATTTTCCAAGGGTCTGGCTGGGGCAGAAGTAGGGTTGCCAACTGGCCGGTTTTCAGCCGGCCTGGCCGGTTTTTCCACGGCCAGGCCGGATGCCGGCGCAGAGGCAAAACCGGCCCTTTAAAAGCCGGTTTTTTTGCTCTGGCCGCAAGATCGGGAGCGGCCTGAGCAAAAAAACCGCTTTTCTCCGCTTCAGAGGGAGCCGGGGAAGCCCGCGCGAGGCCCCGGCTCCCTCTGAACAGCCACCAGCGTGAAGAGCCTTTACCTTCACGCTGGCGGCTGTTCCTGTGAAGCCGCGAATGCTGGGAAAGGTTAAAGGTTGCCCTTTAACCTTTCCCAGCATTCGCGGCTTCACAGGAACAGACGCTAGCGTGAAGGTAAAGGCTCTTCACGCTGGTGGCTGTTCAGAGGGAGCCGGGGCCTCGCGCGGGCTTCCCCGGCTCCCTCTGAAGCCTCAGACAGCCGCGATGCTGGTCCGGGGGGGGGGGGGCAAGGACTGCATGGCTGTGATGGGGGGACCTGGACTGGAAAGGGCTAAGGGGGGGGGGGGGACTTGGACTGGAAAAAGGCTAAGGGGGGGGGGACTTGGACTGGAAAAGGGCTAAGGGGGGGGGACTTGGACTGGAAAAGGGCTAAGGGGGGGGGGGACTTGGACTGGAAAAGGGCTAAAGGGGGGGACGTGGACTGGAAAAAGGCTAAGGGTGGACGACTTGGACGGGAAAAGGGCTAAAGGGGGGGACTGGGACTGGAAAAGGGCTAAGGGGGGGGGCTAAGGGGGGGGGACTTGGACTGGAAAAGGGCTAAAGGGGGGGACCTGGACTGTAAAAGGGCTAAGGGGGGGGGGACATGGACTGGAAATGGGGTGTGAGGGGGGGGGAGGGGACCTGGACCAGAAAAGGGCTATGGGGGGGGGGGGGAAACTTGTACTGGAAATAGGCTGTGATGGGGGGGGGGACCTGAAATGTAAAATGTTTATGGGGGGGGAACATGGAGTGAAAAGGGGATGGATGGGGGGTGGCGGGGACCTGGACTGGAAAAGGGCTATGGGGGGGGGGGGGGACCTTGGACTGGAAATGGGCTATGGTGGAGGAAGGGGGATCTTGGACTGGAAATAGGCTGTGATTAGGGGGGCTAGGACTGCAAATGGGCTGTGATGGTGCGGGGGGACTCGGACTGCAAATGGGCTGTGATGGTGCGGGGGGACTCGGACTGCAAATGGGATGTGATGGTGGGGGGGCCTAGGACTGGAAATAGGCTGTGATGGGGGACTTGGACTGGAAATGGGCTGTGATTGGGGGGGGGAGCTAGGACTGGAAATGGCCTGTGATGTGAGGGCTAGCACTGGAAATGGGCTGATGAAGAGCTGGAATAGGACTGGAAATGGGCTGATGTGGGGCATGGGAGAATGGGACTAGAAGGGAATGGATGCTGGGTGGGTCTAGAACTATAAGGGAACTGATTTGGGGGGAGGACTAGAATGGATGGGGAATGAGAATAGAGAGGGGAAAAAATATTTTGTGTGGAAGAAAAGTCTATGATGGGCCGGTATTGGGAGAGTAAGAGGGGCTTGAGAATGGAAGGGTGAAATTTAAACGGATGATAAAGGAATAAGGAAAGAATTGGGGGAAAGAGCAAAAGGGAAACAATCAGTATGTTAAAGCAGAAATAGAGAGAGAATGGAAAACATCTGAAAGAGAAGAAAGGACAAATGGATAGCTCGCAGAAGACACGAAGAAACCAGAAGAAAGTGACTGGAGCACTTGCAACTGAAAAATAAAACGCCCAAACAGAAGGTAGAAAAATACTTTTTATTTTGAATTTATTAACTGGAATATGTCTGGTCTGGGAAGTGTGTATTGCTAACATCTTTGCGTTTTTGTTTAGTGCAAGAGGAAATTACTTTATAGTTTTATTTCTCCAGTGTTGTACATTTCATGTTTGGATTTTGGGGTTCCCAGTTTAATTATTATCTGACCAAGGAAGTTAGCCTACACGTATCCTCGGTAATTTTTGTGGGTGGGGCTGGGGCGGGGCAGGGGTGGGACTAGGGGCGGAGAATGGGTGGAGCATGGCGAGCCACAGGTGTCGGGTTTTTCTCGGTGAAAAAGTTGGCAACCCTAGGCAGAAGGGGGGGTGGGGACTTACTGTATCCTGTTTCCTGTAGCACGTGTACAATTGTGCACGTGGACACATTTTCAGAACTACACGTCTGCGGCATGTCACGCAGGTTGCACATGTTACATGCACACGAAACCCCGCCATGCATGAGTAAGATGTTTAGCGGTACAGATGTACAACCCCATATTCTGACATACGGCCATACGTCTAGCCGCCCGGGCAGAGAATCACGTCTATGTTTTGGGCATACACGTTTTGAACGTACACATCCGCCCTGCATGTCTTTCTCAGAATCTGGCCCTATATGTATTTCTCAACTTGGCATGCTTCTCTTTAAGCAATTGAAAAGGAGGATCTGATTAGAACCGCCCACTGACTTCTTATTTTGGAAACAGTGATCCAGTTCTGTATTAGGCTCTGATGCCTTTGGTTTTTATTTCATTTCAATGGTGATTTTTTTGTTCCAATATGATGTGCATTAAATAGTTCTAGCATGCACTAAATCAGAAAAAATGAATCAGATTTCATTCATTCCTTTTTTATTTTATTTTGAGCATGACATAACAAAATCTGTTGTTTCAATGTCGTTTCAAAAGCAAGCGCATATCTCTATTCTGCACCCCATCCCCACCTTCACTGCATCTTTGGGCTTATATGTCCTCAGGGACCAGCAGGGACTCTGGGCCTAAACTGTGTGTGTTTATGGTTTATTAGAACTAGATATACCGCTCTTAAAGTACAATCATAGCAGTTGACAAAATGAAATTTAATGAAACATAAATTTTCAACAATTAATGAGTGCTCCACACTTTATACTGCTGGTAATAGACTGGATCTTGTCATTGTTTTTTTGAACTCTGTCTGTGGTGCTGAGGTCATGAGGGTTGTCCCTTTATCCTGATCAAATTACAGACTTTTGCAAAAATTTGTTGCCCACTAGTGAGTGGTAAGGAATAGGCGGGCTGTGGTGCAATGTTCAGCTATCATAGATCAAATAACTACAACAGGCCTAGCTTTGGCTAGTGTGTTGCCTGAAGGTCAGGTTAGTCATTGAAATAACCCGTTTAAGGAGACTTTGGAGAAGGCATGGAAGAAACGTAGATCTACTGAGAACTTAGAGAAATGTAGTATTCATGCATGCTTTTGTAAATCACACATTAGTTTTTAAGGGATGTGTGTTTTTACTTGATATTTTACTCCATTTACATGCTGTAAACAATATAATTTTAAAAAAAATACAATTCTCTCGTCACTCTCTCTTATTCAACTCTTTAATTTCTTTGTGATTTATTTGATGGGCGTAATGGTGGTGCCCTCCATCCTGTTCCCTAACTCTCAGGGCCAGATTAACACTATAGGCAACCATACATTTGTGGGCTCCTATCATGGACTCAATTTATTCCTTTAGTGATCCCCCTCCTCTATAGTCACATTCCCTCTTTCCCTGTCTTGCCCTCCATGATCTTTGTTCATGGCCTTTCTCCCATGCTGCGACATTTCACCTCTCCAGAAGTTAGGGTTGCCAACTTTTTCACCGAGAAAAACCCGACACCTGTGGCTCGCCATGCTCCACCCATTCTCCTCCCCTAGGCCCACCCCTGCCCCACCCCCAGCCCCACCCACAAAAATTACCGAGGATACGTGTAGGCTAACTTCCTTGGTCAGATAATAATTAAACTGGGAACCCCAAAATCCAAACATGAAATGTACAACACTGGAGAAATAAAACTATAAAGTAATTTCCTCTTACACTAAACAAAAATGCAAAGATGTTAGCAATACACACTTCCCAGACCAGACATATTCCAGTTAATAAATTCAAAATAAAAAGTATTTTTCTACCGTCTGTTTGGGCATTTCATTTTTCAGTTGCAATTGCTCCAGTCACTTTCTTCTGGTTTCTTCGTGTCTTCTGCGAGCTATCCATTTGTCCTTTCTTCTCTTTTAGATGTTTTCCATTCTCTCTATATATCTGCTTTAACATACTGATTGTTTCCCTTTTGCTCTTTCCCCCAATTTTTTCCTTATCCTTTATCATCCATTTAAATTTCACCCTTCCATTCTCAGGCCCCTCTTACTCTCCCAATACCCGACCCATCATAGACTTTTCTTCCACACAAAATATTTTTCCCCTCTCCATTCTCATTCCCCATCCATTCTAGTCCTCCCCCAAAATCAGTTCCCTTATAGTTCTAGACCCACCCAGCATCCACTCCCTTCTAGTCCTATTCTCCCATGCCCCACATCAGCCCATTTCCAGTCCTATTCCAGCTCTTCATAAGCCCATTTCCAGTGCTAGCCCTCACATCACAGGCCATTTCCAGTCCTAGCCCCGCCCCCAATCACAGCCCATTTACAGTCCAAGTCCCCCATCACAGCCTATTTCCAGTCCTAGGCCCCCCCAATCACAGCCTATTTCCAGTCTAAGTTCCCCCTCCCTCCACCATAGCCCATTTCCAGTCCAAGTTCCCCCCCCCCAGCCCTTTTCCAGTCAAGGCCCCCCCCCCCCATCACAACCCATTTCCAGTCCAAGTCCCCCCCCCCTATAGCCCTTTTCCAGTACAGGTCCCCCCCCCATCACAGCCCATTTGTAGTCCCCCCCTCCCGTGCAGCTGCTGCTCCTGCTTCTTACTGAGCAGCAGCTGCAATAAAGTTAATTTAAAAGTAAGGAAACCTATGAGAAACCCTCAGCTCCTATGAAACTCCTTCTGCAGGGTCCCTGGCTGAAAAGGAAGTGACATCAGAGGGGCGGGCACTGCAGAAGGAGTTTCATAGGGCCGGAAGGCCCCTCACAGGATTCCTTACTTTTAAATTAACTTTATTGCAGCCGCTGCTCTGTAAGAAGCAGCAGCAGCGGCTGCAAGGGGGGGCCAGGACTGTGATCGCAATCGCAAGCGCAAGCGCAAAGCCAGTTTTCTGCTCTGGCCGCTCCCGATCTCGCAGCCAGAGCAAAAAACCGGCTTTTCAATGGCCGGTTTTGGTTCTCTGCCGGCAGCCGGCCCGACCACAGGAAAACCGGCCAGGCCGGCTGAAAACCGGCTGGTTGGCAACCCTACCAGAAGTAGCGTGAGGTAAACTGTAGTGCCTTATTCTGGGTGTGGCAGCAGAAGTAGGCTGTGAGTGAGCATAGGGACTATGCAGATACATGCTTTGAATGGAGAGGCCTAATGGTTAGTATAGCCGGCTGTGAGCCAGGGACACTGGGCAAGTCATTTTCACCCTCCACTGCCTCTGCCTCAAACCAGACATCCCCAGAGTAGCCTGCCCCAAAGACAATGACTTATGGGTGATGTGTGTGAGGTATACATTTAGGAAGGTTTAAGTGTCAAAAAGGTTTCACAAATGGAAGAAGCAAATGATATTTATAGCTTTCTTTGGTGCCTCTGAAAGGATATAGAAAGTTTTCAAAGGAATTTTCCCAGGTAACAATGAAACTTCCCTCCACTTAGTATGCACACACAGGTACATTTATACAGGGCCATACCATGGGAAGATCGCGGCCTGTGCGACTTGCACATCGGGCACGCGCCACCCCCCCATGGCGGGAGAGAAGAGGCGCGCCTGATGTGCAAGTCACCGGCATGCTAAGCAGATCTTTCTCTCCCTGCAAGAGCATGCCGGCGAGAAGGTTTAAGGGGCGCATTTTAGCTGTCCTGCCATTGCCTGCCGCCGCTGAGAGAAGAAAAAGTAGCGGCAGCAGGCAAAAGAAGACAGCTAAAATGCGCCCCTTAAACTCTGTGCCCTGTGCGGCCGCACCACTCTCACAGGGCTAGGTACAGGCCTGCATTTATACAAGGGGACTTCTCTGCTCCAGCCCAGATTTTCTAAGAAGAGCTATGTGCATGTTACTGTCCTCACTGGAAAAAGATACAGAAACACACATGCACACTCTTTTACTCTTCAGACATACACACGCATGCATCTATGCATGCTCTCGCTCTTCAGACACACACATGCATCCATGCATACTCTCATTCTTCAGATACACAAACACATGCACGTGCAGGTACTCTGTCTCTCTTCAGGCACACATTCTTCTGCTGTTGTGCTGCTCGTGCTCATTCAGTGCCCCCAGTTCCCACCATCCAGCTCTTTTCCTCAGCCTGCAGCAGCCTCCTCACTCATAGGTTCCACTGGTTCACTCCAAGGCCAGCCCAGTGCCTGGTGCAGAGCTCGGTGCCCCTCTCTCATTTGCACAGCTCAGGAACCTCTGGCATTGTTCCTTCCTGGGACTAGTCCTCCCATTGGCTGGATCCTACTCACAGTTGCGGCTGCTAGGCGCAACAGGTTCACTCAGGCAAGGAGAAGAATGAGGGAGTCACAGATCAGTTTTAAACTCTGAAAATATCCAGACTTCAGCCATCCTTTCAAATATGTATACAAAAATTTCTAGAATGCTGAAAAAAGCTAGATATTTGTCAATCTTAACCTCTAGAGTCTTGAGCACATCTGATAGTGCCTTCCTAAATATCTGGGCACTAGACACATGCCTAATTTTCCTATGCCTTAATCTGGTCCTGTTACCACTCTCCTATTCACTGCTTCTCTCAGATTCTGTCGCAGGCCTGGGATTCGCTGCAGATCCCTGTTGCAGTGGAAATTCATGTCTGCCCTTTCTGTTAACCTTTAGAATAGCAATGATATTGCCTCTATTTCCCTCACTTTTTCCCAGTGAAAGGACTGGGGGTGCTGTTCAGGGAGAAAACTCACACATACAACAATGCAAAGATAGTTACTTAGCCTAGAGACCACCAAACCTCTTTAAAAATATCTAATGCATAAACAGGCCGATGCAGAAAGCTGGTGCTGAAGTCACGCACTATTAACTGTGTATGCATTTCACAGCACGCCGATAGTGTGACACTTCAGCGTCGGTATGCAGCAAAGGGCATCTATGCAAATGAGCCGTTTGCAAAACTTCAGCATAAAGTTGAAAAGGAGAGGAGCCAACGCATGTGCAAACAACAGACACGCTACAAGTGGCCGTGTGCGCATACGCATAAATGTCAAACGCTTGTTATGCATACAGGACTTGCAAGTTATTTTGGCGCTCACTCCATAATAATCAACAGTATTTGACCCCAAAATATTTTTTTACGAAAATCACAACAAAGACCTAAAATAAAAGATAAATAATATAAATGAGTCAAAAAAACCCACAAGGATAAGAAGCAAAAAACATTTCTTCTTGAACGCCAAACGTTTGCTTATATTTATTTATTTATTTATTTAACAAGTTTTCTATACCGCCTTTTCCTTCAATCAAAGCGGTCACAAGAAATACAAAGGTTATAGGCAAGGGAAACAAACATACATACAACTGTTCACCGGTACATACCCTGAAGCATTCTTTCCCTACACATGCAAGATGTTTAAGTCACCTCAGACCAGGCATAGAGATAATGACGTTCCCACTGGTTATATAATCCTCTACACATTTCTCTGCATTGGGTGCAGACCTTATTAGCTTTCCGTTTTAATATGTGCAGCTCATTTGTATATTATTTAAATACGCTTGGCGTTGCTGTGTGTGCATACTTTTCTTTTGTTGTTTACATGCGTGTCAATCTCTTTTCTGTATTTGGCATGGCGGAACTCGTGCTTATAATTTGCATTATCTGTAGACAAAGGGCGCGCTAGTCTTTCTGCATCAGCCCGAAAGTAAGCAAAACAAGAATGGATTATGAAACGCTTAGCAGAACCAGGGAACAGATTGAGACTGTTGCTCCGGTACACTCCGTTTAATTCATTCCAACTACTTCCACTTCCCCTCTGCCTCAGAAGCTGGACTTGAATCTACTCGCCACTCTGCCTTCTACTTCCTTGGTCCCAGGCTTTGGAATGATTTGCCCACCAACCTCTGCTTTGAACCAGCATACATTAAATTCAAATCTCAACTCAAAACATTTCTATCTCATAAGGCTTTTGACCTTCCCATTACCTAACACCACTAAATATTTTCAGTATTATTATCCTCCTCTCCCTACCCACCCTAGTTCACCTTCCTAGGGTATGCATGCAAATATCTTTCCTATTATATCAATGGATTTCCTTTCTACTTTTAATTGAGTTTTATTGTAAACCGCCCTACTGTCACTGTGAAGGATAGTATATCAAGTTTTAATAAACATAGACATAAATGATGTATAAACTGCGTAGATCTGACTGAGACTACCTTATCTTTATCAGCACTGGACTTTAGTATGTTTTTATTTTTTCCAGTCCAATGGAAGTTGGAAAGAATTATACAAAAGGAATCAAGCAACGTCTATTTGTCTGTCTGGAGGGGGGAGGGGGGGACAAATGAACTCTCCAAAAATTAAACGGAATGGGATGAAACTTGGAATGGAAAAAAATGGTGAAAAGACATGTCAAGTTTGAAAATGGGCCAGTTCGGATTGGGGATTCCAGAGATATAACACCCCTCCCCCCTAAAAAAAATAGCCCAAGATATTTCTATAGGAGAAGGAGTTCCAGTTTCCGTAGCATAGAACTGATATACAGTACAGTGAAAAACAGAGTTACTTACCTGTAACAGAGTTCTCCGTGGACAGCAGGATAAGTCAGCCACACCTGGTGTCGTCCCCCGACGGCGCCATGACGGAAGTGCTCTATAGCTCAGAAGCTTCTGAGCATGTGTGAGGTGGTCCCACCTCCCCAGTCCGCCCCTAGCCGGTCAGTTTTTTTCCTTCCGCCTTTGCCTCAAGACGGACTTCTAAGCTCTCCTACACATTTCAAACATCTCAATGCCTAAACCAGGTTTTAAAAGTGTCCATGCTGCAACAGAAAGATGAATATCACGGACACTCACCAGCATTGCATCAGATGTCGGGGGACCTCACATCCAGTGGAGAACTGTGCCAGCTGCGCCCGGATGTCCCCCAGGGCAAGGAAACACCTCGAGCACTCTTTGCAAGATTTGCTCTCTTCCTCTGCAGCCTCCACGATCCGGACCTCGGAGCACCTCAGGAGCAATGAGCACCCCAGGTCTGTTGAACTATCCAAGCCTGCTGAGCGTTCCGGTTCACAGAAGCGTCCCAGAACTGCCACGGAAAAAGCGCCGCTCAAACGGACCAAAATTCCTCACCCGGACCCAAACGCTTCCTCCTACGCTGAACGTTCTGCCCCCCGGAGAGGCCTCTACCCACCCGGTAAGCCCCCCTTCGGTTTGCAGCAACCCGGGCCAATCTCCCCGGCCATGCGGTTCTTCTTCAGCCGGCCAAGATGGCGCTGCCCTCGTGGCCCTGCCTCCGGACACTCCCACTCTCTCCGGATTGGCCGCAGCGGTTCCTGTCCCACCCCGTCCAGCGATTGGCTCAGACCCCCCTCCCCCCTGCCCAGCACATCTCTCCGTGCTGAAGGGGAGCCTCGGAGCAGCGCTGTGAACGGAGTCCGCGCCGAGACTGCCTCTTCTTCTCACTCGCATCGGTGTGGGAGCTCTGAAAACCGTGCAGCTTCTCTTCGGCGCGGAGGCAGCCAACATCACTCTAGCTCTGATGACCGTGCTGAGCCTCAGCGCCAACGAGGGAACCGCGATCACCGCGTGGACAGCAGGGAATCCCCCAGACAGCGCGGTGGCGGTGAGACGGGCAGGAAGAGGACATCCAAATGACACAGACATCAATCCCTCTCGGGGGAAGGGATTCTCACCGTGGGTCCTCCATTAGCCGCAAGAGGAGCAGGAGATCAAGTTCTCACCACAGCAAGCGGCACAGAAGCAGCAGATCTTCAGATTCCACCTCTTCTGCCATCCTCAACCTGCTCTCTCGCCTTGTAGAGCAGACTGCCCCTCTGCGGCCGGACGAGGAGCGGATGACACGCAGTCCACCGGGGACCCTGTCGGAGCGGGCCCCCTCTCCTCGATTCCCTAGGCTCTCGCCCCCCAGAGAGCGGACTCCTTCCCCTGCACCCTCCAGAGCGCGATCTCCTTCCCCAGCGCAGCTGGACTCCGGGGGGAGCGATGCAGAGGAGCTGGGACCAGGCTCGGATGTGGAAGAATCAGGACCGGGCTCTGACACCTTCAAGAACCCAGCGGATGAGACAGAGGAGCCACCGGCAACAGTGCCTGAGGACCTCACATACCCCAAATTCCTTCGAAAAGTGGTTTCCAAGCTGGGGCTGGCCACGGAGGAGGCATCAGACGAGAAGGAACCGGAGGTCATGAAATACCTCAACGGCCCTAAGCCAGCCATGGCCCTTCCCCTCCACCGCAAATTGAAGGACAAGCAGCTGACGCTCTGGCAATCCCCAGCGTCTGGCCAAGCTTTCTCCAGATGCTTGGACAGCAAATACATCATCCACATGGCCCCAGGTTTCAGCAAGACCCAGTTACCCCACCAGTCTATTGTGGTGGCATCAGCTCTTAAGAGATCTAAGTCTACGCGTACCCAAGCCAACCACCCGCCCGGACGGGACCCCAAGCGCCTAGACGACGTGGGGAGGAAAGTGTTTCAAGGGGCCATGCTCAATGCCAAGATAGCAGCCCATCAATTTCAGCATGTCCTATTCCAGGACGCCCTCCTGGCTGACCTTAAGAAACAGCTTCAGGACCTCCCCAAGGACTCACGTACATCTGCTTCAAACTCCATGCAGGAACTAGCTGAATGCAGCAAGCACCTGATGAGTACAGCCTTTGATGCCTTTGATACGGCTGTCCGGACAGCGGGCACGGCTAGCTCGGCCCGTCGTTGGGTATGGCTTCGTGCCTCGGGACTCTCGGATAATACCCATGACCGAATTGCGGATGCACCTTGCTCAGGTGACTCCCTTTTCGGGAACAAAGTCGCCGACACGGTGAACGGCCTAAAAGAGGACTGCACCACTCTAAAGACACTGGCAGCGGACGGACTCGAACGCCCCTCCTGGTCACAGAAAGGGAGCCATTTCCGCAAGCCCTTTTCCACTTCAAAGCAATACTATGGATCCAACCGACAGTGACAGGCACCCAAATTCAAGCAGACCTATCATAAGTCACCCTTTCAGCGACAGCAACCGCGACAACGCAAACAGAAGCAGTCCAACCCTCCCCATTCCGGAAAATATGCCTCTTCCTTCTGACTATCCCCCGGTTGGGGGTCGCCTGTCTCAATTCCTCTCAGCCTGGCAAGAGATCACCACGGACAAGTGGGTCATTCAGATAATCCAGTCGGGATACCGCTTGCCCTTCTCCTCCCCTCCGCGGCAGCACAAGCGACCTACCAGCCAGCCTCCACAGCACTTGGAACAACCACTGCTGGAACTCCTACAGCAACTTCTCCAAGCCCGGGCGATAGAGAGGGTGCCCCCGGACGAGGTCAACACTGGCTTCTACTCCCGGTACTTCCTTATTCCCAAGAAGTCAGGGGGCCTACGTCCCATCCTGGACCTCCGAAAGCTGAACAACTTCATCACAAAGGAGAAGTTCAGGATGTATTCGCTCAACTCCATCCTTCCCCTCATCAGAGCGGGGGACTGGCTGGCGACGCTGGATCTACAGGACGCTTACTCCCACATTCCAGTCCACGCTTCCCACAGGAAATTCCTGAGATTCATAGCACTGGGATGTCATTACCAGTATCGAGTCCTGCCATTTGGCCTATCCCCAGCACCCAGAGTTTTCACCTAGTGTGTGGCGGTGGCCGCTGCACATCTCCGCAAACAAGGAATTGCCATCTTTCCCTACCTGGATGACTGGCTCCTGTCAGCGAGTTCTGCCCCCAACCTCCGCAGGGCGGTGCACCAGACTACATACCTACTGATCAGATTGGGATTCCTTCTCAACAAAGAAAAGTCCCGATTGGAACCGGTGCAGCGCACGGAATTCATCGGGGCGATAATCGATACCAAGGCCTGCAAGGCCTTTCTACCCGAGCTCCGGATCAACACCATCACTCACCTGGCCAAGAAACTGTCGGCGGCGAAACAGACCTCAGCCCGCGAAATCCTGTACCTGCTAGGCCACATGGCTGCGACAACTTCGGTCCTCCCCTTGGCGAGGCTATACATGCGCACACTGCAGTGGCACCTACGGATACACTGGAAGCAACTCTCCCAACCACTCAGCACCCGCATACTGATATCTGCCCATGTTGTCCAGGACCTGCGTTGGTGGACACAACCAGCCAACCTCTCGGTGGGCAAGTGTCTGCAACCCTGCATTCATCAACTCATCCTCACCACGGATGCATCCTCCACGGGATGGGGGGCCCACCTGCTGCATCTCAGCACACAAGGAGCATGGACCAGAGCGGAACAAGCCCTCCACATCAATCTCCTCGAACTCTGGGCTGTCAAGTATGCCCTCCAGACTTTCATGCCTCACCTGGCGGGAAAAGCGGTCTTGGTGCAGACAGACAACCAGGTGACCATGTTCTATATAAACAAGCAAGGGGGCACAGGCTCCCGTTCACTATGCAAGGAAGCCCTCGAGACATGGGCCTTGGCGCTAAACAACAACTGCACCCTGCAGGCGACTTACCATCCCGGGGATCAGAACGCCTTGGCAGACAGGCTCAGCAGACAGCTTCAGCCTCACGAGTGGATGCTTCACATGGAAGTAGTACGCAACCTCTTCCATCGCTGGGGAGCTCCCCAGATCGACCTCTTTGCGACCGAAGAGAACGCCAGATGTCCCTTGTTCTGCTCCAAGCACCCGTCACAGCGGAGGGTGGCCTCGGACGCGTTTGCCATTCCGTGGAGAAATTGGGAGTTGGCATACGCCTTTCCTCCAACACCTCTCGTGACAACCACGATACAGCGTATCATCAAGGAGAAAGCGCACGTGATTCTGATCGCCCCCTATTGGCCACGACAGATGTGGTTCTCCCTGCTGCTGCAGCTCGCTCAAGAACCTCCAATCCGGTTACCTCTGAGACCAGACCTGTTAACCCAGAACGACCCCACACTCCAGACGCTAGCCTTATCAGCCTGGAGGCTGAAAGGATAACCTTCAACGGCTCACACCTTTCACCAGATGTACAGCAAATTGTTCTGGCTTCCTGGAGACCGTCTACCAGAAGGGCGTATGGCCTCAAGTGGAGACGCTTCAGTATCTGGTGCAAGGACCAAGGAGTCGACCCAGCGTTTTGCCCGATACCCACGATCTTACAGTATCTTGCTTTTCTCTTCAGCTCTGGTTTGAAACCGCAATCCATCAAGGTACACCTTGCGGCCGTCGCCTCTCTACACGAGTGCACAGAAGACACAACTTCAGGCTCCATTGCCGCCCTTCCCATTGTGATGCGTTTCATGAGAGGGCTTCAAAATCTGCAACCCCCGGTACAGACACCAATACCCTCCTGGGACCTTAACATCGTTCTACAACAGCTCATGCAGGAGCCATTCGAACCATTGGCCACAGCTGAAGCAAAATACCTCTCCTGGAAGACCCTTTTCCTCATCGCAATCACCTCTGCCCGGAGGGTTAGCGAGTTGCAGGCCCTCGTGGCACACCCGCCATACAAAAAACTCTACCACAACCGGGCATCCCTGCGGACTCACCCCAAGTTTGTGCCAAAGGTCACCTCCGCTTTTCACATCAACCAGGCAGTGGAGCTACCATCCTTCTTTCGAGCTCCACACTCATCACCCAAAGAGCAACGTCTTCACTCCCTAGATTGCGTACGTGCCCTACGCATCTACATCGACAGGACATCTGCCATTCGCCTGGGGACCCAGCTTTTCGTCTCCTTTGACCCGAACAAACCAGGGAGACCTGTTACCAAGCGCACACTTTCCCTTTGGATTTCAGCCTGCGTTGCCTATTGTCTACAGAAGGCGGGTGCACTCACATCAAACAGGGCAAGTGCGCACCAGCTCCGCGCGATAGCCGCTTCTCTGGCCTGCGCACAGGAAATTCCGGTGAGCGATATTTGCAAAGCCGCCACCTGGTCCTCTCAGCTAACTTTCCAGAAACACTACTGCCTTGACATCCACTCTGCGACCGACGGCTCGTTTGGCCGAGCAGTCCTATCTGCGGCCACGGCACCCGTGGGTGCGAGCACTGCACAAGACTGAAACGAGGGACTCAGATGCTATATACCAGTTGCTCCATGCACTGGCGCTATTGCTCAGAATTGTTATTGCACTAGTTAAATTGTTATTGCACTATTGTTCTTCTTTGCACTGTTGTTGTGTTGCACTGTTCAATTGATTGCACAGTTAATGTCTACCTCTTGCATCCGCTATGGATGTGGTGGAGTTGCACTTTATTCTATAAACTTGTTGTATTCGCAATAAACATTTTGCAGTTCTACGCATGCCTCCCTCATTCTCCTCAGCATGAATCATAGCTTGGGAGACACCAGGTGTGGCTGACACATCCTGCTTGTCCTAGGAGAAAACAGAGTTACTTACCTGTAACAGAGTTCTCCGTGGACAGCAGGATAAGTCAGCCACACCATCCCACCCGCCTCCCCTGCATGAGGGTGGCCTGCGCACCGCACCGCACCTAGCCGCAAGGGCATAGCCAGTCACTAACTGACCGGCTAGGGGCGGGCTGGGGAGGTGGGACCACCTCACACATGCTCAGAAGCTTCTGAGCTATAGAGCACTTCCGTCATGGCGCCGTCGGGGGACGACACCAGGTGTGGCTGACTTATCCTGCTGTCCACGGAGAACTCTGTTACAGGTAAGTAACTCTGTTTTTCACTGTACTGTATATAAGTTCTATGCTACGGAAACTGGAACTCCTTCTCCTATAGAAATATCTTGGGTATTTTTTTTAGAGGGGGGGGGTGTTATATCTCTGGAATCCCCAATCCGAACTGGCCCATTTTCAAACTTGACATGTCTTTTCACCATTTTTTTCCATTCCAAGTTTAATCCCATTCCGTTTAATTTTTTGTGAGTTCATTTGTCCCCCCCCCCCCCCCCCAGACAGACAAATAGACATTGCTTGATTCCTTTTGTATAATTCTTTCCAACTTCCATAGACAGTGAAACATAGCAGTTAAGGAATGTTACTTTCAAACTGCCTCTCTCCTATTCTCAAATCTCTCCAAAACCCAAACTGCTGCCATCTCCAAAAAGTACCATTTGCAATTGTCCCAACCTCCAAAATGCCCTACTCCCAAATATAGCCCCATAACTCCACCAGAACTGCACAAACTGCCCCACCACTGAAAACTACCCTTCCAACAACTGCCCCACCCCTCAAATTTATTCCCCTTCAAGTGCCCCACCACCTCACAAACTGTCCCACACCCAAAAATTATCCCTTGCAACTGCTCCACCACTATGCAATCTATGAAATACACCAGTCGCACGATAGGGGCAATCTCTCCATTGCCGTTTCCTTGGATCTTTCGGCAGCTTTCGATGTTATTGATCACCGCACCCTTCTGTCACGTCTCTCCGAACTTGGTGTCCAGGGTGCAGTTTATCAATGGTTCCACTCTTTCCTATCCTCTCGAACCTTTACAGTGTGCTCCGGTTCCTCCTCTTCCACTTCCCTTCCTCTTCACTGCGGTGTACTACAGGGTTCTATTCTTGCACCGCTGCTCTTCAACATTTTTCTTGCTCCGCTCGCTCTACTCATACAACAAACTGGTCTTTCTGCCTACTTCTTTGCCGATGACATTCTCCTGGTCCATCATACATCCCCTCTTGCTCCAGATCTATCCCCCTTGAACGATTGTCTGTCCTCCGTTGCCCAATGGTTCTGTGATAATTACCTTATTGTTAACCCTTCAAAATCAGCCATTTGGTTCACTTTCGGCGCCTCTTCACCTACTTTAGCACCACTTATGTCCGACTCACCCATCCCCCTGGCACCCACCCTCTGTTATCTTGGTGTGATCCTAGATTCCTCACTGTCCTTCCACCAGCACATCTCTGGGGTGGTACGCAGCTCCCTCTTCCAACTTCGGAAGACAAGGGCTGTTCGCTCCTTCCTCCCCGCCACGTCCCTCACCACTTTGGTTCTTTCCCTGGTGATCAGCCGTCTCGATTACTGTAATGCCCTACTCGCAGGTCTTCCTCAATACCAGCTCTGTCGGTTGCAGCTAATTCAGAACACAGCCGCCAGACTTCTCACCTTTTCCTCTCCTCGCGATCATGTTACCCCCTGCCTGCTTTCCCTCCACTGGCTTCCTATTAAAGTTCAGTATGTCTATAAACTTCTCATTCTCACCCACAAAGTACTTTACACCAACACTCTCCAATATCTTGCTGATCTCATATTTCTCCAACCTACCCCTTGTCTGTTACGCTCCGCACATGGCAACTGCCTTTTCTTACCCTCCCCCACCCAAGCTCACCTTGAATCCACTCGCCACGCTGCCTTTTTCTTCGTTAGCCCTGTGTTATGGAACTCTCTCCCGCATCACATTCGCACCGAGTCATCCTTTCCTTGCTTCAAAGCCTTGCTCAAAACCTATCTCTTCTGTCAGGCCTTTGATCTTCCTTTCCCTCCTTCCACCTCTAACCAGTCAGGCACGTTCCCCTCTACCCAACCCCTAAAATTTAACACCTCCCTGTTCTCATTTTGGGTCACCCTTCCCTCCCGAGCTGTCTATCCTTGTCCGGCTCCCCACCCTTGACGTTCTCATTGTGTCGTCCGTCGTCTTTTGTTGTGTTACTTGCCACTTGCCAAGTTTATCATTTACTATGTTATTTGTCCCCTACCACTCCGTCCATTGTCCATTGTCTGTTGTGTCGTCCATTGTCCATTATTTGTTGTCGTCTCTCATCGATTACGTTGCTTATCCTTGTTTCGTTTCTACCACCTTTTGCTGTCTTTTTACCTCTTTATCTCCCTGTCACTTTCCTATCCACCAAATGGCATTCCTTTCTATCTTTTATTTCTGCAGCCATGATGTTTTCATTGTACACCACTGTAATACAATAGTAATTGGCGGTATATCAAATTTGACTAATAAAGATAAAGATAAAGATCCCACCCAAAATCTATCCCTTTGCAACTGCCCCACCATCCTAAAAACTGTCCTATGCCCAAATACTACGCCCATAACTGATCCATCACCACAATAACTGCTCTAACCCCAAAAACTACACCCCTCCAACTGCTCTACCACCCTAAAAAGTGCCCAGTTCCAAAAATTATTTTCACAATTGCCCTGTCACCCTGCAAACTTCCCCACCCCTTAAACTAACCACAAAAACTGCCCCACCCACAAAAAATATCCCCTGTAACTGTCCCATCACACTGAAAACTGCTCCACTCCCAAAAGCTATCTCATCCCCAACTAACCCTCCACTCCACAAATTATCCTAGCTCCAAAAAATGCTCCTGCAAACTTCCCCATTCCAAAAATCCTCCCATATCTTCTATCTTCCCCACATCATGTAAACTGCCCCACCCTCAAAATCTACCCCCCCCCCCACAACTACTCCATTATCCCATAAAGTGCCTCCATCCCCAAGAATTACCCCCACATCTACCCCACCACCCCTAAATCTTCTCCATTCCCAAAAAATTTCCACTGAAATTTCTCCATCACCCTGCAGACTGCCTCCAATAACCATCTTCCGCAGCTGCAAACTGTACCCAACCCCATAAAATACATTCTGTAAGTACTCCAGCCCCCCAAAACACCCCTGAAACCGTCACAACATCCTCTAAACTTCCCTAATCCCAAAACTACTGCCATGACACTGCTCTACACCACTAAACTGCCCTATCCATACCTTCCAACTTTACCCATGCAACATATGCATACTAGTCAATGTACACACATAGCACATAACACTGATACACATACACACATACGCACACACAGCATATCTTAATAATTCCCTAGCTGGAATCTGCTACATAGTAAATTATACAAATGTGTATTTCACTTTCTCTGTTAATTCTACCGTGAAAACTAGTATACTGCAACTGAATCATACAGTTTTCTTATTGCTTGTTATAATGGGGGGGGGGATATTCAAAGGCATTTAGGTGATTAATGCTGCTGAATATGCCCAATATAAGCCATTAAACACCTCAATACTAGCTGTATATCATGGGCGTTCTGGGGTTAGAGCGAGGTGGCACCTGAGGATAATTGATTACCAGTGATATTCAGTCACTAACCAGTTATCCAGTGGCTTTCCTAAGCTCCTCTGCACCCAGAGCAGGCACCCTCCTCGCATTATGTCCCCTCATAGTGCCCACAGCCCCTCTGGGCCCATACAGCGGACCCAGAACGGCAAACCTACCTTAATATGGTGGGTGGCTTGCTTTGCTGACTCCTCTGCAGGCCAGGTGGCTGTTCCCTCCCACTTCAGCCCAGGGGGGAACAGCTGTCGGGCCTGGAGCGGAGGCAGCATGGTAAGTCACCCACCATGCTATGGTGGGTTTGCCATGCTGGGTCCACTGTGTGGGCCCATGATTCAGCATCCCGCTCCAAGGCAGCTGCCGGTGTAGGCTGCACCCACCGCCACACCCTTAGTATGCCACTGTCTAAACCGGCTAAAGTAGGCAATTTATAGACTGACCTAATTTTAGCTGGTTTAGTTAACCTGCCAGAGACTGAATATCACTGATGACCAGTTAGCTAAATTGCCATCTGCCCCTCCCCCTCCGATTCCACATCCTTTAACGGGAAGTGGATCGGAGCGCGAATGGCACCAAGGGCCGAAAGAGAAGCTAACTTCATCGTCGTGTTGCATGTCCCAGAGAGGGGCTGCAGCAGCTGCAATGGGCACGGCCAAGCTGGGAATGAGGATCACCTAGGGCGCTTCATATTCTTGCACTGTCCCCGGGTAAAGGCAAATTGATAGTTTACTCTTTCAAAAAATACAAGGTCTAGGGGGCACGCCACAAAGCTGTAAAGAAGCATATTTGAAACAGATAGGAGAAAATAATTTTTAACTCTCAATACGTAATTAATCTTTGGAGTTCATTGCTGGAGGATGTGGTAAAAGCAGGTAGTGTAGCTGGGTTTAAAAAAGGTTTGGACAAATTCATGGAAGAAAAGTCTATAAACCGTTAAGGTAGACCAAAAGAAAACCATTGCATATCCCTGAGGATAAGTAGCAAGGAACAGGCTAGTTTTGGGATATGCCAGGTGTTTATGACCTGGATGGGCCACTGCTTGAAACGAAGCACTAGGCTTGATAGACTTTTGGTCTGTCCCAGTTCGTAAACGAAAAGGAAATGAAGCCCTTCTCCCAAAAAACCCCTCAGTGCATTTCTTTGGGAAAAAAAATTCCAACTGCTGCAACTAAGTAACACAGATTCACAATACCAGAGCAATCACAGAATTGCACCTTTCAAACAACCCTTCTCTCATCTCCTTTCACAATCACAGACATATAGCAAACCAACACAGAAATAAATGCACACACACACACACACACACTCCAGCATGGATAGACACACACATGCAAGCATTCACGCACACACATGAAAGCATGCACAGGCACACATGCTGAGATACACACAAACATGTGCACATACATATAAACACACCAATATACCAGCCCACAAAGATATACAAATACACACAAAAGAGAGATACACATACAAACAAAATAGATAAACATAGAAAACACAGATGGAAGACGCACTCATACACACAGCCAACGCAGATACCAACAGATGGGTGTTCACATGGACACACACACACATACACACACGCAGAGGAATTGGAAAGAATTCAATTAGCCATGCTCTCCATGCTTTCCCCACTTGTTTTAAATGACAAACTGAGCAATTACATAATGATCTTGTTCAAGGGACTGGGTTCATATCTGGCCTGTTTTATTCAAGCCATTCATTTACTCCTGTGAAGGCACATTTTAGAAACGTCTAGGTGCAATCTGGGACATCCAGGTCAAGACATATGAAAAAAGGCCAGCCACATGCAAGTTCCAGCCTGCTTTTAGAAACTTGTATGTGCCTGAAATGGACAGCAGTGACCATGACCACAGAGATGTCCCTGCAACAAAATTTAGGATCCCATGCTGCATGCATGTCTCTGCTTGATATTTTGAAAGTGGAGACATGCTCCGGCATGCTGATTAGAAAACAATTGTCCTGGGGAGTGATATTGGAGAAGGACCTGCTGCCTGAACTGCACACCGCGTCTTTTTGCTGTCTAAAGCAGGCAGGTGGAGGATCCTGCCAAACCAGCGATGCGGCATCAGGCCCTGACGTCATCTTGGGGGCCTTTAAAGTGAGGTGGATTGAGGCGGCTGCTGGGAGTGGTATTGGAGAAGGAGCTGCTGCCCGAACTGCACACCGCGTCTTTTTGCTGTTTAAAGCAGGCAGCTGGAGGATCCCGCCAGACCAGCGACACGGCGTCAGGCCCCGACATCATCTTGGGAGCCTTTAATTGCGGCTTGCTCCGCAGTCTCGCAGTCAAAGTTGCATTCTGAAGGGGTGCGTTTTAAAGGGTCTTGACACGCCCCTTCGGCACTCGAGGAGCAGTGGAGCTGGTGTCCTGGAATGGGCAAGCATAAAAAGAGATCCTTAAATGTGAGTACTGTGAATCCCTCGAAATCCATCAAAGTTGTTGGTCCTATGGATAAGCACGTGGTTTCTATGAATGAGATGGAGGTGATTCCTGTTGTTGCTGCCAGGCCCTTGCTTCCATCTGATAGTTCCTCGTCTTTGTTGGGGGTTTCTAACTCTGCCCCACTTGCTGGTGATGATGTTATGGGTCCAGTGACTTCTTCACCTTTGTCGGAGGAGCAGTCCAGACTTCAGGATTTATCATCAGTCCCAGTCCCCCCTACAAACTTGTCGGATATTGCGGTGGCACCTCTGCCACGGATCCTGCACGTTCCGGAGGATCTTGTCAGGGCCCAACAAGATGGTATATCTGCAGTACCTGTGGACATGCAAAATATTTCCTTATCTGATGTTTGGCGAGTTCTCTCATGTATTGAAGTTTCTTTAACTTCTATGGTTGCTCAATTTTCAGATTTTTCTAAAGGCTCTGTGGCTAAGTTAGTTAAACATGATCTTCAGATAGTGGCTTTAGATAAAAAGTGTCAAAAGTTTGATGCACAATGTGTTGCATTACAGAATACTACTATGTCATTTATCAAGGATAGTCTTACTTTGCAAACCCAACAAGAATGACTTGAAAACAGTCTGAGGGCTACGAATATTAGATGTTTGAATTTTCCTCGTACCTGTTTGTTATCTCCACAGATTTTGTTAGATAAATATTTGTCTGAAATTTTGGGGTATCAAGATAATACTAAACCTGTTATTAATACGTTGTATTATTTGCCTCAGTTGGTGGCCGCCCCTAGTGGGTCTACGCAGGGTGCCGCTGCTCTTTCCTTGTTAGATTCATTAGATGTATCTGACTTTATTGAATCATCGCATGATGTGATTACCACTAGGTCTACTCTTCTTGTGTCCTCTAATTCTGAGGTTGATAAAAACACAGTTATGCGTTTGTATTTTCAAAATAAGAATGCTGATTTCTGGGGGGGGGGGGGGGGGGCGTCAACATCTTCCCCGAAGCCTCGTGTCCTGGCTGTTGGGGCTACTTTTTTCCTTAAATTTCCCTGAAAATGCCTGGTCACATTAGGGGGAACTAAGTATGTATTTTCTGAGGTATCTGCCTTGGAAACGTTTCTTATAAATCAGGGTTCTCAGGGTTAAGGCTGTTTATTTTCCTTGACTTTGTTCGCTAGTAAGTAGTAATAATTAGAGTTTTTGTATTTTTAGGACATCAACTTCTCTCCATGCATATATGTTTGTATTATATTTACTTTTGCATAGCTGTACTGGCTGTTATTTGGAAGCTCCCCTGGATGTGGACTATGGGATTTTTCTTTTTTTTCTTTTAATGTGTATTCTACAAACCAAGGAAAACATACACACAAACAAATTTTTGTTGGAACGTATACCATGAAGGAAAACAAATCCTTCTTGTTGTGTATTCTTTTTTTAGGATGCAACCCTAACACAAGCTTTAAGGGGACATTAACCCCTCAACACCCACATCAACCGATAAAACCAAATTTGAAAAGTCACTTAGCTGAGCAAACTTTCCTCCCAAATGTAGAAGACTTAATAATTTAATCCTTCATTTTTTCTGATGTCTCAAAAGGTCAGGAAAACAAATCGTAAAACTCCCCCTCAAATCTTGGGAAGGACCTCCACGCTGTCCCGAATCAAAAATGAAGGATGAAGTTATTAAGGGGTATGTTTACTAAACTGCGGTAATGTTACATAACGTGCGTTATGTAACATTAACGATCGTTAGTGCATCATAACGCGTGTTATGATGTGCTAACGATCGTTAACATTACATAACGCGCGTTAACCAACATTAACGATCGTAAAGCTCCGTGGCGCGGTAAAACACCACAGAAGGTGGAGAGAGGGCGGAGAGAAGGGGGTCAGTGGGCGGAGAGTGAGCGGGGAGAGGCTCCCTGCACACTAACGCGCTGATCTGAAGAGCTGAATCCAAACGCGATTGAAAACCTGCCGTTGAATGCACATTACAGGGGAGAGAAACCATTTCAGTGTCGGCAATGTACAGCCCAGGCAGGGAAACAAAAAAAAAGTGATAAGTGTGATACATGTGCACAGAACAAAAGGGCACATAAACACTGAAAATGACCCCAACAAACTGGAAAAAAACCATAACCAAGCTGGCCAATAGTGGTATCAATGAGAAACATCAACCCCTCCCCCCCTCCCCGAGTAAGCTCCATAGAACAGATATAAATCGTGGAAGGGTCTATACTCCGTCCCCATACAAGGTGAATGAGACCACAGTGAAATAGCGCTGCTCAGGGTTTTCCCCACCATCAGACAGGGTTCCTATGGCATGCACATGTCCCGCAACATCAGGGTGGGCATGTCAGAATGGCAACTGGACAGATGCCGGAGAAGGGGATACAGAGGGCCGCAGGCGGCACATGCTGTGGTGGAGCTGGGCCACAGTGCGGACTAGGGTGATGCCTAGGTGGCCCATACAAATGCTGAAACAGCAGAGCAGCCAGACAGCAACTGCTGAAGGCCCAACATGGGCACGAGTGTGTTTCCCACAGTGTCACAGGGGATAGTACCCAACAGCTACCCCCAAGGGCATGGAACATTGGCAGGCAGGACTGGGGGGAGCGTGGACGGCTATGCAGGCACCCCTACCCCAGAACCCACACCATAGGCAGCTGCCTACCTGCACACTGGATGGCCTGAGACTGTGCACCACCAGCACCACCAGCAGAAGGGCATGTCAGCATGGTGGCTGAGGGATACTGGTGGTGGAGGAGGCAGTGGCAGCTGCCCAGAGCAGACCGTGGCCTAGCCCTGTGTAGGTGGGTGCCATGTACTGCAACAGACGGGCCCTGTCTGATGAACAGTCATGGTATCACCAAGGAATGTACTGACTCTGTGACAACAAGGTGGTGCAGTGCACAAAACCAGTGTATTCAGAAGCAGAAGGTCACAGGTTCAAGTCCCAGCTGTGGTTCCTGCCAACCCAGTCCCCATATTTTACACACTACTACAACATGCTAATACAGACAGCACCTTTATTGCAGATGACGTAAACATGCCCAAGACACCTACATTTTACCCTACAGAGCATGGACACCATAAACATGCACATTACCTAGAGCAGAGTCTCCCAAATGCAGTCCTGGAGGGCCAAACACCATTCCGGTTTCATGCTGCCTCTGATAAAGATGCCTGTGCTGCATTTCTATGTGCCACCCCCATGGTATGCAGATGTATCTCATGCATATTCATGAGGGACAGCATGAAAACCCGAACAGTGTTTGGCACCGCAGGACTGGAGTTGGGAACCTCTGCCGTAAAGCAGCAGCCAACAGGGGCAGACACACCCGCACCCACAGGCCCCATTATCCAAAGCCTCCTGGAGAGGCAGGACTTTGGGCTCTGCGTGCATCTCCCAATACTAGCACTTGCATACCTTAGTAATGCCACCCTAAACCTGGGAATATGGTACACATCTTTAAAAAGGTTGCTATGATTACTGGCAGATAGCAATTCCTAGGTTAAGTACAATTTTCTGAGTGAGCTGCATCATAGCAACCTTTCTGATGTCTGTGGAGTGTGCTACAGGTCTTGTGTCTGACAGTGTATACCAACCTGGGGAGTGACTCCTACAGTATTGCGTACCATAGCCATGCCTGCACTGTACCCAGGACTGGTGTGGTGGCCTGGGATGCCCAACACCTCTATAGTTGCACAATGCTGGCATAGGTGTGGGGAGTGTGTGTCTGTCTATCCAGTGTGTGGTGGCTGCCAACACCCTCCACAGTCCACACTGCTAGCACTGTTGCCAGTATTGGCCTGCCAATGTGCATAATGAGGAGCAAGGTACTGTGGGAATAGCCTGGATAGGGTGGTCTGGCCTGGCCGCATCTGCACAGGGCATAGGGCAATGGCTCGGACATTGTAGTGCCCGGTACCACCTGCACGGACAGGGTGGCCATAGCATGTCCTGCTGGGAGGTCACTCTCACCCTGACTGAGCAGTGACCATGGCATGGCTAGGTTCCCCCATAGTGCTATATAGCATTTATCTCATGTGATATTTATGGGTTTTCTTTTGGGGCCCAATCACTGACTTATCTGCTTGGTGTGTATGCTGACATCCCTGTTCTGGGTACATGCATCTTCTCCAGGACCATGCACTATGGACTAGCTGGTGGACTGTCTGCAGCTAGTATGTGTCTTGCTCGAACACCTTGCAGGGTGCAGCGGCTGGAGGCTTGCTGCTAGAGAGTATCAGATAATGGTGGGGGGGCAGCTGAGCATTTCCAGGCCTGCTGTCTGTTTATTATGGCGTTATAGACGTGTACCATTCTGTCTGTTCCCCAGCAGGACTGGGGTTAATACTCCTCTACTGCTACCATTGCAGGGAGGTAGACTGTGGATCTATTGGTGGGTGATCCTGTTTCCCACCCTGATCCCCAGAGGGTGGGTTGTGTGGTGGTACATAATCTGCCTATGGGTCCATACCCCCCTCCCTACCCCCCCGCCCTCTCCCCCCTCCTCCTCCTCCCTCCCTACCCCCCTCCCCACCCCCTTCCCCCCCTCCCCCGCCTCCTCCCCCCGTCCTCCCCCCCCGCCCCCTCCCCCCCTCTCCCCCTCCCCCCTCCCTCCCCCCGCCCTCCCCCCGCCCTCCCCCCCTCCCTCTCCCTCTCCCCCCGCCCTCTCCCCCCTGCCCTCTCCCCCCCTCCCTCTCCCCCCTGCCCTCTCTCCCCCCTCCCTCTCCCCCCCTCCCCTCCCCCTCCCTCTCCCCCCCCCCCTCCCTCCCTCCCTCCCCCTCTCCCCCCCTCCCTCCCTCCCCCCCTCCCTCTCCCCCCCTCCCTCCCCTCCCTCCCTCCCCCCTCCTCCCCTCTCCCCCCCTCCCCTCCCCTCTCTCCCCCTCCCCCACTCCCCTCTCCCCCCCTCCCCTCCCTCCCCCTCCCCCCCTCCCTCCCCTCCCTCCCCCCCTCCCTCTCCCTCCCTCCCTCCCCCCCCCCTCCCCCCTCCCCCTCCTCTCCCTCCCCCCCTCCTCTCCCCTCCCTCCCTCCTCCCCCCCCCCTCCCTCTCCCTCCCTCTCCCTCCCCCCCCCTCCCTCTCCCTCCCTCCCCCCTCCCTCCTCCCCCCCTCCCCCCTCCCTCCCCCCCTCCCCTCCCTCCCTCTCCCCCCCTCCCCCCTCCCTCCCTCCCTCCCCCCTCCCCCCTCCCCCCTCCCTCCCTCCTCCCCCCCTCCCCTCCCCCTCCCTCTCCCTCTCCCCCCTCCCTCCCTCCCTCCCTCCCTCCCTCCCCTCCCTCCCCCCCCCTCCCTCCCTCCCTCCCCCCTCCTCCCCTCTCCCCCCCCCCCTCCCCTCTCCCCCCTCCCCTCCCCTCTCCCCCTCCCCCCTCCCCCCTCCCTCCCCCCCCTCCCCTCCCCCCCCCCCTCCCCCCTCCCCCTCCCCCCCCTCCCTCTCCCTCCCCCCCTCCCTCTCCCTCCCTCCCCCCTCCCTCCCTCCCTCCCCCCCCTCCCCCCCCTCCCTCCCTCCCCCCCTCCCCCCTCCCTCCCTCCCTCCCCCCCTCCCCCCTCCCTCCCTCCCCCTCCCCCCCTCCCTCCCTCCCTCCCCCCCTCCCCCCTCCCTCCCTCCCTCCCCCCCTCCCCCCCTCCCCCCTCCCCCCTCCCTCCCCCCTCCCCCCCTCCCTCCCTCCCTCCCTCCCCCCCTCCCCCCTCCCTCCCCCCTCCCCCCTCCCTCCCCCCTCCCCCCTCCCCCCCCCTCCCCCCCTCCCCCCTCCCTCCCCCCCCCTCCCCCCTCCCCCCTCCCCCCTCCCCCCCCTCCCTCCCTCCCCCCTCCCCCCTCCCTCCCTCCCTCCCTCCCTCCCCCCTCCCTCCCCCCTCCATCATCGCCCATAAGGACTAGACATGACCGAGACATACAGCAGGACACAGATGTATCCTAGGTGTGTCTAACGGAACTACCTATCACACACTGATGGGGACCTGCAGCATGGCGTATTTCAGCCATGAAAGGTGCTGTGGACCTGGTGCTGGGTGCCCCACCTCAACCTCAGGGTGGGCACAGTACCCACACAATGTGACTGTCTGTGGCTACTCTGTGGCAGTGCCACACACGGTCTGTTGCCCCTACCAGGCCGAGGTGCTGTGGGGGTGCATACCCAATCTTGTGCCCATCTCTCGACTGCTGATTTGCATGTGCAGTGCATCATGGGTACGGGTGGGTTAACCCTATCCTGCTAACCACAGCAGACAGTTTGTGTGGTGACATGCAGTCCTTCTGCAGCCAGCCAGGGCTTTGTTCACAGCCTTATAAGGTGTCCTATAGGGGGCCTTGGCGGACAGTACACTTTATAATGTGCCCTATGGAGTGCGTTATGGGGTGCCTTATGCGGCACCTTAGGTTATGCCACCGTGAGGGTGTGTTTGCTGGCAGCACTAATTAAAATACACGTCAAATGCCTCAACAATCACTACTTAAATGTAAAGGGTGCTGCCTCAGCCAGCCTTATACATTAGGACCACTGGGGAATCGAACCCATGACCCCTGTACCATCAGTCAGTTTTGTAACCATTGTGCTACAGCTCTGTTGCTGTGCTGGCATGCCTGCGCGCCTTCTTAAGATCAATGCATGGTAACGTGCCCTGTAGCGCTCGTTCATTTATGGCGCCTTGTAACGCGCGTTCTCGGTAACGATGTACCGCCCATGTCCTTATTTGGGATTTCTGTCTCTACCGTGGCTCCTAACACGAATCACACTAACGCAGTTTAGTAAACATACCCCTAAGTCTTCTACATTTGGGAGGAAGGTTTGCTCAGCTAAGTGACTTTTCAAATTTGGTTTTATCGGTTGATGTGGGTGTTGAGGGGTTAATGTCCCCTTAAAGCTTGTGTTAGGGTTGCGTCCTAAAAAAAGAATAAAAAGGAACATTGCACTACAAGAAGGATTTGTTTTCCTTCATGGTGTACGTTCCGACAAAAATTTGTTTGTGTGTATGTTTCCCTTGGTTTGTGGAAGTATATTTGTGGGAGATATAATTGGGTTTGAATTTTGGGATGCATAAAGAATTGACTCTACTAAGGGAAGAATTAGCAGCAAATAGACACACCTCTTCTAGGGTACAAACTGAACAAAATCTATCACCACTCCCACAAAGAATCAAACAGCCCAGGAACAAATGGATCACAGTGGGCTCTGGTACCTGCAGCCTGTAACATAGAGACACCCAATACATCAAGAGATATTCCTGCATAATGCTTTCTCTTCCCAATCCTTAGAATCTGAAGTGTTCTTAAATGAAAGAGTCGATGCCTAATCTACTGATAATGCACAAAATATAAAGAAAAAAATAACAATTCAGAAAACTACTACTACTTGGAGATTCCATCATCAGAGGCACCAACTTGGGAACACAGTTCAAAGAAGAGAAGATGGTCAAATGCCTCCCAGGCTCTTCAACCAGCAGGAATGCAAACCAAATTGTTGGTATAGTTAGGGCAGAAAGTGAGCACTCCGAAACTGATGTCATCCACTTGGGTACAAATGACCTGTCTGGAAACAGTACCTCTGCAGTTCAAAAGGACTTCTAGATTCTGGGAGAGAAACTCATGTCCATTGTTAACACTGAAGCATTCTCAGAAGTTCTACCTATTATTGGAAAGGGGACAGAAAGGCTGCATCGCATAATCAACTTTAATACATGGCTCCAAACCTGGTGCAAACAAGAAGGATTTAGATATATAGGTGACTGGGAAACAGATGGATCAACAAGAGACTATACTGTGATATGGACTATATCTCTCCATTGCAGGAAAAAGGATCCTACATGAAAAATTCAGGCAGTATATGGACAGGCATTTAAACTAGGGAAAGGGGGTGATGGATAGAGAAGGACAAGTTCAGGATGTCACTCCCAGCTAAAGCATAACAACAATGGAAACAAACACACTTTTAAACCACACACCAATGGCAAGTGGGAAGAGGTATGTAGAACAAAATCCATGCAAAATACAGGCAAGCCAGTCAACAAATGCTGGAGAGCAATGAGCACAAATGCTCGAAGCCTTGCTGGGCAGACTAGATAGACCATGCTGGTCTTTATCTGCCATCATATACTATGGGGCATGTTTACTAAAGAATGCTATTTGCACCGCATCCCGTTATCGTGCGGTAAGGTACCTTATCGCATGTTAAAGCACCATTATCGCGCGGTAATGTACCTTACCGCGCGATAATGGCGCTTTAACATGCGATAAGGTACCTTACCGCACGATAACGGGACGCGGCGCAAATAGCGTTCTTTAGTAAACATGCCCTATGTTACTATGTTGCTATGAATTATGGCTGAAGATGGATTATGGAGTTGTCTGACTGGACACAAAATGGAGAAGGCTGAAATGCCGAGGAAATGGTGAAATAGGGCATATAAAATATAGATGGATGTGAGTGAAATTCATTTGGAAGATTGTGAGTTTGAATTTCGAGTGTGGTTTGCGAATTTGGTAAAAGGGTGATACAAATCCAAGGAGAAGAAATGAATGAGAAAAAGAGGGCTGACGAGCTTTGCTCCCTTCCCCAAAATGAAGAGAGTCTGCACTGAAAAGCCAAATTACCACAAAGGCCAGATGGAGCTACAATAGCCCAATACGATCATAGATTACACCTTGTAGTAAGGCATGAAACCAGGCAGGTATTAAGGAGACTGGAGGGAGTGGGTCACATGCATCTATGAAACCTACAGGAACAAGGATCACAAACAAGCATGAAGCTGCTTGTCCTAGCTTACAACTGGCAGCAATACATAATACAATGAAGGCATATGCACACACAATTGTGGGGGCAGAACAAATAGGGCTTCTAAAATTACCTCCTTTGTTTCTACATCTGGTAGCCATGATGGTGATGTCTTCAATAAGAATGTGAAACCAAGTGGTCATTTGTCTACTTTTATTCCTACTACAAATAAAAGAGCTAGAAGCTCCTTTAGGTACATTCAGATCTTCAAATTGTGGATTGGGCCCATTTCCTGTTTACTTGGTAATAGGTTGTGAATCATTTGTGTTGCCCTCATTGGTTCAGGAAAATACTTAATTGGAGCAAGAGGTTGTTCCAATAGCTCCAAAGCAGGCAACTGAGGCTGCTTCTGAAAAAAGTTGAACTGAATAAAGAAAGGCCGAAAGGAAGTAAAGCTGTTTCAAATTTGTGATTTGTAGAGAAATGCATATTCCAGCATTTTTTGGCCCATCTTGAGTGTGAGAGGGTTATCTTGAGTAACATATGGTTAGCAGCAAATGGGGACAAGGACTCTTTAATGGTGTTCTTCGACTTCTTTGTGGCCTTCAACACAGTAGACTGCAGGGCCGGATTTACCTTGAGTGAGGCCCTACGCCAACAAAAATTGTGGGCCCCCAGAAAAGATAAAAACGAGCACGCCGGATCAGCTGCGCGCTGTTGGCGCTGACGTCATAATTAAACTGAGAATCCCAAAAGCCAAACTTGGAATGTACAACACTGTAGAAATAAAACTATACATTAATTTGCTCTTGTACTAAACAAAGTGCAGACGTTAATGATGCACATTTACCAGAGCTGACATATTCCAATTAATAAATTCAAAATAAAGAGATATTTTTCTACCTTTTGTGCATTTTATTTCAGCTGCAATTGCTCCAGCCACTTTCTTCTGGTTTCTTCTTCGTGTCAGCCCAACTCCAGTCTTAACCCCCCCAGCCCATTTCCAGTCCCAGCCCCCCCCCCCCATCGGCTCAAGTAAACTTTAATAAAAAAATAATAAAACGCTGGCCGCTGCCGCTGCCGCCGCAGCAGCATGGACTGTCCCGCGGGGCCCCCTCTGCCCAGCTGAGCCCCTCCGTGCCGGCTTTGAGAGGCGTGAAGGGAGAGTGTCTCCCTCGCGTCTCTGTTAAGCCCGCACGGGCAGATGGGAACAAAGCCGGCATGGAGGGGCTCAGCCGGGCAGAGGGGGCCCCGCGGGACAGTCCATGCTGCCACGGCAGCAGAGGGGGCCCCGCGGGAAGTCCATGCTGCCGCGGAAGCAGCCAGCGTTTGTTTTTTTTTAATTTAATTTTAAAAAAGCTAACAATTTGTTCAATTTTTGTGGGCCCTTGCCAGCTGTGGGTCCTACGCCACGGCGTAGTTGGCGTATAGGTAAATCCGGCCCTGAGTAGACCACAGCCTGTTGTTGGGTCGGTATCCAGGGATAGCTTTAAGTTGTGGATAGGACCCAAAGTGTTATGTAGAAAGAGATGACGTCCAACATCACTATCTTTATCCTGTGTGCAGGGCCAGTGCAAGGAGATGAGATGACTAGATGAATCTCATCCCATGGGCCCCCATCTACCCCTGTGGTGCCCACTTCTGCTTCCATTGCCGCCCCTCTCCGGAACCTGCAGTGACCGCAATGGCTGCAAACAGCCCCATGGTACTCACCTTACAACTTCGGTGACACAAGACTGTTTGCGTCTGCCCCATCTGACACCCAATGCCAACTTTCTGTTTGCAATTTTATGGACTTGAAGTATTTGGGTATTTGTGAGATCTGTATATATATATTTTGAGGGTTTTTTTCCTTTTTGGTAGTGTTTATTTGTACCATGTGTTCTGCCCCCACAACCTGTGTGCACACTTTTGCTTTATATTTTGCAGTGTGCTGATAGCCGCCAGCAAGTTAAAGCAAGCAACTTTCTGCAAGAGTCATGTAATCTTACTTATAGGTTGAATGCTGCATGTAGTCCATTTCCTCCAGTCTTCTAAAGACTTTCCAAACTGCAAGCCCTAGCTCATGGTATATAGCTTTTGATCCTATTGATTATCTCCTGAGAGCCTAATCCTCCTGTGTAACCTATTGCACCCCTCCCTCTGAAGCAGAAATCTCCATCTTAGAAAAGAAAGCAACCCTCTCCATAACTTTTCTTCCTCTCTCAGCCCCTGAAATTGCACAGCTATTTATCCAGTAGCCACAGAAAGACTCACCCTACTTAATTTGGTTTAGTTTATTATGGTCTAGATATACAAATCAGAATCAGTGCAGCGCTCTTAGTTTCAACCATCTATTGTAAGTTCTTTGTTTGCTTGTTTGAAATAAAACAGGTGGGAATTTAGAAAATGAGTCTTCTCATTGGATGATGAGATGGTTTTGTTTGCTGTCTAGTAGTATATATAGCGACTATGTTCTATGTTGATAGTACACCATATGTTAATTCCTGATGTTCCAGCTAGATCTTGTGGTCCTCTGAACAAGCTCGAGATTACCTCATAAAATTAAATCACAGTGCACATGTTGTGCTTTCCCCTACTTGGGCCTCATTTGTAGCATTCTCTATCTATGATACTCTCTTTAGGAAAATACTGTTTGGCGTTTCATAAAAGGTAAAAACCTGGCTTTTTTTCACTGCTCAAGCTGTGGAAATGAGGCATGAGGGATAATGGACTGTTTAGAATAAAGGGGTAGGGTTGGGAGAATTTTCTGAATTGTTGAGGAGGGTAGACTGGTATTTTGTTTTATTGTGTTGGATTATTGCTATGTATTTCCTTATTTTGGACTGTCTTCATCAGGCACATAAACAAATTTGCCCACTCTCATGGTGGTAAGAACTAGGGCTACATAACGATCTAAAAAAATACAATAAAAGAGTCAAGCTTACAAAACTACTAGAAAGTCTCACTCCGATAACTTATTCTCTCTGAAAGTGTACCCCAAGCCCCTTCTACCATCTCCAGCAGAATAAGATTCATGGTCCCATTCTCCCGTTCCCTCCTGAAGGAAGTCCCAAAAGAGGCGATACCCTTTGGTCCACACCTATGGGGTATGTTCACTAAACCACAATGGTTGCTTGCAGCTAACGCAAGGGTAATATCTGCAAAAGTTCAGTGTTAGTTGCAAAAATCATGCGGTATCTGCAGGGGGCGTTTCCAGTGTTTTCTCTGTAGATATCGTGAAGAAAATACAGGTTTCACAGGCAGCCATCTTCACCGATGCAGCTATAGTCGCTCACTGAAGTGGCAGTAACTGCTTCCGTGAAGTATGTAAAATGATGCAAACTCCTGCATTACCTGGAACTAGTAGTCTTCGCCCACCTCCCACCCACTTTTGCAGGCAGCATAGGAAATGCAGTTACTGCGGAAAAAGGCCCACGGCCGGTACATTTCTTGCGTGTTAGCTGTCATCGCAGCATGACAATCTGGCGTTAGCACTACAAAGATAGCAAAGGTTCTTTAGTAAACATACCCCTTTGTTTCTTAGAGAAATTGGAACTACAAGTACCATAATGTAACAGGGGACAGGGGGGCACAAGTAAAGCCAGCACCAAATCACCCTGTCTCTGATGACCAGCAGCTAACTGTTCACCTTAGACTTGAAAGTTTCCCTTTTATATTCAACTTTTATTGTGCACTCAAGTTGACATCGAGGGATCAGGGGTTTATTCTCTGTTTCAATAAAGGAAAAGAAAAACAATTACAGACCTGAAGGCTTCTTCCATCAACTAATACAAAATTAAATACATTTCCCCCCTTTCCAGTGCCTTATTGATTTTTAGTTTCATATTTTCTGAAGAGCAAAAAAAACCCCACTCCATCATTTATAGAACACTGTATTATAAATTACTGTAGCTGATTCAGGAGCTGCTGTGATTTTGTCTTTACACTTTTTAAGGGATATTTGTTTTTATTTGGCAATTTATTCCATTTGCACGCAGTCAACAATATTATTCCAAAAGGAAATCACAATTCTCTTGTCACTCTTTCTTATTGCACTTCTTAATTTCTTTTTTATTTCTTTTATGAATGTAACGTGGTGGATGTTATCATGCTGGCTCCTTCGGTCCTGCTCTCTACCACTCTATGCTTCTCTCAGGCTGCGCTGCTGGCCTGGACTTTACAGCAGATCCCTGTTGCAATGGATAACAATGTCTGCCCCTTCTGTTAAGCTTTATAATAGCGACAATTTTGCCTCCACTTCCCTCGCTCTTTCCCAGTGAAAGGACTGGGGGTGCTGCTCAGGGAGAAAGCTCACAGAATACAGTACACATGGACAACAATGCAATGATAAATAGTTCCTTCACCTAGAGACCACCAAACCTCTTTTAAAAAAAAATTGAATGCATAAAGTCGTAAAGTTCTTCTTGGCCGTCCCAAACGGAATTGATTACAAACTGAGGTAATTTTTTTTTTTGTCTTTTGAATAAAGTGCTTTGGAGTTGGGTTTTTTTTGTTACTATAGTAGAAGGTTTTTTTAAGGAGCTTATTAGCTCTAGGGCTTTCTTTTTCACTTCTTGTTCAAAGGGGATTGGGTTGACTTAGATAGAAGTATTTGGTATTGTTTGGAAGACAAAATCTAGCAAGTAAATAGGCCAGCTTTTGGTTATTTGTCAAAAGTGAACAATTACTTGTATGTTGGGGGCCTTGGTTAGATAATTCTATAAAGGAAACACACTAAACTGTACACCGCAGATACATAAAACACATTTTAGCAGTTTGAAGGGATAAGAGTATCTACTGCATACCCCAATAACAAGTGAATAAGCAAGCAGGATTACATACAGGGAATCATAACAGAGGTGTTAGTCTCATATAAGAGGCTTTTGACTTACAGGACAGCTGACTTTGGTAGGTCTTTTTTCCCACTTATTTCAACTGGTACCAAAGATCCTACAACTGAAGTATGGCTGGGAAACATCATATTACCAAACCTGTTGCCTCCGTTACAGCTTCTGCCTTTGTCCAGATGGACGGCATGATCCCAGGCAAGGAGCTGGTTCCGTGTGCAAGATGCCTATAGGTTGATTTGCTTATGAAACAGGTGGAGGAACTGAGAGAGGAGATGGCAAAACTGAGAAACATCCATGACAGCAAGAGTTACTTTGTTGAAATGCTTCTTGAGACAGCAAAGATCTCCAGCAGAGGGAAAGATGGAAGTACTGCAAGAGGACAGCTGGATACGGGTCATCAGAGCCTGCCAAATCAATACCATGTCTCCACTTTCCTTCAAATTGAAGTACCGGTATGCAGCCCTGGAAGTGGAGGTGAGAACATTCCAGAAACAAAAGGAACCTAAGCTCGAAAACCCCTAAATTGCGAAATCAGTGACCAGTAGGCAGTGAAGGGTAGTGGTGGTTGGGGACGCCCTTCTGAGGGGTACAGAAACATCCATCTGCTTACCAGACATGATGTCTTGGGAAGTATGCTGTCTGCTAGGTGCAAAAATCTGAGATGCTAAATAGACTTTGCCTATATTCATCAGGTCTACTGACTATGATGCAATGCTCCTCATCCATGCTAGCACAAATGATACTACTAGGCATCCCTCTGAATCAGGGCTGGCCCAAGGGTTTCTTCCGCCCCAGGCAGAAACCCCAGCCTCACCACCGCCCCCCCCCCCTAGCTGCCACTGATTCCATCTCAAGAGGGGGAGGTGGCAGGGGCAGTATTTCAAAAAGCAGCAGCCTTTTGCTATCACTTTCTTGCCCGGGGCAGGCCATGTGTGCTGAAGGACCTGGCCTGCCACGGGCAAGAAAGCAGTGGCAAAAAGCAGCCACATTTGGAAATACTGCTGCTGCCGTTGCCCACCTGCCCCCATATGGAATTGGCAGCAAGTGGGGAGGCAGCATGGCCAGTCATATGCGCCACTGCCGCTGCCCACCCAAGCTGGCCACCTAGTGGATGGGCCAGCCCTGCTCTGAATATATCAAAAGTGGCTTCATGGCTCTGGGAGAGGTGTGCAGATGGTGTTCTCATCAATCCTTCCTGTCAAGTGTAAAGGCTGAATCAGAGACCCTCGCATTATGGAGATGAATGCATGGCTGCATAGATGGTGCCACTGAAAGCATTTAAGCTTCCTGGTACAAGAGATGATTTTCCAAGGACTGCTGAGGAGAGATGGAATCCGATTTTCAAAGTAGGGCGAAGTGTCATCCACAGCAGACTGACTAACCTACTGAACTGGGCTTTAAACTAGATTCATTGGGGATGGTTGAACAAAGCTTCCAGGTAAGTAAAAGCCCTCAGGTAAGTAAAACACTAAATACCTGTATAGAAACGGGAAAAAAGCAGCAACATCTTGAAAGATGTATATTACTAATGCCACAATATGAAAAATAAGATTCTTGATTCTAGAGGTTAGAAAGGAAGAGGTTGACTTTGATTTAGTGATTTGTGGTTCATGGAGAACCATGACTGGGATATAGTTATACCAGGCTATAATATATTCAGAAAGGACAGAGTAGAGAAAGAGGGTAGAGGAGTGGTGCTATATGTAAATAAACATTAATGTAAATAAATGTATATGTAAATAAATATTAATATTAATAGAGGATATAGTAAAAGTTATTAATGTAGCTGTGTTTAAAAAAGGTTTGGACAAAATCCTGGAGGAAAGGTCCATAAACCAGTGCTGTACCTAGCCCTGTGTGAGTGGTGCAGCCGCACAGGGCATAAAGACTTAAAGGAACATTTCATCTGCCTGCTGTGTCCTGCCGCCGCCACTTTTTCTTCTCTCTGCAGCGGCAGGGCAACAGCAGGCAGCCGAAATGCGCCCCTTAAGCCTTTTCACGGCACTTTAAGCAGGTCTGGTCCCTCCCTCCTCTGACGTGACATCAGAGCAGGGAGGGACAGATCTGCTTAAAGTGCCGGCGACTTGCACATCGGGCGTGCATCCCCTCTCCCTTCTCCGTCCGGCCACTTTCTGCTGTTGCCTTGCTGCCGGCACCGCTGTAGAGAAAACAGAGGATGGCGGCAGCAGCAAGGTAAGATGGAGGTGCGGGGGGGGGGGGCACACGCCCGATGTGCAAGTCGCACAGGGCATGATTCTAGCTCGGTACGGCTCTGCCATAAACCCATTGTTAAAGAGGACCCAGGAAATCCACTGCTTACCCCAGTACAAGCATTGTGGAACCTGTGTGTCTTTTTGGGAAACTTTCAGGTACTTGTGGCCTGGATTGTCACTGTTGTAAGCAGCACACGCACACATACACATGCACACACACACACGAGCGCGCACACATGCACACTCTCACACACACACACACACACACACTCTGCCCCACCACAGAGCAGGGACAGCACAGGCAACAGCAATGTAATGTGTGTACTGACTTCCTTCAAGCAAATACATTTGGATGCATAGTGTCATGGCGATGTTTTCATAAATCCATATCATCACTATTCCCTCCCTGTGCTGTGTGATAGAAGATTGAAACCTATGTCCTTTCCTTTCAAGGTCTTTCTTCCAGACTTCTGTTCACCATTAACATAAAGATTGCACTGCACAATGTGCAAAAAAAAAAAAAGATTACAAGGGAGAAAACGTGAAGATAGGATGCCACCATATAACATACATTTATTTGAGCTATGGACTCTAGTTTTATTATACCCTTGGGCCCAGCAAGGGTTGTGGGGAGAAGGAAGAAAAATTGCCTCCCCCATCTATCATTTGTAGTGGATATGTTCTGGAGGGGAAAGACCGTGTGAGGAGTGGAGCGCTCCAGTGGATATACAAGCTTTCAGCTTTTCATTAGCTCTTTTCCTGGGAGACACATCTGAGTTCTATTTTCTTTCTTAGCTATTGTTTGCGTCTTTATTCCTTTATAGGAAGCTCTGCTCTATTATCTTCCAGGGTTCAGTAGACAGGGCTTCTGAAATACACCCCTACACCCCACTACCTGGTAGTAATGATAATAACTTTGATAGGGGGAACATAGAAGCAAACTGGTTGGGGACCGAGCCACTGTATTTGAAGTCTAGGTGAGTCAGGTTGGATAAGGGTCATGGAGGAGGTGGGGTGATGGAGAATGACCTTGATCCCTCTATGGCAATGCATGGTTCTTTTTCCCTAACAGGTAAGATGTCTAGGAGAGTCAGCCTATAAGAATTTATTTTAGGTTAACAGTTTCATCTTGTTCTTTAGGGCTCCCAGATCAATGGAAAATGGACTTTACTGCACTATACCATAATAAAAACTTCATTTGCTTACACTTGTTAGGGTGGGGGGGGGGGAGTGGGGTGCTGCCTCCGTTTTTAAACTTCTCCTTTCACCCCCTCCTCTGCTTTGTCTGAAAAGTAGCCTAATGGTTGGAGCACTGGCTTGGAAACCAACAACCAGAGATCAGTTCCCACTAGTACTCCTTTTGGCCTTGGGCAAATCACTTAATCCTCCATTGCCTCAGCAAATTCCATGTTATCAATGTCCCTGTTTAAGGTACATTGTTAAGTTACAATGTAAACTGCTTTGACTGAAATGATGAAACAGTATGAAAAACCTGTTAAACCAATAAATTCTGGAACCTGGAATACGCAAACAATCCCCATAAGAATATTAGAAAATGTACATAACTGCAGGTGTATCATTAAAGAGGAAGGAAAAAGACTGCAGTACTTGCATGCCTCTAGATTTGGCTCCTTAGTACCACTTCATTGGTCTAAACACTTCCATTTTAAAAAAAATATTTTTACATAAAATGCCAAATGCCAAGGGATGCTATCTATATCTATATCGAATAAGCACCAAGGAGGGGAGGGGAGGGGAGGACAACTTTCAACAGCGGTGTCAGCAGCCAGCACACTTAAAGCAGCTGGCCATCGCAGCTTTAAATTCACCCTGGATATTCAATGCCGGGGCCATATTCAGGGTGCCCAGGTTGCAATTTTGCAATCCAGTCAGCAGCGATATTCAGCGGCTGAAAAACCGGCTAAAGTTAGGATAGCCATTCATTTGTCCTAACTTTAGCTGCTTAGGGTTAACTGGGCAATCGCTGAATATCGCTGCTCCCCAGTTAACCTGTGGTATGGCCCCTGCTTTGCCCCTGGAACGCTCCGACACTAAGCGCTTAGCGTTGGGGCATTTAGTGGCCCAAACCAGGGATATTCAGTGGCACTAATATCCCAGTGAGTGGCATTTATGCAGTTTGCAGGTTGGCAATCCATGTAAATGCTTTTGAATACCCCCCCTAAATACTTTATCAAATATATTATGGGAAATTAAGCTTATTTTCCATGTGTTCTGCTCCATTCCTGATATTATCTATCAGGTGTTCTATTCCACTCCAACACTGGCAACGTTTTACATTTGCTGCTTTAGGGAATGTATTTTTCTATATTTCTTACACTTCACTTTACATAAGAACATAAGAAATGGCATAGTGGGTCAGACCAAGTCCATCAAGCCCAGTATCCTATTTCCAGCAGTGGCCAATCCGGGTCAAAGGTACCTGGCAGGTTCCTAAAAATAGGTGAATGCTAGGAATTATAAGAAAAGAAATAATAAATAAAACAAAGACTATCATAAATTCTCTATATCGCTTCATGTTGGTGGAACCACAACTTCAATATTGTGTGCAGCTCTGGTAGCCACATTTTAAAAAAAGATATAGTGAAATTAGAAAAGGTACCGCAAAGGGTGACCAAAATAGTAAAGGGTTTGGAAGGATACCCCTATGAGGAAAGGCTTGAAAGCTTGAGCTTGGAGAAGAGACAGAGGTCTATAAAATAATGAGTATTGTGGAATGTGTAAACGTGAAACAGTTGTTTACTCCTTCAAAAAATACAAAGACTCTCAGGGCTCCCTTCTGAGGAGGGAAGGTGAGGGGGCTTCTTCTTTTAGGTTCACAGGTTCCACAAGGCTTGTCCTGGGGTAAGCAGTGGATTTTCCAGGTCCTCTTTAATAATGGTTTACGGACCTTTCCTCCAGGAACTTGTCCAAACCTTTTTTAAACCCAGCTACACTAACAGCTTTTACTACATTCTCCAGTAACAAATTCCAGAGTTTGATTACACCTTCAGTGAACAAATATTTTCTCTTATTCGTCTTAAATGAGTTACACTGTAGCTTCATTGCGAGTCCCCTAGTCTCTCTACTTTTTGATGGCGTAAACAACCAATCTATGTTAACCCGTTTCACTCCATTCATTAATTTATAGACGGCTATCATATCTCCCCACAGCTATCTCTTTTCCAAGTTAAAGAGGCTTAACCTTTTAAGCCTTTCCTCATAAGGGTATCCTTCCATCCTCTTTACCATTTTGATGGCTCTTCTCTCTACCTTTTCTAATTCAGCTATATCCTTTTTAGGATATGGCAACCAGAATTGCACACAATATTCAAGGTGCGGTTGCACCATGGAACAATACAGAGACATTCTAATATCCTTGATCTAGCTAAGCTTGAAGAATGGTCTAGAATTTGGCAGCTGAGATTTAATGCTAAAAAATGTAGGGGCGATTATTTGTGCTCCAACAATCCAAGGGAGCGGTACAGTTTTGGGGGTGACATACTTCTGTCCACAAAAGAAGAACGGGACCTAGGCATGATTGTGTCTCACGATCTCAAAGTAGCTAAACAGGTAGAAAAGGGCAACGGCGAAAGCTAGAAGGATGCTTGGGTGCATAGGGAGAGGAATGGCCATCAGAAGAAAGAAGGTGATAGTGTCTCTGTATAAGTCTTTGGTGTGATCTCATTGGAGTATTGAAGACCGCACCTTCAAAAGGATATAAACAGGTTGCAATCGGTGCAGAGGGTGGCTACTCGTAAAATGGTCAATGGTCTTCATTATAAAGCATATGAGGACAGACTTAAGTACCTTAATATGTAGAGTTTAGAGGAAAGGAGGGACAGAGGTGATATGATTGAGACGTTTAAATACCTTTGTGGCAGAAATGCACAGGAGGAAAGCCTCTTTCGATTGAAAGCAAGCTCTGCTACTAGAGGACATAGCATGAGGGTGAAAGAGGATAGGTTAGGAGTAATATGTGGAAATATTTCTTTACGGAAAGAGTGGTAGATGCCTGGAAAAGTCTCCCAGTGCAGGTGGTAGAAATGAGGACAGTATCTAAATTCAAAAAAGCATGGGACAAACATGCAAGCTCTCTAAAGGGAAAAAGGTGACTCTTGTAGTGGTAATATGGAAGGGCAGACTAAATAGGCCATGGGGTCTTTCTCTGCCGTCATGTTTCTTTGTTTCCTTAGTTTTATTCTGCATTCTTTTCCTTATGATTCCAAACATTCTATTTTCTTTCTTGACTACCTGCACACATTGTGCAATGTATTATCCACAATGATGCTTAAATCGTTTTCCTGGGTGGTGGTTCCTAATGTGGAACCTTGCACCGTATAACCATAGTTTGGGTTGTTCTTTCCTAGGTGCATAACTTTGCTCTTGGGCACATTAAATTTTATTTGCAATTTGAACAGCCAGTCTTCCAATTTATTCAAGTCTTCTTGCAATTTTTCACAATCCTCTTGTGTTTTGACAACTTTGAATAATTTTGTGTCATTTACAAATGTGATCACCTCACTCGTTATTCCTGTTTCCAGGTCCCTCGGTACTCCACTATTCATGTTTCTTCATTGAGAAAATTGGCCATTTAGCCCTACTCTCTTCTTTCTATCTTTTAACCAGTTCCTCATCCACATGACTTTTTAATTTGGCCAAGAGTCTCTCATGAAGGACCTTGTCAAAGGTTTTCTGAAAATCCAGATACACCACATCAATCAGCTCATCTTTGTCTACCTGTTTATTCGCACCTTCAAAAAAGTATAATTGATTGCTCAGGTTAGACTTTCCTTGACTAAATCCATGTTGGCTTTCTCCCATTAAAACTATTACTATCTGCATGTTCAGTAATTTTATTTTTTATAATGGTTTCTACCATTTTACCTGGTACTGACGTCAGGCTCACCCGGTCTCTAGTTTCCCGGATCACCCCTGGAACCTTTTTTAAAAATTGGTGTTGCGTTGACCAGTCTCCAGCACTACGGATGATTTTAATAATATTCCAAATTACAAATAGTAGGTCTGTAATCTCATATTTCTGTTCTTTCAACAACCTCGGATGTATACCATCCGGTCTAGATGATTTGATACCCTTAGGTTTATCAAATAGTTGTAATACATCTTCCCGGTTTATTGATATTTCTTTCAGTTCTTCTGATACATCACCTTTATATGCCATTTCAGGCATGGGTAACTTCCCTACATCTTCTTCAGTAAAGACCAAAGCAAAGAAATCATTTAGTCTTTCCGCTTTCGCCATGTCCTCTCTTAGTGCTCCTTTTACCTCTCTATTATCTAATTGTCTAACAGACTCTCTAACAGGCTTGTTACTATGAATATACTTGAAAAAGGTTTTATGTGTTTTTGCTTCCATGGCAAGCTTTTTTTTTCAAATTCTGTCTTGCCTGCCTTATAAATACCTTGCATCTAACTTGCCAGTGCTTATATTTCTTAACATTTATTGCTCACAAACAGCAAATGCACCAAATGGCACTGTTACATGCTCATTCTGGAACCTGACATGCTGGCATTGTAAGCTTTGCCACTAGGTGTCAGCATTGTACAATGGCTGGGTTGCCCTTCCCATCTCTCTCTTTCCTTGGTCTCTGAACACACTGCCTCTGCAGCATCCCAGAAGCAGAATCCTGGTCTGGGAATTGAGTTTGGATCTTCCATTCAACAGAAGGCACGTTTTCCTATAAAAGTAGTTAGTATTTAAATGCATAATGACAAAAGTAGATGAGGTGTGTTTTGCAACGAACAAAGTGTGGCTGTGGGTTTCTTAAAAATATTATTTTAATGACAATTTTACAGTCTGTGGCTTCTGCCTGAGAAGATTTTGCAGTGGTAAGAAAGATGAGAGAATGGGTATATGTAGAGGCAGCTCGTAAAAAGAAATACTGAAGTCACTCAACTTAAATGTAAACAAAGAAGCATGAAATTAAAGTCAGGAGAAAAAACCCTCAGAGCCTCTGCACTGTAAAAAAGACTTTCAGAGGGTCATAAAATCTAACAGTATCTTTTTTTTTTATCAGTCTGAGGCTGGAGCATGGTTACAGCCTTGCTACGGGGTTATCATAATAAAACAAGAAGAAGCGTGCTTTGTTTCTCTGCCACACAAGGGTACTAAGGCTGGCTGGTAGGGTTTGCAGGAACAATGACTTGTTAAGGGTGATGCTGTCAATGGGTTCCTGCTAGACCAAAGCCCGACCTAATTTCCCTTCCCCTCTACTCCAAAATTATATGCACGGAGTAGTAGAGCCTGCTTCTCCTTAAGTAAATTGGAATTAGATCTTTAGTCATGCAGTGCAGGATAAAATCAAATTTGGCTCAGCCACTCCTAGGTGGCGTGTATTTATCTGGTAATCCAATGGAAAAGGTAGGTAACTACAAAGTTAAGAATAGTGTTCTTTTATAACAAGGACTCGAGGAAAGGAAAGGAAGAATCCCAGCCCCTCCATGCTGCATAGTGTTCACTTTATATTACATTTCATGAACTCCAGAAGCAAGCTGTGATTGGAACAATGCAATTATGAAGGTGGGCTTTGCCAGTAAATTTGAGAGACTGGAATCATATACCGTGGTTCAGGAGTCAGGTTCGTTACTGTTATGGTGTGTGCAAAACTAACTCATTTGGAGACACTGCCCAGAGAGCTTAAGAATTCAGCAGGTGTCACTGCTCCCTAACTGAATACATGACAGCAATGCTAGTGACTAATGTTGTTGTTAAGTGCCGTTGAGTCAGAGTCGACTCATGGCGACCCTCTGGATAGCTATCCTAAATTGTGCATGGTCTTCAGTCAAGCGGCTCATTGTTGACAGACTGGTACCCGTAGCTGCTGTTATTGTATCGATCCATCTCATTGCTGACCTTCCTCTTTTGCGTTGACCTTCTATCTTGCCAAGCATGATGTCTTTCTCTAATGATCTCTCTCTTCGCATGATGTGTCCAAAGTATGAAAGTCGAAGTCTTGTCATCTGAGCTTCTAAAGAAAGCTTAGGTTTGATCTCTAGTACCGACTGGTTTGTTCTTCGGGCAGTCCATGGTATATACAGTATTCGCCGCCAGCACCATAATTCAAAGGCATCAATTTTCTTCCTGTCTATCTTTTTCACTGTCCAGCTTTCACATCCATATGATGTTATTGAAAATACCATGGCTTGAACAAGTCAAATCTTTGTATGGAGAGAGACATCTCTGCTCTTGAGAATCTTATCTAGGTCTTTCATAGCCATTCTGCCAAGAGCAATGCGTCGTCTGATTTCTTGACTGCTTGTTGCTTCTTTATTGATAGTTGATCCAAGTAGGTTGAAGTTGTCCACTATTTCAATTTCTTCTCCTTCAATGATGAATCTGTTGATTATGCCAGTTGTCATGATCTTCGTCTTCTTTACATTAAGGTGCAGGCCCATTTTGAGACTATATTCTTTGATTGTGAGAAACAAATGTTTCAGATCATCTTCACATTCAGCCAGTAATGTGGTATCATCAGCATAGTGAAGGTTGTTGATAAGTCTTCCACCAATCTGCACACCTCTGTTGTCTTCATACAATCCTGCTTCTCTGATGATTTGTTCTGCATATAAATTAAACAGGTAGGGGGGAAGTATGCAGCCTTGTCTCATACCTTTGCTTATTTCTCCTTGTTCCATTTGAACTGTTTCTTGATCAATGTACAGATTGTGCAAGAGTACGTTCAGGTGTTCTGGTATACCCATGCTTCTTAATGTGGCCCAGAGTTTCTCATGGTTTACACAGTAAAAAAGCCTTGTTATAGTTGATAAAGCACAAATAGATATCCTTTTGGTATTCTTTAGCCTTTTCAAGGATCCATCTCACATCCGCAATGATGTCTCTCGTTTCTCGCTCTTTCCTGAACCCTGCTTGCATTTCAGGTAGTTCTTGTCCAGGTATGGTTGTAGTCTCTTTTGAATGATCTTCAGTAGAATCTTGCTGGCATGTGGGATCAGAGCGATTGTGCGATAATTTCTACAGTCAGTTGGATCACCTTTCTTTAGTATTGGTATAAACACAGATCTTTTCCAGTCAGTTGGCCATGATGTTGTCTTCCATATTTCTTGGCAGAGCCTTGTAAGTACGGTAACAGCTGCATCAGATTACTGTAATACATCTATGGGAATGCTATCAATGCCTGGTGCTTTTTTCTTTGATAAGGCTTTCAATGCTGCTTCAACTTCTTATTTCATCACCAATGGTTCCTGATCATAAGGTATTTTATTTATTTATTTATTTGCATTTCTTATATACCGCACTATTTGCGATCAGCACGGTTTACATAAAACAAATGGTATCCGACAATAAACAAAAGTCAGGTCATTACATTGAACAGGAACAAGTAACTTGGAGAACAGGGTATAAGTTGAAACGGCCGTTGGTCCACTTGATCTTTATCATATAAAAACTCTGTATATTCCTTCCACCTTTTCTTGATCTTCTCAGCATCATTCAACATAGAACCTTGAGCATCTTGTAACATTCCAGTTCGAGGCTGGAACTTTTTCTTTAACTCTCGTAGCTTTAGGAAAGCCGATCTTGTTCTTCCTCTAATAGTTTCTGCTTCTATTTCCTTGCATGCGTCGTTGTAGTACTTTTCCTTGTCCTGTCTTGCTGCATGTTGGAAATCTCTGTTGAGTTCTGTGATTGTCTTTCTTTCTCCTCTGGCTTTAGCTTCTCTGCGTTTCTGGGCAATTTTCAGAGTTTCTTCTGTCATCCATTTTGGCCGTTTTTTCTTTTTCACCTTTTGTAGAGACCTCTCGCTTTCTTCCAACACAACCTTCTTGATGTCATTCCATAACTCTTCTGGAGCTCTGTCATTTGTATCTAAAGCAGCAAATCGATTTTGCAGGCAGTCTTATAATACGAGCGGAAAAAAATAAAGGGCCCAATATTCAGCGCTAGCACTGCTAACAAGGCTAGCCGCCAGCACTGAATATTAAACTCAGATTTTCAATGCCGAGGTCATATCTGGCTCCGACATTGAATATCCAGGGTCACCGCACAGGCAAAAATTAGGCCAAGGGTTTCCTGCACCTGGTCTTGACCATGTATCCCTAACTGGACAGTGGATCAATATCGCTGCTACCCGGTTAGCGAGCGGTGCCACCTCCACTCCACACCAGAACGCTCCGGCATGTAGATTCGGCAGGCATGGATAACATGTTAGTGCTGCTGAATATCCTGTTTACCGCAATTAACGTGGTTAGCGGGTCAGCTAACCGAGTTAATCACTTTGGATATTGGGTCTGGAGTAAATTTCTCATATCTAATCTTGGATTTTAAATTTACTTACTCATCTTCCTCAAATGTGAACTTAAGGTAAGCAAGGCCGGCCCATTTACTAGGTGAAGCTAGGTGGTTGCCTAGGGTGGCAGACCTCCATTGGCAGTGTGGCACACATGGCCTGCTGCTTTTGACCCAGCCAATGTTGTGTCGGAGGGTTCAGGAGCGGCAGACCATGTGTGCCAATGCACATGGCCTGCTGCTGCCACCAAGCCACCCTCTGACCCTGCTGCCACAATCAGCAGCAGTGCGGCTCAGCACAGGGAAGGGGAAAGGGCAGCGCAGGGTGGCACACGGGAGGGGTGCAGCGCACCAGGGTTTCTGCCTATGGAGACAGAGGCCAGCCCTAGAGGTAAGTTCTGAACAGGTTCATAAGTTATTTCCCTATCCAAGTGGACTTATAAAGGATGGACCTGACATTCAGTGGCAATTTTATTTATTTATTTATTTACATTCTCTTATATATCGCGCTATTCTGCATCAGTGCGGTTTACATTGAACGAACTGAAATTACATTGAACAGGGTATTATAACTTGGAGATAACTATTTTACAGGGAACATGGGCTATGGAGGGTTAAGTGGCTTGCCCAAGACCACAAGGAGCACCTGTGGGACTAGAAACCCTAGTCCTTCCGGCCCAAGGTTGCTGTCCTCTAGTGGGATTTGAACATCCCAACCGAAAATACGCACACTGGGACTTACGCATGCACGTAGAGAATAGCAACTGCCTAAAGCACATATGTAAATGTCCATTCATACACGCACATCCTTTAGAATAGGGACTTACACAGGTTTCACACACATACCATTCTGCACACACTATATAGAATCTACGTGTTGCTTGAGGCAGTGGAGGGTACAGTGACTTGCCCAAGGTCACAAGGAGCATTGATGGAAGAAGCTAGATTTGAACTCTGGCCCACTGTTCTACTCACTAGGCAACTCCTTCACTCCATTGAGTATCTTAATTTGCTGACTTTGTGATATAACACCTAAACTAAATCTAAGCAAGGTGATTCCCTACTATTAAAGTATGAAAGGAAAGAAAAATTGCCCACGATAAAAAAAGTGACCAACTTTAGCCTCTGAACTAGGGTCAAAGATGGTGATAGTGATTGTGCAGGCCTTTCAGATGAAGATGTAAGCCATGGTGAACCTATTGATGGGCCCTCTGTAGCACTGCAGATGGATCACAGAAGCTAACAAATCCCTGCACTCCCCAAATTGTAAGACTCCTGGCTCTGATGGTATGTCCAGCCTTTGGCTCAAACATTTAGCATCTTTCCATCAAGATTCGACAAAAATCAACTGATCAGACAGCCAGAATTAACACCACCATAGTTAATAACAGGAAGAACGCTTCTTCCAAAGAGAGATCCAAGAAATGTCTCCAAAAATTGACCAACAAATTGTATACTTACCATTTGCCAGCTGTTTATTGCAATTAGGGTTGCCAACTTTTTCACCGAGAAAAACCCGACACCTGTGGCTCGCCATGCTCCACCCATTCTCCGCCCCTAGTCCCACCCCTGCCCCGCCCCCAGCCCCACCCACAAAAATTACCGAGGATACGTGTAGGCTAACTTCCTTGGTCAGATAATAATTAAACTGGGAACCCCAAAATCCAAACATGAAATGTACAACACTGGAGAAATAAAACTATAAAGTAATTTCCTCTTGCACTAAACAAAAACGCAAAGATGTTAGCAATACACACTTCCCAGACCAGACATATTCCAGTTAATAAATTCAAAATAAAAAGTATTTTTCTACCTTCTGTTTGGGCGTTTTATTTTTCAGTTGCAATTGCTCCAGTCACTTTCTTCTGGTTTCTTCGTGTCTTCTGCGAGCTATCCATTTGTCCTTTCTTCTCTTTCAGATGTTTTCCATTCTCTCTCTATTTCTGCTTTAACATACTGATTTTTCCCCTTTTGCTCTTTCCCCAATTTATTTTTTATTCCTTTATCATCCGTTTAAATTTCACCCTTCCATTCTCAAGCCCCTCTTACTCTCCCAATACCGGCCCATCATAGACTTTTCTTCCACACAAAATATTTTTTCCCCTCTCTATTCTCATTCCCCATCCATTCTAGTCCTCCCCCCAAATCAGTTCCCTTATAGTTCTAGACCCACCCAGCATCCACTCCCTTCTAGTCCCATTCTCCCATGCCCCACATCAGCCCATTTCCAGTCCTATTCCAGCTCTTCATCAGCCCATTTCCAGTGCTAGCCCTCACATCACAGGCCATTTCCAGTCCTAGCTCCCCCCCCCCCAATCACAGCCCATTTCCAGTCCAAGTCCCCCATCACAGCCTATTTCCAGTCCTAGGCCCCCCCACCATCACATCCCATTTGCAGTCCGAGTCCCCCCGCACCATCACAGCCCATTTGCAGTCCGAGTCCCCCCGCACCATCACAGCCCATTTGCAGTCCTAGCCCCCCTAATCACAGCCTATTTCCAGTCCAAGATCCCCCTTCCTCCACCATAGCCCATTTCCAGTCCAAGTTCCCCCCCCCCCCCATAGCCCTTTTCCAGTCCAGGTCCCCTCCACCCCCATCACAACCCATTTCCAGTCCATGTCCCCACCCCCATAACCCTTTTACAGTCCAGGTCCCCCCCCCCATCACAGCCTATTTCCAGTCCAAGTCCCACCCCCCATCGCGCTTTTCATGTCCATGTCCCCTCCACCCCCATCACAACCCATTTCCAGTCCATGTCCCCCCCCCTTAGCCCTTTTACAGTCCAGGTCCCCCCTTTAGCCCTTTTCCAGTCCAAGTCCCCCCCCTTAGCCCTTTTCCTGTCATAGTCCCCCCCTTTAGCCCTTTTCCAGTCCAAGTCCCCCCCCCCTTAGCCCTTTTCCAGTCCAAGTCCCCCCCCCCTTAGCCCTTTTCCAGTCCAAGTCCCCCCCTTTAGCCCTTTTCCAGTCCAAGTCCCCCCCTTAGCCCTTTTCCAGTCCAGTCCAAGTCCCCCCCCTTAGCCTTTTTCCAGTCCAAGTCCCCCCCCCCCTTTCCCCTTTTCCCGTCCACGTCCCCCCCCCGTAGTCCCGGCCAGGTCCCCCCTTCCCAGCCCATGCAGTCCTTGCCCCCCCCCCCCCGGACCAGCATCGCGGCTGTCTGAGGCTTCAGAGGGAGCCGGGGAAGCCCGCGCGAGGCCCCGGCTCCCTCTGAACAGCCACCAGCGTGAAGAGCCTTTACCTTCACGCTGGCGTCTGTTCCTGTGAAGCCGCGAATGCTGGGAAAGGTTAAAGGGCAACCTTTAACCTTTCCCAGCATTCGCGGCTTCACAGGAACAGCCGCCAGCGTGAAGGTAAAGGCTCTTCACGCTGGTGGCTGTTCAGAGGGAGCCGGGGCCTCGCGCGGGCTTCCCCGGCTCCCTCTGAAGCGGAGAAAAGCCGGTTTTTTTGCTCAGGCCGCTGCCGATCTTGCGGCCAGAGCAAAAAAACCGGCTTTTAAAGGGCCGGTTTTGCCTCTGCGCCGGCAGCCGGCCTGGCCGTGGAAAAACCGGCCAGGCCGGCTGAAAACCGGCCAGTTGGCAACCCTAATTGCAATAGAGGCAGCGAAAATATGTGAACACATGGAATCTACTAACACAGGAGTTCTCAACCCAGTTCTCAGGACACATCTAGCCACTCAGGCTTTTAGGATAACCATAATGAATATGCATTAAAGAGATCTGCAGTGCATGCAGTACATGCAGTTCATGCAGTGCAGGTACTTTGTGTGCAGGACCATTCCATTTCTAGCCTTAGCAGTAGGTGTATACCATCTTCTCTAACCCTCTTCTGATGGCTGTTTTGGTTCTACCTGCCCTCTATATAACCCCAATGCATAGGAAGTAAGGTGTGGTTTATGGATTCCCTTTTGGCTGTCATGTTGTGCTGTGCTTTGTGCTGAGGCTCAGCTCAGGGCCTTTCTTTTATTTTATTTATATCCTGTGTAAAATTAGCCCTTGAAGTGTCTGCTTATGAAGATTGGAGAGCCATTCTAAGGTTTTATGCACCCTTCTTCCTGAGTGTGGAGAGAGATTGGAGAGCTGGCTTCCTTCCCAAGCCTAACGGAGGACTCTGCTGTACAGGAGAGGACATTACCTACTGGAGGAGGTACAGTGGGGTGACTGCTGACCAGGTACACAGAAAAGATTAGAAGAATAGAATCCCAGTGAGGAGGGAAAAAGGACATTGAAATCTTCTAAATGTGTAGGAGCCCTAATCCAGGAGTCCTAGGCCAGCAACAGAACTGATAAATACTTAAACTGGGGATTACTAAGAACGGTGTTTTGATTTGATTTACCTAGTGGCGCCCACATGATTTTTAACCTTTTTTTGTCCTTTTAATTTTCTTCCAGCTTAGGCCTTGAGCTTTTTCTTCCCCAGAATCTTCTTACATTATCTGAAGCATCGATTGCCTATTTCTGATTTAATGCCCTACTTGAACCCTAGTAACCCCTTATTATGTGTAGGACCTCTGAAGTTACCCTTGCCCATTTGTGAGAGGGCGGCTACATATCTAGAGCTGTAGTTCCAATTTTTCCAAAAACTACAGGAAGGAAAAGTTCTTAGTGCTTATATGCCTAGTCGTGCTAAAGAAATACAATTATAATCAATACAGACAGCAACCCTAAGAGGCATCTACTCCCCTAAAAATAGAGAAAAAGTAATAAATAAAGATCTGTCTTGGCAAGCAAAGAGAAGAATAAAGACTGCATGTGACAGAAAATAAGAAAGAAAACTTAATGCATGAGAACAAACATGAACTGGAAGCTTGCCTGCTTCTCTGCACCAAGCACCTTCCTTTAACTTCTGCTCCTTTTGTTACCCGACATACAAAACCTGTCAAAATAAGTAATTAGTGGTGAGAGAGTCTGGGGGTCTTTTCTTGCTGTGCTCAGCTGTCAGGAATTTAGACCTCATTCCATGCTGCAAGTCCTCTTGTTTTGCAATGGAAGAGTCTGAATTGCAAAATCAGCAAAAGCTTGCTTGCAAGCAGCATAGTATTTGCAGCCCTTGTGTCTGAAAACTTAGGTTTTCATTGCCTCCGTACATTTGTTTTCCAACGATAGCACTGGAAATCGAAAGCTTCCATTTACTCAGTGGCGGCAGCAGTGCAAACTTCCCCTTCACACACACACATACACTGGCTCACCAGTTCAGGTACAATATGGACAACAGCAGTGCACGTTTTTGCTAGAATCGCACCATCACAGAAGAGGTATAGCATGAGCAGAATATTAACATAGAAAGGTATTGAGTTTATAACATGATGCCTATGTGCAATCTATTCTAAGACTCTTTTATAGAAGGAATGTAAGGAGTATCTTAACTAAGGTGCGGTAGGGTTTTGCAGCTAATGAAGGGCGATAGTGGCAAAAAGCCGGTGTTGCAAAGGTCTTGCGTTATCTGCAGGGGGAATTTCCCCTGCAGATACAGCAGAGGAAACTCAGGGATTGTGGGGTGGCAGCTTCAAGGATGCAGCTAACGCCACCAATTGAGGTGGCATTAGGTGCACCCGTGATGTCTGCAACATTGGCAATTACCACGCATGGGTAACATCTGCAGTAAGCACACCTTGCAGGCTCTCCCACTCTCTGCCCTAATCCCACCCAACCCTGCATTCACTGGGCAAAATGCAGACATCACAGAAAAGCGCCACAATGTCTACATTTTCCCATGTTAGGTGCTACCCCTGGGCGTTAATTCCATGTTAGCAGCTAACACCCTTTAGTAAACATACCCCTAAGTGTGTATGCACCCTTATAAAAAAATGTCTCTCTGATCCAGCCCCAACAGCACACAATAGCAATGCACAAATCGGCATGTGCTCCTAAGAATGAGTAAATATGTGCATGTAAAGGAGTACGCTTTGCCCAAATGATGCCCCGGGAATGCCTACATGCATTCCAAGTAGGTACTTTTCATGCATTCACGTGGTCATGCAATTTTATAAAAGTTCTTTTCTGCATGTTGTCACCACCAGGTGGGCAGGCTGCCGCCTAGGGCTAGCAGGTCTGGGTCTGATGGTGGTTAATGAAGATAAAGTAGTTGTAGACACGAATGATAAGGTAAATTAGGATTTATTTCCCCTCCTGGGGTCGGTTTCTCCAGATATATAACACAGCAAACTTAGGACACATAAACCATATTTTCTGGTATAATATAAAGGAAACAGAAAAGCTTCTTCTTGCTTCTTAAAGTAAACGGTAATTGTAAAGCATATGAAAACTCAGCACACAGCTCCTCTATGTACAAACAGGCACTCTTCACATATAGTGTTAGATTCCAGCACTATACAGCCTCTGTTTAACAAAAAGAGGTTATTCTATCAGAGAATGTTAATGTACAGTCCATCGGGTCTCCGAATGAGCATTCACTGAGGCTATCAGTGATCATGGGTTCATGCAGGTTCTCAGAAAGACCTGAGTTTTCCTGGCTACAAAATGTCTGTAAGGGGCATGTTTACTAAAATCCGCAAAATAGCGCGCCGCAAAATAGCGCACGGCAACGCGGCACTGAAACGCGCAGAAACGCGTTTAAACACCCCGCACACGTGCGTGTCACCCCCGCACAGGTACGCGGCTCACTAACGGGCCCCGTACAAGTGCGGGCCCGCAAATGTCCGATAGAGGCGTGGAACGGCGAAAGGAGGGCGGAGGAAGGCTCCGGAGGGGCGGAGGGACGGGGTCAATGGGTGGAGAGTGGGAGGGGAGAGGCTCCCCGCACAGTATCGGGCCCGAATTTGCATGTAAAAACTACCGCGAGTGAAACACACTCGCGGTAGATAGAAAGCATTTAAAGGGAAGAGAAACCATTTCCGTCAGCAATGTACAGGAAAACCGGGGAAACCAGCAAAACGTGAGCAGTGTGATATATGTGCACAGCACAAAAGTGAAAATAAAAATAGAAAATGACCACAACAGAAATATTAAAAATAGTAATTCAGCTGGGGAACAGTTATAGTGATGGGCAATTACAGAAATCACACCCAGCAAAGCTCCAGAAAAAAGAAATGAATTTTGGAAGGGTCTACTGAGAGGAGACTCTTCCAAAAAAACATTTCCACGTTTTGGAGCTTTCCTGGGAGTGTTTGCTATGGTTGCCCATTAATATCACTGTTGCCCAGCGTGGTGATATTTTGTCCCACATTTCCCGTGGTCATTTCCGGGGTTTATGTGCACGTTTGTCACCAGACAGGGTGCATATGCCCACAGTAGAATTGCGTAGAGCAGGGTTTGTGACTCCATCCTGCCAGGCTTACTGCCTCCAGGGGCTGCACTGTCTCTGTGGCCACAGTGTGGTACAGCAGACAGAGTCATTACCTCTAGGACCAGAGGGCAGAGGTTCAAAACCCAGCTGGGGCACCTGCCAGCCCAGTCCCTATATTTTACCCACCACTAAATAAAGATAGCGCAGACAACACCCCTGTATGCATGGGGAAAACACCCATATTTTACCCAACACCGCACACACACCACAACAATGGGCATTACCTACAGCCAAGTCCCCCAAATGCAGTCCCATACTGCCACATTGCAATCAGGTCAACTGCTTTTTCTGAGAGAAGTTCATGCCAGCATGTTGGCGGACAGGTACATGTGGTGCAGGGGGCAGTGGCTGCTAACCACAGAAGACAGAGGCCTAGCCATGTGCAGGCTGGCACAGTCCACTGCAACAGACAGGTCCTGCCGGATCCACAGTCATGGACAGTCCAGGGAATCCAACCAATCTGTGGCTACACAGTGGTGCAGTGCACACAGACAGTGCATACAAGAACAGAAAGTCACAGGTTCAAAGCCCAGCTGGGGCTACTGCCAATCCTGCCCACATATTTTTCCCACAACTAAACAGTGATAGTAAGGACACACCTTTCATGGCGGGGACATATGCAATGGTAAGACATATATCTTTTACCCCACTGAGCACAGACACCATGAACAGGGGCAGTACCTAGAGCAGAATCACCCAAATGCAGTCCTGGTGGGCCACACACCAGTCAGGTTCCATGCTGACACTCATACAAATGCCTGTGCTGTATATCTATGCACCACCCCCATGGCATGTAGATGTAGCCCATGCATATTCATGAGGGATAGCAGGAAAACCCGAACAGTGTGATGCAAACCTGGACTGGAGTTGGGAATCTGTGCCGTAAAGCAGCAGCCATCAAGGGCAACAGACACACCCACACCCACAGGCCCCATTGGCCAATGTCTCCTGGAAAAGGCAGAACATTGGACCGTGCATGCAGCACCCAAAACGAGCACTTGCATAACTTACCAATGTCACCCTACACCTGAGGTATACGGTACACAGCTCGGAGACGTTTGCTAGGAGCACAGGCAGGCAGTTATCCATACGTTACGTACATACTGCTAGTTGACCCCATCCAAACAATCTGTTAGGTGTTTGCGGGGCATGCTCCAGGCCTGGCCTCTGACGGTGCTTACCACCCTGGGGAGTGACCACCAGCTGTAATGCGTACCATATCCATGCCTTGCCGTGCTCAGGACCGGTTTGGTGGGCAAGGCTACTTACCCCCTCAATCGTAGCACCATGATGGCAGAGGTGTGGAAGTGTGTGTCTGTCTATACAGTGGGTGTTGGCTGCAAGCCCCTTCAACAGCCCGCACTGCCAGCACTGTTGCCAGTATTGGCCAGTCAATGTGCATAATGAGGTGCAAGGTACCATGGGTATAGCCAGGGCAGGGTGGCGTGGCCAGGATGCATCTGCACTGGGCATAGGGCCCTGGCAGGGACATTGGCTGGGATATTGTAGTGTCCGGCCACCACCTACACAGACAGGGTGGCCAAAGCATGTCCTTCTGGGGGATCACGCTCACCCTGACTGTGCAGTGACCACAGCATGGCTAGGCCCCCCCATAGTGCTGTATAGTAGTTCTCTCATGTGATAGATATGGGTTTCTCTTTGGGGCCCAGTCACTGATCTATCTGCTTGCTGTGTATGCAGACAGCCCAGTTCTGGGTGCATGCATCTCCATTGGGAACATGCACTATGGACTAACCAGCAGACTGTTTGTAGCTGGTAAATGTCTTGCTATAATGGCTTGCAGGTTGCAGTGGCTGTTGGCTTGCTGCAGGGGAATATCTGGTGGTGGAGCGCAGCTTACCATACCCTGGGCTTATGTCTGTCTGCTATTGTGTTATGGCTGTGTATGGAGCTGCCTGCCTGGGGGGGGGGGGGGGTGGGTGGTGGTGTTTCTCAGCAGGCCTGGGGTTGATGTTGCCCTCTACTGCCACCTTTGCAGGGAGGTAGAGTGTGGATCCCTTGATGGGGACCATGTTTGCCACTGGGGGGGGGGGGTGCCTGATGGCGGCATACAGGGAAATCAATGGTGTTTGTGCAGAAAAAAGCTATCTTACAAATTAAACTGGCTTTGGAACGCCCGCATGGCCTCCATCAGCCATGGCAGGTGTTGTTGACCTGGTCCTGGCCACCTCATTGCACACTCAGGGTGAGCACAGTACCCGCACGATGTAACGGTGTGTGGCTACTCTGTGCCAGTAAAACACCCGGTCAGTGCCCCCTACTAGGCCAAGGTGCTGTGTGGGTGCACCCGGTCACTTCCCCCAACAGGGCCGAGGTGCTGTGGGGGTGCATTCCCCATCTTGTGTCCATCTGCGGACAGCTAATTTGCATGTGCAGTGCATCATGGGTATGGGTGGCCTAACCCTATCCTGTTGACACCAGCAGACTGTCTGTGAGGTGACGTGTAGGCTATCTGCAGCCAGCCAGGGGCCTGCTTACAGCTATGGAGCTGTAGCGCAATGGTTACATCACTGCCTGTGCAGCCAGAGGTCATGGGTTCAAACCCACAGTGGGGCCCTTTGGTAGGGCTGTCCACAGCTTTATTTTTATTTACTGTACATATGTCTATGCCGGCAAGACCACCCTCAGCGTACTATACCCATTAGGTGCCTCTGAGGGTGCTTCATAGGGCGCCCTGTAGGCCACCTTATGGTTGCCATCCCTATAGGGTGCACTATACATTATCCTGTGTCGCAACATACATGCTGCCCTATAGGGGTCATTCAAGGGTGCCTTGGCGAACAGTGCACTGTAACATGTGCCTTATGGGCCGCCGTATGTTAACATGCTGGGAGAGTGCGTTTGCTAGTAGTGATAACAAAATAAAATTATACAGCCTCCTACAGCACAATACATATTGCCTCAGCAGGCATTTTTCACTGGGCATTGTGAGGAGTTGAACCCCTGATCCCTGCACCATTGGTCAGTGTTTTAACCATTGTGCTGTGGCTCTGTTCCTGTGCTTGTGCATCAGCGCGCCGCCTTGTGCCTATCAGCGCGCCGCCTTCTGCCGCCCAAGGGGACCAGTGCGCCGCCTTCTGCTGCCCAAAAATAAACTGTGCGCCGCCTTATGCCGCCCAAAAATAACTGTGCGCCGCCTTATGCCGTTCCAAATTAATTTGCCTCCTAAAACAATGTTAATCATTACAGTTACTGCCTCAGCTGACCTTTGTCGTTGCGCACACTGGGGGATTGAACCCATGGCCCCTGCACCATTGGTCAGTGTCTTCACTGTTGTACCACGGCTCTGTTGTTTTGTATACTCAGCAGCGCGCCACTTTGCCTTTCCACGCGCTAATGTCGACACCCGCACATTAGCGCGACGCACACACGTCCGGTTGCTTACTACCGTTTTTTTTCTATTTTCTGCCTGAACCGCCCACTCCTTATATGGCACAGGCACACTAGCACGGCCCCGCACGTTAGGAATGTTTAGTAAACATGCCCCTAAGTTACCTTGTAACGTCTCCTCGCAGAGCCTATCTGGCCAGCTCCCTCTAGGGTTGGAATAGCTGCTGCTGTACTTCTCTGTGTCTGGGAGAGAAGGAAGCCACCATTCAGGGTTTCTAGAATCCAACTTCTTATAGGTGTCTCTACCTTTGGAATATTTGTTGGCTCTAGCTTCAGGCTTTGGCACCGAGTAAAAGTATTCCTCTCTCTTATCAGCACAAGATTTAGCTCTGCGTGGCTTTCTTTGAGGTTTAGGAACTTCTAACACCTCTTCCTCTGTCATGCAAATATCTTCAATGGCATACCTTTCTCTTTCAGGGACTTTTAACTGCTCTCTCTTCAGCTCTCCAGATAAATCCCTCGGCTGGGTGTTACAGCCCTGCCCCCACCTAGGATTTCTCACACGAGGCTTCTCAGTATTAACCCTGTAGGTATTTCTACTGTCAGTATACTCTCTTAGCTCTCTGCCAGAATCACTCTCAAGGTTACAGCTTTCAGACACATACTGTTTGGGTTTCTTAGGCTTCCATTCACACCAGCTAGAACGTTGCCTCTGAGTTTCAAACGACTTTACTTCAGCAGAACACTCACAGCTGCTCTCTGACCTCACTGTTCCTAGCTGCTTTCTCTTGAGGTATTCTGGGTAGCTTCTGGGTTGAACTCTTCCTGGTTCCTGAACTCTTCCTGGTTCTGAATCTGAATCACCTCCTGGGTCAGACTCTGAAGCTGAAACGGAAACTGACTCTCTATTTCCTGCGTGACTCTTATAGTGGCTAATAGCCCTCCCTCTACCCAGGTGCAAGCTATTAGGAACTGGGGAATGTTTTCCAGCTGGGCGTGTTTGCAAACCCCGTGGCTCGGTTTGTTTATGTTGCCCCTGACAACTACTGCTCACATGGCTTGTCTGCCTGTCAGCTTCTAGGCTAGAATTTACTGAATCCTGTGTTTTTAGGGCAGAGAATGAATCTTCCTCATCACAATGTAAAACTTAGCATCTTTAGGAAAGGTACATAACAGGAAAAAGTATGTCACCTTCCCCAAAGACAAAATCCATTCAAAATCTCAAGCAGCCAAGGGCCTGCCCATTCTTCAGTCAGCAGGGGATGGGGTCCTCATCAGCATCCATCCCCATTGCAGCTCTGCATTTCTTCTACTGGCTGGGGATGGAGTGCACACCAGATCTGCTTCTGTTTACAGTTGCAGCCGCGGCTCTGCCAGTATCCACTTCACAGCCAAAGCCATGGCCTCACCGGTATCCACTTCTGACCATGGTCGCATCTGCAATCCTGCTGGCTTCTGCTTCTATTTATGACCACAGACACAGCCCTGCTCCAATCTTCTTTTGGCAGGAATTGGGCAGACAGAGACAAACAGATGGCTAAGCCCAGGGCTGGCCCAAGGGTTTCTGCCGCCCTAGTCAGAAACCGCGGCATCACCACTCCCCCCCCCCCCAAGTTGCCACTGTTGTCCCCTCCAGCTTCCGCCACCGAGTCACACACCCCCACCCCCCCCCCCCCACCCAGCTGCTGCTGATTCTGTCTCGGGAGGGGGAGGCAGGCAGCAGCAGTGGCAGCATTTCAAAAAGCATGGCTTTTTACCACCATTTTCTTGCCCGTGGCAGGCTATGTTGATCAGTACACATGACCTGCCGCTTCTGATCCCCTTCCGATGCAACTTGCTGTCAGAGGGGGGTCAGAAGTGGCAGGCCATGGGTACTGAAGGATATGGCCTGCTGCGGGCAAGAACCTGGCAGCAAAAAGCAGCAGCTTTTGGAAAAACTGCCGCTGCCCGCCCCCCAAATGGAATCGGTGGCAGTTAGGGGGGGCTGCATGGTCGGTCATGTGTGCCGTTGCCCAACCAGGCCAGTTGCCCTACATGGTCACCTAGCTTGTCTAGTTGACGGGCCGGCCCTGGCTGAACCATCTCCAATAGGTGCTATTGCTGTGCAAAAAGGATCAGAAAGAAAAAAATAGAAAATGCATAAGCACTGACAGGGTCAATGCAAAGCATTAATAAGGAAAGCAAAAAGAGAATTTGAAAAGAAACTAGAAGCAAAAACTCATAATAAAAACTTTTTTGGGTACATTTGAAGCCTTCCCCTATTTGGTAGCTTGACTCCTAGGGGTAGTATCATGAGATTTCCGCTAAGGTATTGACAGTCATTTTGAACCCAGGACCCTAGAGAGCAGAAGTGACTTAGGATCACTCCAGTTCACTCTAGACACCACGGATCCTGGTGAGGCTGGTGGGGGGGGGGGTGTCTTGTGGGGGGCGGCGGCTATTATTGACACAAGAGGAGTCAGGTTGGGTATTCTTGTAGGGGGAGGGATTGGATGTAAGGAGGGGCTGATGGATAGGGGAGATCACTTGTCAGGAGGGGTGGGGAGATTAGAAGGCCTAAGGGACAGCTCAGAGGTGGACTGGATGTCAAGGAGAGGTGATTGGGGTTGGGATTGACTGGTGCTACAGGACTGTATCCGTGAAGTGCTTTAAAAAAGCTGCTCTCTTACATGTGGGAGAATATTTGCATGGTTATTTTCCCCCATGAACAGAAAATTGCTGCTTCCTCTGGGCACAAGGAGCTATTAATGTGCAGTCCTGTACCAATTTTAAAAGATGCTTTACAAGAGCCTCTTGTAAAATACTACGGGAATTCTCCAAGTACTGACCTGGGCATATGAATTGCCTTCTCTCTGTATCTAAAATCTACCCTATTGTGAATTTGGGCTTAAGTTTCAGAAAGCATTTGAAAAACTCCTTCATGAGAGACCCCTGAGGAAATTAAAAGTAATGGGATAGAAGAGGCAATATAGGAACTGTTTAAAACAGTGATGGCTAACCTTTTTGAGCCCGAGTGCCCAAACTGCCGCACAAAACCAAAGAATTTCCTCAAAGTGCCAGCACGTCATTTGCATAAGTGGTCTTATTTGCATAAATATTTGCATAATGTTACCATACACTAACTTTTAGTAAACATGTCTCTTAATGAGTGTATGGATAAAGAAAGACTAAAAGATTTCTACATTACTATAATCCAGTGCCAACCGCCAGGCACATTAGGAACTACTACAAACGCTGCCCATTTAGAACCCATAGCAAACCCGCCGTATCCTGACAGCATTACCAGGACTCACAAAGCACCATACCCTACCTATCAAAAGGCAACACTGCAAATATTAAACCAATACATTTCAGTGAATACTGGGGAAAGAGAACAAGTGGCAACGTCAAATAGGAATTTCCTCTTGTACCAAACAAAGCGCAGATGTTAATGATGCACATTTCCCAGAGCTGACATATTCCAGTTAATAAATTCAAAATAAAGAGATATCGTTCTACCTTTTGTGCATTTTTTTTCAGTTGCAATTGGTCCAGCCATTTTCTTCTGGTTTCTTCATGTTTTCTGCTAACTCTCCATCGTCTGCTGTCCATTTGTCCTTTCTTCTCTCTTCTAGTTTTTTTTCCATTCTCTCTCTCTCTACATCTGCTTTAACATACTAATCTTTCTCCTTTTGCTCTTTCCTCATTCCTATTTCATCCACACAAATTTTACCCCTCCATCCTCAATCCCCAATTACTCTCCCAATACCTGGCCAATTGTAGATTTTTCATCCCTCCTACACAAAATATTTTTCCCCTCTCCATTTTACTCTCCCAGCCCCATCCCATTCTAATCCTCCCCCAACATCAGCTCCCTTCTAGTTCCAGTCTCACCCAGCATCCATTCCCTTCTTCAAGCCCCCCACTTCCCCTCAGCCCATTTCCATTCCAAGCCCCGTCCCCATCAGCTATTTGCAGTTCAAGCCCCCCACTTCCCCTCAGCCCATTTCCATTCCAAGCCCCATCCCAACAGCTATTTGCAGTTCAAGCCCCCTTCCACTCAGCCCATTTCCAGTCCTAGCAACCCCCCCAACCCATTACCAGTCCTAGCCCCCCATAGCCCACTCCCAGTCCTAATCCCACCAGCCCATTTCCAGTCCTAACCTCCCATCAGCCCACTCCCAGTCCTAATCCCCATCACTCACTTTTTAGTTTAAGCCCCCCCAGCGCCTATCACCACTACTAACCCCCCCCAGCGCCCATCACCACTCCTACCCCCCCCAGCCCAGCGCCCATCACCACTCCTAACCCCCCCAGCCAGCCCAGTGCCCATCACCACTCCTAACCCCCCCCAGCCAGCCGTGTCCATCACCACTCCTAACCCCCCCAGCCCAGTGCCCATCACCACTCCTAACCCCCCCCCACCCCAGCCCATCACCACTCCTACCCCCCCAGCCCAGCGCCCATCACCACTCCTAACCCCCCCAGCCAGCCCAGTGCCCATCACCACTCCTAACCCCCCAGCCCAGCGCCCATCACCACTCCTACCCCCCCCACCCCAGCCCATCACTACTCCTAACACCCCCCAGCCCAGCCCAGCCCAGCCCATCACTACTCATACCCCCCCCAGCCCAGCCCAGCCAATCACCACTCCTAACCCCCCCAGCCCAGCCCAGCCCAGCCCATCACCACTCCTAACCCCCCCAGCCCAGCCCAGCCCAGCCCATCACCACTCCTAACCCCCCCAGCCCAGCCCAGCCCATCACCACTCCTAACCCCCCCCAGCCCAGCCCAGCCCATCACCACTCCTAACCCCCCCTCCAGCCCATCACCACTCCTAACCCCCCAGCCCAGCCCAGCCCATCACCACTCCTACCCCCCCCCCCCCACCCCACCCCAGCCCATCACCACCCCTAACCCCCCCCCCCCCCCCCCAGCCCAGCCCAGCCCAGCCCAGGGAAAATTAAAAAAAAAAAGAAAACCTGTCTGCTGCCGCTGTCGGGGCCGCCGCGGCAGAATCAAGCGTGCCGCGGGGCCCCCCCTGTACCCACCCGGCAGAGCCGGTCCTCCCCATCGCAGCTCTCTCTTTGGAGCTGCAGTCAGACGCGCCGGCTTGCAGAGCGCGAGGGAAGAGTTCCCTCGCTGCTCTGTTAAGCCCGCGGGGGCTGATGGGAAGTTCCCATCAGCCCCCGCGGGCTTAACAGAGTCGCGAAAGGGAAACTCTTCCCTTCGCGCTCTGCAAGCCGGCGCGTCTGACTGCAGCTCCAAAGAGAGAGCTGCTACGGGGAGGACAGGCTCTGCCGGGTGGGTACAGGGGGGCCCCGCGGCACGCTCGATTCTGCCGCGGCGGCCCCGACAACGGCAGCAGACAGGGTTGTTTTTTTTTTTTTCGATTGCGAACCTTCCCGCGTGCCAGCTGCAAGGCCTTCGCGTGCCACAGCTGGCACGCGTGCCATAGGTTCGCCATCGCTGGTTTAAAAGATCAAAAAGAGAGAGTAGGGTTAAATAGCCAGTTTTCTTAATGGAGGAAGGGTAATTGTGGAGTACCCCAGAAATCTGTACTGGGACCAGTGCTTTTTAACATATTTATAAATAACTGAAAATAGGAATATGTTTATGTTTATTCAGGTACTTGACATACCGCCCCCATTACATCGGGGTGGTTTACAATATAACAAAACAAATAACAAGTGAGGTCACTAAATTTGCAGATGACACCAAATTATTCAAAGTTGTTAGATCACACGTGATTGTGAGAAATTGAGGGAGGACCCTGAAAAACTGGGAGACTAGGGGGTATGTTTACTAAACCGTCTTAATGTTACTAGCGCTAGTTGCAGCGATAACGTGAAGAATGACATATAAGGAGTGGACGTTCCAGTCCTAAGGTAACAAGAATCTGTATCACGCGATAGTGGGCGCCGTGGCACGTTAACGCGCGTTAACCCTAAGTACATGCCAGCGCAGTGTTAGAAGCTATAAAGATGCAGCCCACTGGTTACTGTAATGACAGTGGAGGCAGAGGTCATGGGTTTCATCCTGCAGTGGTCTAATCTAAAAAGGCTGTCTGAGGCATTTTCTTTTAATTTAAATCAGTGCTGCCAGCAAAAACACCTTCATAGTGCCGTAACCTAAAGTGCCTCATAAGGCGCCCCACAGGTCACATTATAAAGTGCCCTGTCTGCCAAGGCACCCTATAATGTGCCCTATAGGGCGCTTTACAGGGCGCCTATGAGGCACCTTAGGCTACAGAACTGTGAGGGTGTTTCTGCTGTCAGCATTGATTGAAATGAAAAGGAAAAGCCTCAGAAAGCATTCCTAAATAACACCACTGTGGGATCAAACCCATGACTGCTGCCTCCATAGTCATTAAAGCAACCAGTAGGCTACATCTCTATATCTGCTACCACACTGCTGGCTGGCTACAGAAAGACTGCAGGTCACCACACAAAGGGGGATGTTTACTAAACTGCGGTAACGTTACATAACGCGCGTTAACTTAACGATCGTAAAGTTCCGCGGCGCGGTAAAACACCGCAGAAGGTGGAGAGAGGGCGGAGAGAAGGGGTAAATGGGCGGAGAGTGGGCGGGGAGAGGCTCCCTTCACACTAACGCACTGATCTGAAGAGCTGAATCCTAACGCGATTGAAAACCTGCCGTTAGATGCACATTTGCAGGGGAGAGAAACCATTTCATTGTCAGCAATGTACAGCATAGGCAGGGAAGCCTATTAAAAGTGATAAGTGTGATACATGTGCCCAGAACAAAAGGGCACATAAACATTGAAAATGACCTCAACAAACTGGAAAAAAAACATAACCAAGCTGGCCAATAGTGATATTAATAGGAAACATCAACCCCCCCCCCCCCCCCGAGAAAGCTCCACAAAAAAGATATTACTCGTGGAAGGGTCTATGCTCCATCCCCATACAAGGTGAATGAGCCCACAGTGAAATAGCGCTGTTTAGGGTTTTCCCCACCATCGGACAGGGTTCCTATGGCGTGCACATGTCCCGCAACATCAGGGTGGGCATGTCAGAATGGCAACTGGACAGATGCCGGAAAAGGGGATACAGTGGGCCGCAGGCAGCACATGCTGTGGTGCAGCTGGGCCACAGTGCGGACTAGGGTGATGCCTAGGTGGCCCATACGAATGCTGAAACAGCAGAGCAGCCAGACAGCAACTGCTGAAGGCCCAACATGGGCACGAGTGTGTTTCCCACAGTGGCACAGGGGATAGTACCCAACAGCTACCCTCAAGGGCATGGAACACTGGCAGGCGGGGCTGGGGGGGAGCATGGTCGTCTATGCAGGCACCCCCACCCCAGAACCCGCACCATAGGCAGCCTCCTACCCGCATACTGGATGGCCTGAGACTGCGCACCAACAGCACCACCAGCCGAAGAGCATGTCAGCATGATGGCAGAGAGATACTGGTGGCGGAGGGGGCAGTGGCAGCTGCCCAGAGCAGACCGTGGCCTAGCCCTGTGTAGGTGGGTGCCGTGCACCGCAACAGACAGGCCCTGTCTGACGAACAGTCATGGTATCACCAGGGAACGTACTGACTCTTTGACGACATGGTGGTGCAGTGCACAAAACCAGTGTATTCAGAAGCAGAAGGTCACAGGTTCAAGTCCCAGCTGTGATTCCTGCCAACTCAGTCCCCATATTTTACCCACTACTACAACGTCCTAATACAGACACCACCTTTACTGCAGATGACGTAAACATGCCCAATACACCTACATTTTACCCTACAGAGCACAGACACCATAAACATGTACATTACCTAGAGCAGAGTCCCCAAATGCAGTCCTAGAGGGTCAAACACCATTCAGATTCCATGCTGCCTCTAATAAAGATGCCTGTGCTGCATATCTATGCGCCACCCCCATGGTATGCAGATGTATCTCATGCATATTTATGAGGGACAGCATGAAAACCCGAACAGTGTTTGGCACCGCAGGATTGGAGTTGGGAACCTCTGCCGTAAAGCAGCAGCCAACAGGGGCAGACACACCCGCACCCACAGGCTCCATTATCCAATGCATCCTGGAGAGGCAGGATGTTGGGCCCTGCGTGCATCTCCCAATACTAGCACTTGCATACCTTAGCAATGCCACCCTAAACCTGGGAATACGGTACACAGCTATCAAAAGGTTGCTATGATCACTGGCAGCTAGCAATTCCTA